>LPNX010825860.1:0-16869 GCA_001517045.1 Pseudotsuga menziesii | reverse complement strand
TCTTCCCATCACCAACCCTCCCATTTTTCAAAGTTCTTTACCAGCGTTTGATCAGCCCGTGTACAAAAGACGCATATCTATCTCCAATGGTCAGATTAGTCAATTAGGCGAAGACTTAGAAACGGTTGAAAATCTTTACAACTGTCAGCCTCCGATTCTATCGTCTAAGGCGCAACAGAATTCCAATCCTCAACAGGTGGCAAATCTAAGCGCAGCCACATACCCAAGCTTTAGCTCGAACGAATTGCAAAACGTGCCACAACCACACGAACAAGCTACAGTCATACCCGAAGCTGCACCTCAAACAGGTAGCAAGAATATCTACGCTGCAATGACCCCGTATGATAGCAATATAAAGCTTAACATACCCGCAGTAGCAGCCACTTGTGACATTCCTTCTGCCACGCCTTCTATCCCATCTGGCGATTCCACAATGAATCAGGCTTACATCAACATGCAACTCCGATTACAAGCTCAAATGCAAACTAAGGCATGGAAAAACGCTCAATTGAATGTGCATCCATGTACTCCAGCTTCTAATTCTTCCGTTTCCTCTTCTTCTTCCTGCCAAAACATTAATGATCATAATATCGAAAATCAATCCGTCCATTCTTCAATTTCCCATGGCGTTAATCACCACACTGTTAATAATTCCTGCCAAAATGCCAAGTTGAATATTTCAAGCAGCCTTCCATACGAATCGAAATGCCCTGATGTCAATTTAACACATGCCAACTCAAAACCACAATACAAGGATGCCACTTCTGCACTGAAAAACAATATTAATAGTGAGAAAGACGTACATACCGCGCCCTTCTCTTCTATGCACACTACAGCAACCTTCCAAATAAAGCAGGAAGCTAGACCCCAAAAAATAGAGAACAATACTGCAGGATTGAAAGACGGTGCTAAAGCTTGGAAGCGTGCAAGGCTACTAGAACGAAACAGAATTGCCGCTTCCAAGTGTCGACAGAGAAAGAAAATGTCACAATTACAACTTCAAAGGGAATTTGACCAAATAAGCAAAGAAAACACAATGATGAAGAAAAAAATTGAAAATTACGAAAAATTGGTTCAAAAAATGAAGAAAATTTCGAGGTTGCACATGCAAGAATGCACAATTAATGGTGGTAATAATAGTTATCAAAGCCTTGAAAACAAGGATCGTGATGTTAACGGGTTTCTGAAAATGATTGAAGAAATGATACGCAGCTCCAGTCTATATGATGAGTAAAACTATTGCGCATACTTCTTATGGGAGATCCAAATTCCCAGTACATTAGTTTGACTCTCCTTCCTTAATGTTTTCCTCTGTACGATTATTTATGTTTAAACGATTTATTTTACTATGTATGTATTTCCTTTCATTTTCTTTCGGAGTCATATATATCGCTGGGCGGCTAAATGTTTCCGACTTGTAAAAGAAAACATAACAAACATCTTGTAGTTGTGAAACAGTTTCATTAAATAATCTTTTAGAAGAGTAAGGACATGAGTAGAGGCAAACTGGAAGATATGGAACAAAAGGAAACATCGGAAGTTGACTGGATAATCGTACGTGAAATTGTCACATCCTTAACCTATTTTCTCTTTACTAACTTTTAGTAAGAGGTGTAATCTCCTCGAATATTATCTATGACAGTGTTTTGCTTTAATTCAATCCAGGAATCCTACGTTGTGGAAGAGGGCACTTTCAAGAAAGAAAGGAGATGTCGAAGATGTAGGTGCTCTCAAGAGTGAAAAAAATTTAAAAATAAATCCTCGGGAAAACTCAAAACATATATACAAATGGGTTGCGCCTTTCGAAAATGGATTTTTGAATAATAAATCACTGTTTGCTCATCTGGAACCTATATACAATTTCCTTTGCCAGAATAAGTACAAAAGCTTCGAAGATGCAGTTGGTTTAAAGGAGCTGCAATCATTTAGCAAAGATGTATCAACTGCTGATATAAACAACTGGTTTTTACCGAGATATAAAATTCTGCTAAAAATCCTGAGCTTAAAAACAAAAGAAATTGACTTTAGAGGGTTATCGCAAGTGTTTCAAACACTCCAAGTCTTGTTAGTTTCTCATTATTCGCATCGCATAGATTCTGATTCTTCTTTTAAGAGGACACTGATAGACGTTCATGTTTTCAATTTCATCGCCAAGTTTCTGTTTAATAGAATTTTATTGAAGAAGAACCAAAACGATCCAAAATGGCTTCAAAACTTTTACGACCAGGGAGATGGCAAACATTTATGTGATAAAGTTGACTACAAGCGCTTGTGTTCGTTGCATTTTACCCTTATTTACTCTATTATTAACATTCAACTCATCAAAATCAAGACAAACCAAACATTTGTACCGCAGATATTAAAATACGTATCTGTTCTGAAATTAATTGAACACATACTTATCATCATCGAAAGTCTGATACATGTACTTATTAGATTTGTATCGAAGCATAAACTAATATGCATCAACCGGAAAAAGGCGTACTGTCGAGTATACCTCGAAAGAGAATTGAGTTTGAAGAAAACCTACTTAAAGAACTTTTACAGTGTAATAAGCGGTGTCCCAGAAAAAGAGTTAGGGGGTCTATTGAAAATACTCAAGATAGTTATTCTATCATTGCTCGAGACATTTGAAAGCATTGAATGGCAGCACTTAAAACCTTTCCTGGAAAAATTTCCGGCTCATGAAATATCGCTTCAGAAGAAAAGGAAATATATACAGGCGGCCTTATTAATTACTGCCGAAAGAAATTTGATAGCGCGCTTTCGATTGTCAAGATGGTTCAATGAGACAGAAAACATTTAATTTTTCTTTTGCAGTAGGAGGCGCATTATAAAACACAAAAATATCGAAAGCTCTTTCATTTCGGGGACAACAACTTCAGTTGAAAATTACAGTGAACACAACATCTTCCCCAACAGACCTACATTAAAACGCTTCTTCCGGACTTGTCCATGATTAACCTAATCTTATACGAACTGAATTAAACTTTACGGTATTACCGATAGGAAACTTCTATTTTATGATTTTTTCGTTCGGGGACGGAACGAACAGGAAACAAAAAAAAAAAGGTACGATCCATTGTATTCTCTACCCCCGTATATAAAACTAAGCTGAACAAGCCTGTTGTTTTGCTTTACTATTGCTACTATTTTTGACGTAAACGCATTGACTAATTTCAGGTTTTTATATTCTTGACACTAGCTAGACCATAGTATCGAAGGATTCAAATACACTAAAGTATCAGATAATGTTCAGCCTACAAGACGTAATAACTACAACCAAGACCACCTTGGCAGCAATGCCAAAAGGTTACTTACCAAAATGGTTACTTTTCATTTCCATTGTATCAGTCTTCAATTCTATCCAGACTTACGTTTCTGGTTTAGAATTGACACGTAAAGTCTACGAAAGAAAACCCACTGAAACAACCCATTTGAGTGCAAGAACTTTCGGTACTTGGACCTTTATTTCCTGTGTTATCAGATTCTATGGGGCTATGTACTTGAATGAACCACACATTTTCGAATTGGTCTTCATGTCTTATATGGTTGCCCTATTCCACTTCGGCTCTGAATTATTGATCTTTAGAACTTGTAAGTTGGGAAAGGGATTCATGGGTCCATTGGTTGTCTCAACCACCTCTTTGGTTTGGATGTACAAACAAAGAGAATACTACACTGGTGTTGCTTGGTAATTCTGATGTAAGGGCAAGCATATCCTGTAAAAAAAATTATATAGAGATGATTTATTTATATAATGCCTATAGCAACCTTTATCCAAACGTTCCGTACATTATTTAACAGCAATTGTTTATCATTCATGATTATTTCTCAAAAAGCTGCCAATTTGGCTTCATTTCTGTAAGTATCCCTACCTCTCTCCTCTAACGCAGATATTTCTGTGCACGTGATCTCGTTGGCTTTTTTTTCGGCCGAAATTTTCACAGGCTAAGGCCGAAAAAGAAAGAAAATTTTCAGAGGAAAAAGAAAATTAAACGACCTCGAAGCCGTATTTTAGATTTTCCAATCTCTTATTTAGTAACGTGGTTTATTAACTCCATGATTCCATTCCTATTTGTTTTTCTTTCTTTCTGAAAATCCTCTTCTCCTCGAAATAACCCAACTGACAAAAAGAACAATTCCCAATGTCTGCTCCAGCTCAAAACTACAAAATCGCTGATATCTCTTTGGCTGCCTTCGGTAGAAAGGAAATCGAATTGGCTGAACATGAAATGCCAGGTTTGATGGCCATCAGAAAGGCTTACGGTGACGTCCAACCTTTGAAAGGCGCCCGTATTGCTGGTTGTTTGCACATGACCATTCAAACTGCTGTTTTAATTGAAACTTTAGTTGCTTTGGGTGCCGAAGTTACCTGGTCCTCTTGTAACATCTATTCGACTCAAGATCATGCCGCCGCTGCTATTGCCGCTTCCGGTGTTCCAGTTTTTGCCTGGAAGGGTGAAACTGAAGAAGAGTATTTGTGGTGTATTGAACAACAATTGTTTGCCTTCAAGGACAACAAGAAATTGAACTTGATCTTAGATGATGGTGGTGATTTAACCACTTTAGTTCATGAAAAGCACCCTGAAATGTTGGAAGACTGCTTTGGTCTTTCCGAAGAAACTACTACCGGTGTTCACCACTTATACAGAATGGTCAAAGAAGGCAAGTTAAAGGTTCCTGCCATTAACGTTAACGACTCCGTCACTAAGTCCAAGTTTGACAACTTGTACGGCTGTAGAGAATCCTTAGTCGACGGTATTAAGAGAGCCACTGATGTCATGTTGGCTGGTAAGGTTGCCGTTGTTGCTGGTTACGGTGATGTCGGTAAGGGTTGTGCTGCTGCCTTAAGAGGAATGGGTGCTCGTGTCTTGGTTACCGAAATTGACCCAATCAACGCTTTACAAGCTGCCATGGAAGGCTACCAAGTTGTTACCATGGAAGATGCATCCCACATTGGTCAAGTTTTCGTTACCACCACTGGTTGTAGAGATATTATCAACGGTGAACATTTCATCAACATGCCAGAAGATGCCATTGTTTGTAACATTGGCCATTTCGACATCGAAATTGATGTCGCCTGGTTAAAGGCTAACGCTAAAGAATGTATTAACATCAAACCACAAGTCGACCGTTACTTGTTGTCTTCTGGTAGACACGTCATCTTGTTGGCTAACGGTAGATTAGTTAACTTGGGTTGTGCTACTGGTCACTCATCTTTCGTTATGTCTTGTTCCTTCTCTAACCAAGTCTTAGCTCAAATTGCTTTGTTCAAGTCTAACGATAAGTCTTTCAGAGAAAAGCACATTGAATTCCAAAAGACAGGCCCATTCGAAGTTGGTGTCCACGTTTTGCCAAAGATCTTGGATGAAGCTGTCGCTAAGTTCCACTTGGGCAACTTGGGTGTTAGATTGACTAAATTGAGTAAAGTCCAATCTGAATACTTGGGTATTCCAGAAGAAGGTCCATTCAAGGCCGACCACTACAGATACTGATCAATTCAATTCCCATTTCAGTTCTTCTTTCTCACTATTTTTTAATGTTCAAAAACTCAACGGTTTGATCATCAAAAAAGATCATAAATAAATTGCAAATATAAAAACAACAGCTAACAATCCTATCACAGTATTAATACTAATACATGTGATACTAAGTTACGTTATCGAAAAGATAGATCCTGTATACCTATATATATAATAAATTCTTCAACAGTAAATATTTCATTCATGCACTTGACTTTTTTTCATAAATAAGGGCACATACACTAAAAAAGCTACATTTCTCTCAGATAATGAGTAGGGCATGCATATCCCTGTGGATTCTTATCTAAATATAACTGGTGGTATTCTTCAGCATCGTAAAAGTTCTTGATTGGTTCAATAACTGTGGCAATCTTATTACCCCATTTTGGTTGCCATTCTTCCTTTATTTTGGCTAATTCTTTTAAATCAGCATCTGAATGGGCGAACAATCCACTGCGATACTGTGTACCTTTATCAGGTCCTTGTGAATTAGATGTAGTAGGATCATGGATTCTAAAAAAGAAATCAGTTAATTCTCTCAAAGTTATCACTTTGGGATTATAGGATACTTGTAAAACCTCCGCAAAATCTGTGTCACCACCACAAACTCTCTTATAAGAGACACTAGAGGGGCTATCCTTTTTAGACTCTTCTCCATTAGCGTAACCTACTTTACAATCCACTATACGGTCATTCAAATACTTCCTATACATATGTTCTGTACCCCAAAAACATCCACATGCTAATGTGATTAATTTATCCTTGGCTGGATCATACTTAATGGTTTTTGAAATAAGCGACGACATTGCAATTTGATTTACTTGTTAAGTTTTTGACGTTAGAATATAACTGTCTTTCCAATTAAATCTATATATATATGATATTGAAAAATGTGTCTCTGTCTACTCTTGTTTATATATGCCCTTCATTTTACTCATCGCAACTCCCTCGTTTTCGGCGCGATCAACTGTGGTGGCGGATTTTTTGACGCTGTGTCCGTTAACTCATTCAATAGTGCTACTGCTATCACTGTCACAGGCTACAAACCGGTCGACTGTATCTTGTGCGTCTGTGAAAAGTTGGTCAAGGACAGAGGAGTGTTCTCTTTCTAACCTTGGGGCAGTCAAGTTTGGAGGCAACATCTTAGTACCTTGAAGGCGAGCATTGATTGTGATGCTTGAGCGTGATTTTAAACCAGACTCAGGCGGATTTTTCTCAGCATTAGTAGTTCTTGACTTTTTTATTGGTGATATTTCTATTACGTCCTTCCAAACGTCAACCTGTTCGTCCTGTGTAAGATCCCGAATTCTTTTACCGGGTGAACTATCTAAAACGCCTTGGCTGTTTGTAATCTCATCTACAAAAATCAACGAATCATCGTCATTATCGCTGTGTTCATCGACGGTGGTCAGTCTTGTGGGAGCCGGTATTTCTTCCAGACTAGTGTCTTCGTCTGTATCTACAAAAAGCCTTTTTCTCACAGGTTCCAGGATTTCCTTTCTCGATTCGCCTACCTTTCCGATACTTTTAATCGGCGAAGTATGCTTTCTTAAAAACTCATCCAAGTTATTCTTCTGTGGTAGCCGAGACTTATTCGATTTTTTACCTTTCTTCTCTTTTTCTTTCTGTATAAGTTGCTGTGTCTCATAATATTGAATTACTAATGGATGCGATTGAGGTATCAAGTATTTGGGTAACCAAAGACTATTTGGGTGTTCCATTATATCCATCTGACGTCGTGTGGGACTCTTGCTTCTACTGGGAGAATTACTGCGCTTCAAAGGAGATTGAGAAGAAATGGGTATATTAGGCAAGAATGTTGTATACCGTATTTTAAAACATGGTATTTGGAACTTTCCACCATCTATGTTCATAATTTTTTCTTCGGTAATCCTCATATTACCTTTACCTATATTATCGGACTCATCAATTGATAAAAATTCTCTTAATAGAAACATCTCGTGCATAGAATCATGAAACCACTTGTCGAAGCTAGAAATTTGAGGCAAATTCAAACTTTGTAAAAAATATTTCAGTTCATTGAAATTTAAGTTTCTGTAGTGTCCGTTTCCAGCCATATTTATGTATTTATCACTGAGAACTTCTTCATCAAAATATGGTTGGACAATGGGGTGAAAATAGTGCATGATTGCGACAGTTGATGGCCAGCCTTCAAATGAACCTTGATTCAATAAAACAGGATAATTTCTTCCAAATAGCTCGACAGAATGATCCTTGCAGTATAAATATAATCTTTTTTGAAACAATCTATACTGAGACTTCCTCAGACTTTCTGATGTCAAATCTTCTAAATTGAAATCTTTGAAAATGTCATAAAATTCCATGGAAAAGTTAGGATCTTCGCATTGAGCCAACTGCAAAGATTTGCTTTTACCCAAACCCTTGACTCCACGATTGTAATCGGCACCTAATAGCACGCTGAAAAATAAGAGAGACAGGCGATCAAACTTCTTCCCTGCTACTTTATTGATTTTGGGTAGATCTATAACAGTAACAAAAGATTCTTTACTATCATGATGTCTACTGGGACTGTGGGAAGTTATTGAACTTGGGCCAAAATCATCGTAGAATTTCGAGTAATTTTTCAGGATTTTTTCTCCCCCAAATACGAGAGTATCTGAATCGTTACTTAAAATGAAATCTACAGCCCCAGAAACTTGCAGCCAAACACACTGGGCTTCTCCCTCCCCACATGCGATTACATATGAAATGTTCATCAAGTCTAATAATTTCCGTACAAGACTGATGAACTCAGGGTCAGATGGCGCTAGCAATCCTTTACAATTGCCATAAACTTCATGATTCTTAACATGCTGTTCCCAGCTTGAATAGTACTCTTTCTCATCATCACAAGTAGTAGCGTTCTGTTCGTGGTTAAATTTCCTTTTGAAAGAGGGTTTCATAACTCCGTCAAATACAAGCAAGAATTCGACGTTTAAACTCAGTAGTTCTTTTAATCGAGATATGAAGTTTATCACAGCTTTTCCTGTAGTTGTATAACTTCTGCTACCATAATATTCTTGACTACTGTCGATATCACTATCACGCGGAGAACGGGTAGGACTCCTTGATCTTGATCTAGATCTGGCGCTTATATCTATATTTTGGATAAATCCACACTCAAATAGCCATCCATATGCGTCAATCGCGATTCTTGGAGCTCTTTTTTGCGATTTATTAAAGTCTATGACAAACTTTCTCAACGGAATTCTGGAATCTTGCAGATATGGCTTCAAAAATTCCCATATTTGTGAGACACCCATTTTCTTGTGCAGTATCCAGAATATACAAGTAGGTAAAATGCAATAGAACTGTCATTTCATTGGATGGACCATATACATTATTGTTTATGTGTCAGTGAAAAGCTAGTTAAATTATTCAACTGTGGGCATTATAAGAAAAAGAAAATGCCATTAAAAAAGGGCCGTTTAAAAAAAAAAAAGAAAGAGATAGACAAAAGAAACAGGGGAGATAGAGAAAGAATACCAAATAATAATTAGAGTGATATTACAAATTCCTAATAATATATGTCTACACATAAAAGTAATACAAATAGAACAGCCAGTGTTCAATGCCAATATACTACCATTTCTTTTTTTACAAGTAATTTGATCTGAAAATAGCAAAACAAATAATACCAATGCTCAGGATTGTGGTCAGAGGTAATGAAAATCTATCAATGCAACCGTTCAGTAATTATTAACATAATAAGAATAATGATAATGATAATACGCGGTCATATACCAAATTTTAACCAATCCAATTCGTCAGCAATTGCTGAACTTTCTTTAGAAGATCCTTTTGTGGAATTATCCTCACTGATCTTTCCGCCTGCACTCACATCTGCTTCATATTTTATAGGTGAAGTAGAGTCACTTGATAATCTATTGTTAAATTTGTGATTTGAGATAAACGAATTCGACTCCGAGTTCTGCAATTGTTGTGATAACAATGAGGTATGTGATTTTCTTGAAGAAGGTCTTGAGACACTCGGTGAATCTATAGGAGTATTAAAAATATCAAAATTTGGCTTTTGAGAGACAAAATTTGATGATCTTGAATTTGTTGAAACGCTATTGCTTGAATTCCAATTCTGTCTATTCGAATTCGTGTTTGTGTTGGAATTCACGTCCACTTGTTGCTGTTCGTGCAGTTGTTGCAAAGACGCAGCCATAAACGATGAGGAGTACGATGCATTGCGCGACATCTTTCTTCTTGGTATATTCATTCCTTGACGTTGGAAAGAATTTGATAATAGATTCTGCTGTAGAGGACTATTTGAGTTAAAGTTTGCGGACGATATAATTCTTGGTGAGGATGCGACACTATTTCCTGCACTTACATTATTTGTTGTGTTCATTAGGTTCATGTTCATGTTGAACTGCTGTGAATTAGCGCTATTAGGTGAAGGTTTTGGTAATATCGGAACAACAGATCTGGATGAAGATTTACTGGAACTTGAGGTGTTCGATGAAGTACTACTTCGTCTTGAAGACCTTCTAAAATTAGGAGTAACAGTGTTCGAATTGTGACGCATTAAGTTATTAGAATTCAAATTTGCATTGCTTGCTCCATTAAAATTTGCGTTACTACTATTATACGATTGGCTGTTCATGAGGACCGGGGAGGGGACTGAGTTGAAGTTATAGCCTCCCCTATTTACATTAAGGATATTATTAGTATTACCGATGTTGTCACTAATGATTTCTTCAGGTATCACTCTAGATAAAGAGTTTTGTTGTAGTGATTTTTTCCTCGATCGTATGGGTTTAGCATTTGTAGTGGTTACTGAAGTTGAGGCAGTTGCAGGTGCACTTGGAGTATTTTGTGCAATGTTTGGGTCCGTTTGTTTGGCTCTCTTCTTTGAAATCCTCTTTTTGATAACGTCCGATTTTAAGGATAATGGCCTCATGGTACCATGTAATTTCTGGAAAAGACCGCAGGCATTGCAAAGAGTATTCCCCTCTGGGCTTCTCCTCCAAAGCGGTGTCTTGAAAGTTTTACAATTGAAACATTGTATCAGAGGTTTTTTATTTTGTCCTGATGGTTCCATATTGGATATACTGGAAGATACTGAGGCAGCTCTTTTGAAATTGGCCAGGGACGTGGACGACATTGGCTTGATAAGTGAGTTTTTTCTTACAGAATTTGTTGTGTTGGATGAAGATAATCCTATCGAATCGCTCTTCTTCAGAAAAGGATGCTGGATATCACTATTGTTGCTATTATTATTATTGGTAATGTTCATAGCGGATGAAGATGAGTTGTTGTTTTGTAGTTTGTAGATGTTGAAGGAATGGTGGGACTGCGCATTAGTATTTGAGTTGTTATTGATAGATGGCTGGTTGATGTTGCTGTTGGACGTGCTGGAATTATACGGGAACAGTGAGGATTTGGAGACGCTGTTGCCGAGGGAACCGTGGTTGTATTGCGGTATGTCGGAAGTAAAGCTGTTAGGAGCACTAATAGTAGCTGAACCGCTCGAGTTGCTGGGCGTCATGTTGAATTGGTCCACGTTAAAGTCCCAAAGTTGTGCAATTTCACCATTTTGTTGGTTGGATGCGGCTATGTCGATGGGCTGAGTTGTGGCAAGTGAATCAAACATCGCAATATCATCATCCATATGATTGGTAGCTGGTGTGGTGTCCTTGACCGTCTTAGTAGTCACGCTGGTCGTGGCAGCTGCTGTAAAAGGAGACACGAAGTCCGTAAAATATAAATCATCGGGCAGTGCCTCCAGCATTGAGTCGAATGTGCCGCCGTTTAATCCACTGGCAAATGCTATATCCTCCTCGTTTTCACCGGTGTTGCCACTACTCTGGCCCCTACTGTCACCAGTTTGTCTCGGCTCTTCATTACTTCGACCATGCACGTCCAGATGACTATTCAGCAGGTCGTACAGCTTCGAATTTTCGGGGTCGTCTTGCATTTGTTTGTTGGTGGGGAAAAAGGGGGCCCTGTGCTCTCTCTCGTCTCTCTTTCTTACACACTCTGTTATTGTGGGATGGGCTACTGCGCTGACATTAGCTTACCACTCTTGAACATCTTTCTCTGTCTTGCAAGATGACTCTTTCCACTCTCTCAGCATTGCCATGTCACTTTCTTTCGGGAACCTGTCCGCCGGGTAACAGAGCAAAAAATGTGAATATATCATATTAAGAATGTTTAAAGGGCCAGGTAGAGATAGAGTACAAGAATGGAAGGTTGAAAAGCTGTAAAGAGATCAAGAAGGTGTGGTAATTATGAGCAAGCATAAGCATGAATGGACGGAATCAGTGGCCAACTCTGGGCCGGCTTCAATCTTATCTTACTGCGCGTCCTCGATTTTGATGACAGTAACGAACAAATTCGTGGTTAACCTGGACAACTTTAACATGAACTTTGTGATGTTGTTTGTACAATCACTGGTGTGCACTGTGACGCTATGTATCCTACGAATTGTAGGCGTTGCTAATTTTTGATCTTTGAACAGGACAGATGTAAAAAACTGGTTTCCAATTTCTTTGCTGCTCGTATTGATGATTTATACGTCGTCAAAGAGCTTACAATACCTTGCCGTGCCCATCTACACAATTTTCAAGAATCTGACGATCATTCTCATTGCCTATGGCGAGGTCCTCTTCTTTGGCGGAAAAGTCACTTCTATGGAGTTGACGTCATTTATTATGATGGTCCTTTCATCTGTAGTGGCCACCTGGGGCGATCAGCAGGCCATTGCAATCAAAGCATCATCTTTGGAGGATCTCGATCAGGAACTTGTTGAGTCAACCATCTTTGTGTTGAATCCGGGGTACCTCTGGATGTTCACCAATTGTATTTCGTCTGCATTGTTCGTTTTGATTATGCGGAAGAGAATTCGGCTGACTAACTTTAAAGACTATGATACTATGTTTTATAACAACGTTCTGGCATTGCCTTTGCTGCTAGTCTTTTCCTTCATTATGGAAGATTGGTCCACAAAGAATTTGTCTGTGAACTTGTCCGCCGACTCACTGGCAGCAATGGTCATCAGTGGGCTCATGTCCGTGGGGATATCGTACTGTTCCGGCTGGTGTGTTCGTGTAACTTCCTCTACAACGTATTCTATGGTTGGTGCTTTGAACAAATTGCCCATAGCGTTGGCGGGATTGGTGTTCTTTGACGCTCCAAAAAACTTTTTGTCCTTCTTTTCTATCTTTCTAGGATTTCTGTCTGGCCTGCTGTACGCTGTGGCTAAACAGAAAAAGATACAACAGCAAAAAGTTCTAGCAGCTACCCTTGAGAAGTAGTACATTCTTCATTTGCTCAAGCAAAATATACATTTATATTCATTTATATGGGGTCTTCTTTGTATTTGTTTTAGGTTATTCCTTTTTTTATGTTACATATTATGTCAGCATCGTTTTATGAAATATATTCATATATAATTTTTCAAGTAAATAGCAATAAAGTGATAAAATTTTGTTAGACGCACAAAAGGGCAGTGTCACAAATGGGAAGCGTGAACTCATCACCGAATGAAGAGTTTGAAACTGTGCCAGATTCACAAATTTCAGGGTTTGATTCTCCTTTGATACCGACTAGTGTGGGAAGTTACTTTCGCGATGACGATGACGATGAGAAGGTGCATCCCAACTTTACTAGTGATCCTGAGAACGACAGTTTGAATAGCGACGAAGAGTTTTCTAGCCTAGAGAACAGCGATTTGAATCTTTCTGGTGCCAAGGCGGAGTCTGGAGACGATTTTGATCCAATCTTAAAAAGAACCATCATTTCCAAAAGAAAGGCACCAAGTAATAACGAGGATGAGGAGATTGTCAAGACACCCAGAAAATTAGTCAATTACGTACCTTTAAAAATTTTCAATCTAGGTGATAGCTTCGACGATACGATCACTACTACAGTGGCCAAGCTACAAGACTTGAAAAAAGAAATATTGGATTCACCTAGAAGCAACAAAAGCATAGTTATTACTAGTAACACTGTAGCCAAAAGTGAGTTACAAAAAAGCATAAAGTTTTCTGGGTCTATCCCAGAAATTTATTTGGATGTGGTTACCAAGGAAACCATATCAGATAAATATAAAGATTGGCATTTCATCTCTGAAAACTGCCATTACGAGCAATTGATGGATTTGGAAATGAAAGATACGGCGTATTCATTCCTGTTTGGTAGTAGTAGATCGCAAGGAAAAGTTCCTGAATTTGTTCACTTGAAATGCCCAAGCATCACGAATTTACTGGTCTTATTTGGCGTCAATCAAGAAAAGTGTAACTCGTTAAAAATCAACTACGAGAAAAAGGAAAATTCTAGATATGATAATTTATGCACAATTTTCCCCGTTAACAAAATGCTCAAATTCCTAATGTATTTTTATAGTGATGATGATAATGATGATGTTAGAGAATTCTTTCTGAAAGCCTTCATATGTTTAATCTTGGATAGAAAGGTTTTTAACGCTATGGAATCGGACCATAGACTGTGTTTTAAGGTCCTGGAATTATTTAATGAGGCACATTTCATAAATTCATATTTCGAAATTGTGGACAAGAACGACTTTTTTTTACATTATAGGCTACTACAAATCTTCCCTCATTTACAAAGCGCCTTGCTCAGGAGACGCTTTAGTGAAAAGCAAGGTCGGACTGAAACTATACAGCAAAATATAATCAAAGAGTTTAACGAATTTTTTGATTGTAAAAACTATAAAAATCTACTATATTTTATTTTAACGATGTATGGCTCGAAATTTATTCCTTTTGGTCCCAAATGTCAAGTAACAGAATATTTCAAAGATTGTATTTTGGATATTTCTAATGAAACGACAAATGATGTTGAAATTTCTATCCTGAAGGGAATATTAAATTTGTTTTCTAAAATCAGATAACAGTCATGATGACTGAACATTGATCTGTTGATTTGACCAGTTGACTGCTTCCCCTTCCTCTTCCAACTCTTCCATTTCCTTTATGGCAATAGAGGATGGACGGTAAACTTCAACGTCCATTATCAATGGAATCTCAAGGATATCTTTCAATATGGAAAATTGTTGCTTATTTTTGTGGTCCTTAGTAACAATATTTTCTGACTCATATTGGTAATCCTCTATCAAATGGATAACATGGCCCATCCCCATGCTCAACGCGCTCCGCACATTGCTTTCGTTGTCATCAATAAACCAGGCATTTGCAAAGCTCGACAACCCACTTTGCAATTTAGCTGTTTCGAAGAATTTTGGATCTGGTTTGCAAATAAATTCTTCCTCGATGGGTCTGTCGTAGTGGCAATAGGTTATGCCGTCAAATAGATCAGCAATACCTAATATTTTAACACATCTGATGGCATGATTTTTGTACGAGTTTGTAAACAGCCATAGTTTGTCAAATTTGCCGAGCTTCTTTTTCTTTAAATTGATCAGCAGCTCCCTTAACTTCCAATCAGGCTTTAAATAGTCTTGCAAAGGTAAGGAATCATCGATGAATGTATTATATTGTAGGACGTCATCAATTTGTTTATTCTTTATTAAACCTTTCACGGATAATCCATATTCTTGATAATACGATTCGATTAGGCGTTCTGCCTCATCGTCGTCAAACCCCAATTCGTATTTAAAGAAATTTGATAATGATTGTTGCATGAGCAATTGTACCTTCGTAGATTTTCTGTACAAAGTGTTATCGATATCAAAGAAAAATACTTTTCGAGCAGGATCCGGATCCGGTAATTTGGGAGGATCCACCTCGAAATTGATTTGTGAGCCTAGATGTGTCAAGCTTTGCAAATGCTCCTGATTTAGTCGTATCTGCTTTTTGATTTGGTTTCTATAAATTGTTCTGTAATCTTTAGCGATAGTCATGATTACGTGCGTATAAAACTTATGTGTTTTTTATCTACATTAAATCTTTTACCAACTATGCATTAAACCGAGTTCGTATATACATATATATATATATATATATATATATATATATATATAAACACATATTTCTATACATGTACGAATGTATTACATATGCTAAATGTATGTATATACATTATATGCACATCTCCTAATAATGAGCCATTTCAGTATTGCGGCAAATACGGAAAACCCCGCAGAAACGATCGTACAGATCCAAGAACTTGGTTTGTATCTGAAGCACGTTGCTGCCCCCTTTTTTTCTCAACCATCTCCGGCGGCGACCGCCGGCTTTTTTCTTTCTTTTTCTGGAAAAAGAAAAACCCCCTATATCACCTTTGACGTTTACTCACTAAATATGGAACGTATTACCCTAATCTCACTTTAAACGAATGAAAAAAGAAAGGTGAGGGGGGAGACCGATGGAAAAAAAAAATAAAAATTTTTTTCTTTTTTTTTTTTCTTCGTTCACCTCATCTCAATTAATGGCTTTTCCTTGACGTAGTTCAGGTAACTTGGTAGTGATTCTCTTATAAAAAAAAATATTATCATATTTAACATGTTAGTGCCCGTGTAGTTTTTTCTTCTTCTTTCTTAACTTTTTTCTTGCAAAAATTGTTTTCTTACCCTTAGTACTACAAACAGTAACTTGACAGAACCAAATATGCCACCAGTATCTGCGTCAAAGGCCAAGAGAGATGCTAAGAAAGCTGAAAGAGAGGCTAAGAAAGCCGCTGCCGGTAAAACCATCAGAAAGCTAGGTAGAAAAAAGGAGGCTGCTGCTGAAGAATCGGAGGTAGATGCAGCCGCTAGAGAAATCAAGATGATGAAGTTGCAACAAGATAAGGATGGTCTTTCAGATCGTGTTGTCACTGGTGTTTTGAGTTCATTGGAGACTTCCCGTGATATCAAGCTATCTTCTGTTTCTTTACTGTTCCACGGTAAAGTTTTGATCCAAGATTCTGGTTTAGAATTAAACTACGGCCGTAGATATGGTCTTCTGGGAGAAAATGGTTGTGGTAAGTCAACATTCTTAAAGGCTCTTGCTACTAGAGAATATCCTATTCCTGAGCATATTGATATTTATTTATTGGACGAACCTGCGGAACCAAGTGAATTGTCGGCCTTGGACTACGTTGTCACTGAAGCTCAACACGAATTGAAAAGAATAGAAGACTTAGTCGAAAAGACTATCTTGGAAGATGGTCCTGAGTCCGAGTTATTAGAGCCTCTATATGAAAGAATGGACTCTTTGGATCCAGACACCTTTGAATCTAGAGCTGCTATCATTTTGATCGGTCTAGGTTTCAACAAGAAGACCATTTTGAAGAAAACCAAAGATATGTCTGGTGGATGGAAAATGCGTGTTGCGTTGGCAAAAGCTCTTTTCGTTAAGCCAACTCTATTATTGTTGGATGATCCTACTGCGCATCTGGATTTGGAAGC
>LPNX010825854.1:8048-67954 GCA_001517045.1 Pseudotsuga menziesii | reverse complement strand
TATTGAAGTTGGTTCCGGGTAGATGAACTGGTCGAAGGCCTATGGCTAGTTTCAATTGGGCCAGGCCAGGCGGGGGTTGAAACCCTAGAGGCTCGGTTGGGGCTGGNGGTAGATGAACTGGTCGAAGGCCTATGGCTAGTTTCAATTGGGCCAGGCCAGGCGGGGGTTGAAACCCTAGAGGCTCGGTTGGGACTGGACAAAGATGGGCTNATAACCTTTCTCCCTTTCCTGTAATGAAATATGTAAGCTCTAGTAATCTTTGCATGCTAACATTGTAATTAGGTCAAAAATATTGCTTGACTGTGTTTGTCNAGCACGGGAATAAATGCCCAACCTGCTCTAGGCAGGCCCGCGATCATGAGCGTAGATTGGAATGAGTGTGTGCGTCATGCGATAACCTCTTATAAAAGGGAAGGTTGAGGGCTTCCAATAGTATATATAAATTGATTCCAATGTAACGTTTAAGGGCCTATTTGCTGCAGGGAAGGCCGCTGAATAGGGATAAATGCCATAGAACGCGTGGCCTCTGAAGCGTTTTTAGACGGTGGGTTGGGCACAGGCACGGGCCGTCAGTCAGAATGAATATGGATAAAGGCCAAGCCCCCTCCACTTGATTCGTTTCACGACCGAGAGTAAAACGGGCTTCCATCGGTATAAAGCGGGCACTTTCTTTTAAGCTGCTTTTGTCAGGTTTTTGATGGGTCCGGGGGCCCCCCCTTAGTATTATAAAAAGAACCGGGATCAAAGAGAAAAAATATTTCCTGTAAAACTTGAGCATATATCTCATATATACATTTTCAAGAAAGAATAGGTAAATAATTGTAGTGCTCAATGGTAAACAATTGGAGGTTTTTGAATTGTTTGTTAACATATAATTTGAGTTCATAAAGGTATCTAAATAACAATACATAGCATCACCTGGATAGTCCTTCTGGCATCTCTGTCCATCACTGCACCCTCTGCCTGAGATTCCAACCCTTACATTTTATTTGGATTTTGGTTTCTATTATTAAAATCCCTGCTACCTCTTTTTCCTGGGTCCATGTCCATCGTTGTTTGCAACCAGCAGATCATTCACTGTAAAGACAAGAGGCCATCTATCTCTGTGATTTTCACTACAAATCTATGGTTATAATTAATTACAGCCTACAGACCATTGATCACCGTATTGGAGATTGTAGCTCTACCAAGCTTTGTCTTTCTCGGCTATGAGGGATTTTGAGTTTTGACAAGGTTTGACAAACATATAAATTAATTATATCAGCAACTATGTCATAATGTTGTTCGCTGTATAGTTTTAGTCGTTACTGAAAGCCAAGTGTTGAAAGCCAAATGTTTATTGTGTTTCGCTTTCACACATTACGTCAAATGTCAACTAGATATAATGCTTTCATGTGTTGTGTCAACTGTCAACTCGGGCAAGATGCTTTTAATATGGATGTCTAAATTGTCATGAAAAAGATGGTGCGGTGCTTGTTGGGATATGTTTTCTACCCTTGCACCACATCATAGATAGTATTTTGAACTATACACCATGCATGTACGTTGGGAAAACAACTTTAGAAAATCTATTATTATCTTTTTAAAAGTGTTAAGAAGCACTTTCCATCTTCACAAAAGTAGATATTGCATAAATGACTAAATCATAACCACATTTATGTTGTGGGTTGGATTTATCTTACCTTTGGCATTTTCGTGCTTAGTTATTTCCATTCACACAAGAAGTTAAAACTACTCATTGTTGGATTATATGATTATAAATCATATTTAAATCTCATGTTAACATATATAAATCCAGCTCTCCAGCTCTCATTGCAAAGCAACAAATTCATAAGGCAACAAATTCAACAAATTCATCATTGCAAAGCAACAAATTCATAAAGCAGGGACTTGTTGCTTTGCAACCATTCTTGTTATGATTTATGATTGTGAAAACAACTTCAGCTCTTCGTATGTAATATTAGTGTTAAATATATAGAGAAGGTTACACGCCAAAGAGTTACATATATAGCTGTTTCCCACTATGAAAAGATTGCCGTTACATAAGTTATATGTTAAAGTAAAGTTATTCACGTAGGCTTGTAAGTTATAAAAAATAATTATAAGTATATAAGATTAAATGAATTTATATAATTTCAGAGGATTCTTTATTCAATATGGCATTATAATATATAATATAGTTGATGAAGTCAAACATTTTTATGTTTTATGGGTGAATGGAAAATAATAATTTAAATATGAAAGATTGATTTTATTTAATAAAAATTTTGATAAAAATATTAATAATTGATTTAAAGTATAAATTTTTTTAAAGATTAAATAATTTATTATACTAAAAAGTTTGATGAATTAATAAATAGGACTAAAGTTTAATAATATTAAATATAGTTATAATATGGTATTAATTATACTAAAATATTATAACATAATGTTAAGGAAATAAAATAATGGAAGGTGATTCTAGAATATAATGAAAAGTTATGACGTAAATAGAGGAGGCTAATAAATAAATTAAAATATTTAGGAAATGTATGTAAGGTTTTGTAATTGATTTGAGGTAGGTAAAAGTTTTTATGGTCAATTTACACAAATGTACACAAAAAAGGAATAAATAAGCATTCTTATATATATATATAAGAAGAAATAAAAATATAATGAATTAAGGAATAAATAAGCATTCTTATATATATAAGAAGAAATAAAAATATAATGAATTAATAAATAAAAATAATATTGTAACATAGTGAGCACTTGGAAATAAAATAAATATTTATTATTTATTAAAACATTATGTTAAATTTTATTGTAAGATTTAAGACCAAGCGGGTCAATGATGACTCTAATTGAAGAATTATTTAATTTGATTAATTTATAAGAGGAGACTGATATTCACAAGAGAGTGTTAAATGAGTGTTCACTACCACTAGGAGGAAGAAACAATTGTAAAAGGATAAATGACAAGTGGCAGCACCAGCATTCACTTTCTAGTTGTTGCACGAGCATAATCCCTAAAAAAGTGGTCATGTTCCCTAAGAGGTGAATTGAGCTTGGTGGATCATTAGTTTACAAACTCACCTTAAGACATAGGCAATCTTATATAAACTATCACATTGAGGAGCAGACTCACCACTCATTCTAAATTCTCATAGAATGACTTTGTGATTGCTGCAAATTGAAAAGTCAAGAACACAAAGAATTGGATGAGTGGATAGCTAAAGTGAATTGTTGAGTTAAGTCTCCTCTTGAGTGCTGAGTTGCAGAAGTTGTTGAGTAGCATAGATCTATGTCCTAGTACTGCACTGAGCAAGCTCGAGGTCCTAAGCAAGTTGTTTGGCTGCTTCAGGAAAGGTTGGGTGGAACAGTCTCCCTTGGGTATTGGTCCCACTTCTCTGTAAACTTCCAGGTTCTAACTCTCATCTGTGTGTATCATTATTTATTTCTGTTTAAACGAACTACAATTTGTTTGGAATTTAGTAATGCAAACTATTAAAATTTAGTATTGGGAAGAACATAATTGATTTAGAATTTAAAAATATCTATCTTCTGCATTTTTCCTTCAACCGAGGTGATGTAGTCTAGTACACGAGATATGATTTAGGTTAGATAGAATGATATGCCAAGTAATAGAACAGGTAAATGATTATCACAGGGAGAAGAGGGGGGGTGTTAGTCGTAGGGGGTGGCCTGTGGATGTGTGATGTGGGTGTGTGTGTGTGTGTGAGAGAGAGAGAGAGAGAGAGAGAGAGAGAGAGAACGAATGGGGCAGTGGGGTGTTAGGAAGAGAGAGGAGGGGGTTTAAAGGTAGGGAGAGGAGGAGGGGGGCTTAGAGTTAGGGAGAGGTGGACGGGGGGTTAGTAAGATTTAGGGGGAAGAGGGGAGTGGGGGAGACATAAAATAATAAAAGTATTGGTATATTAACAAAACAAGCACTCATTCTAGTATTTAAAAACGTGCGTGCGTTGTGCTTCAATAAAATGCGCTCCCGTTTTGGTTCACTAAAACATGCTCCTAATTTGATTCAATAAAATGCGCTCCCATTTTGCTTCAATACAACACGCTCCTGTTTTGTTTAAATTCAAAAATGTATTCCCTCCAAATGATAAGGCCAAGCCTCCACCCATGCTTGCATGGAATTCTTATGCATATGTGTCTGCTTCGAAATTTGCTTCAGATTCAACATGCCTATGCCTTGGAGTATGATAAACCATGGCTAATTCAACATTATATCCAAATTTTCAATATGCTCATGTTTAGCCGTTCGTGTGAGTATGCTGCACAACTCCACCTTTTATGATATTTTAGAAACAGATATGGTTTTTTTACAGATTCCAAATATGTAAATTTTAACAAGAATACATAATTATTTTTATTTTTTTTATTTATCTTCTGTCATCACTCCTCAACTCAAAAAACACAATGTTAGTGTTTCATCCATATCTCTTTCGTTTCTCAACCATTTAAAAAAAATTGTACTATGCACTAAATACTACCGACCTCTACATGCTATAAAAAACCCATTTCCAAATAATTGCATTAAAACATTGAAATGTCGCACCCACAATTGACGTACCATTTTTGAGGTTTGTTCTCTTAGATAATAAAAAAAAAATATATATATATTATTTTTATTAGTGGAAAAATAGTCGTGCACTAGCACTATATGTTCTCTATATGTATACCGGTTTTCGTAAGTTTATTCCATCATTTAGTCACTTAGAGGCTACACCCACAAAAACATATACCTTATAATTTGTCCCAAAAATAAAAAGTTCCCGTTAAAAAATATCTAACTTTAGATAGTTAACAACATTTTCAATAGAAAAAAAATTATATATTTGGAAATGTCATTCAATTTCCTACATTTCTTGTTTTTAACTCATCGCAAGATTCATTGTGTAAGTGTCTCAAAATATCCATGCAAGTTGATGGATGCTTGTTTTTTTAGTTTTATATTGCATCTAATGCATCAAAAGAGACCCTCATTAGCTTGCAAACACCCTCCTGCTTAACAAAATAATAAAAATTTAAAAATTGAATTATCTGCAAAAGAAATGTTGGTAGTGCACATAGTTTTAAAACCATGTGCAAGGCCTCCTAAACAGCACATGGCTTTATTGTACATGGTTTAGGAGGACCTTGCAAATAGTTTTAAAACCATGTGCAACGCCTCCTAAACAACCCATGGTTTTATTGTACATGGTTTAGGAGGTTGTTGCAAATGGTTTTAAGACCATCTGCAAGGCCTCCTAAACAACCTATGGTTTTAGGAGGGCCTTGCACATCATTTTAAAACCATGTATAGGGGAGATGTTGTAATGTTCTTTCTTATATATATATATATATATATCTATATATGAGCCATAAATAATATTAAATATTAATAATAAAAATATTATATGTCCACCTTAAATAAAAAGATGTGTCTTGGTCAGAATCACACCAAAGCTGATAGTTGAGTGCTAGTTGAGTGCAATACGTAAGAAGAGGTTTGCACCTTCAAAGATTTGATCCCTCTCGACACTTGATAGAGCCTAGGATTTGGATCTATGTTGGTAATAAGACAAATACATTAAATAAAAGGAGGGGGTAGAGAAGGTGAGTGTAAGCTAATAAAGGTTTCTTTTTGACGTTAGATGCAACAGAACATAAAAACAAAAACATACATCACTATTTTTCCAAAATAACATTACTAGTTTTAAATATTTTTAAAAATTAAATCTAAGTAAATAGACTTCAAAATTTGTACCTCAAGTCTTACATGAGCTTTCCAAGGTCTTAATTCACTACTACAATATGATGATGTTTAAGGATATTTTTAAAGTTAATATTAACATATTGTCTTGAATATCTATTTGAATTAGATAGTAAATTTCTAATAATGTTTAAGAGGCTTTTTAAAACAAAATTAGTCTCAAAATTGCTTTTATTTTTTTTAAGTTGGTGAAGTTACTATTATTTTATCACAAAAGTTGATGTTATGATTTTACGACAATGGTAAAGGGATTCACTGTTTGCATGAATCTTTTCATGCTCATCCATTTTTTATTGAGATGGTTGCTGAGCTAGAGCTGTTGTGATCGAAATTGTCTCGGTGGTGATGGTAAATGGGACAATATTGAAAGATTGGATGCTATTCAATCTAAGTTTCCATGTAGTGAGTTGAATAGGTCAATTGATCTATATTATAGGTTTCAACGGGTTATTTCATTCAATAGATCAGTGTCAATAGAAAGGAGATCTATAAAAAAATTTGTATGAAGCAAGAAGCTCAAGCACTGTAAGGAAGCTACACACTCTGATTTGAAATATTACTCTTATACTCTAGCTCCCATGCAGAAAAACCTCCCACCATACCTTTGAAGACTCCTCCCACCACAAATTCAAGTAATGTCAGTATAATCTCTTTGGATCTTTGTCTATAGTATAACGTTATGATTTGCAAAATTTTGAATTCTAAAATAAAATATAATCAAGAATTTAAAAGTATAATAAAAGTAAAATTACATGTATAATTTTTAGATTTATCTTAAAAGATATATCGCATGTTGTGCTTCAACTCTCTAGAAATGTGCCCCTCTCACCATTCATGAGTGTTTCCCTTTATCGAAAAAGGGAAATATCCTTGGTTTGATGCCCCAAGAATGAAAGCGACTAGGCTTGGGAATCAAGATAAATTATTCATGCGAAACCCTGTGAAGCCCATGGTGTTGCAACTAATTGCGAGTGGGTTATCCAACTGAAGAAACCCCCTGTTCTCTATGGTAAGGTCATCCTATAAAAGCTACAAATGCTCTAGTCATGGGTGGAATACAAAAAACTAAAAGGATTGCGGGATGATACTTTGCTTAAGAGTCTTTTTAATATAAATGTATTTTCTTTCGGAAAACTCAGTAAGTTGTAACTTGGTCTAGAATCCTCTTAAAGAATGCTAACTATAACATTGGGTATTGTTAGAGGCATGGTTATAAATTTAATTGTCTGTCTGTTTTTCCTATCGAGCAAACTGAAATCTGGCTTTTCATAGTGAGAAGATAGAATATGCAACCTTTCTCTCTATTTATCATGACCCAATGAAATTTGAAATTTGATTCTTACTATATTTTTATAAAACAAACCCATGAAAGCAACAATTTTAGAGAGGGAGGCCATGGCCCTATATACATGGTATGATTATATGCAAATATTATTTTAAAAATTGTATGACTTGACATGTTTTTGCATATTTTCTTCTTGATGTGATTTGTATTACATTTACAAGTTTCATTTACGAATAGGTTCGAGGTTTGATTCACTTTCAAGAAGGTGTGATCTAGTTTACAAAGAGTTTCGATTGCATACCAATATTAGATAATAGTGTTAGGTAGAAATTGTGCTTGCATAGATCTTGCATGATAGCTTTGAAATAAAAGACTTCCTCGAGTTGATAACTTATGTTTAGCACTCTGCATGTTAAGTTCTAATTAACTGACATATAGTGGGCCCAACAGTAATTAGTTGTCAAGTGGAAAACTAGTATAAATAGAGAGTGTGACTCTCTATTTGAAACACACACTCACTCAACTGTATCAAATGAGTGAGAAAAGAGGAGTTCGCATAAGTGAGAGAGAGAACAACTGTCAGAGGTCATATTTTCATCTTTGGGTTTTTCTTTTTCCATTGGTACTGATTTTATCTCTGAGGAAGTTGCAGGGTTTTCTCCTTTATGGTTTCCCCAAGGAAAACTCTTTGTGTCTCTTATGATTATTTTTGTGTATGTTATTCTCTCAGATAATATCCTAAGATCATATTGACTAAATGATCAAATCTAACAAACCATGGACAATGGGGCTGCAATTGGCCTTGCCATATTTTCCCTACCCAAATACTCTAGCAGGAGTTAACAGAATTCAAAATTGTTGGTCAGTGAATTTTTTTGCGCATGGGGATTGAGTCCTCCAAGTGTCCCTAAACAGAATGTGGAGCTGACCTGCAACTCGCCATAAATCGATTCTCAAGCCTCCGATCGAAAAACCACCGATTTCGTTGGATTCATGACGTGGGAATTTAGCTAGGGGGGCCTCTCCCCCCTATCCATTTCCCTGTGACCTCAGTATATGGTGGTTTTTAAAACTAGGGTTTCACTCAGTAGGGGACAATGCATTTCACGCTAACGAGACCCAAACTTGCATTTCATTGCCATATTTACCCTACCCAAACATGCTAGCAGGAGTCAATGGAATTCAAAATTGCAGCTCCGTGACGTTTTTTGGGCACCGAGAATGAGTCCACTAAGTGTCCATGAATGGAATATGAAGGTGACCTACAACTCAGCATAAATTGATGCTCGGGCCTCCAATCGATGAATCGTCGATTCTGTTAGATTCGTGACGTGGGATTTTAGCTAAGGAGCCCTCTTTCCATTTCCTAGTGACCTATGTATACGGTGGTTTCTGAAACTAGGGTTTTGATCAGTAGGGGACAATGCATTTCACGCCAACGATGGCCAAACTTGGAAAACCACTGATGGTGGGGATGTGGTTGGATTTTCCATAATTCCCTGTCCAAACAGGCTAGCAGGAGTTCACATAATTCAAAATTGTGGTCCTGTGACATTTGTTTCGCACCAGGCATGAGTCCATCAAGTGTCCTTGAACGAAATATGGAGGTGACCTCCAAATCTCCCTAAATCGATGCTCTGGCCTCCAATCGATGAATTGTTGATTTTGTTGCACTCATGGCATGGTATTTTAGTTAGGGGGGACTCTCTCTTTCTTGTCCATTTAGAGATGACCTTCGTATACGGTGGTTTCTAAAACTAGAGTTTTTCTCAGTAAGAGACAATGCATTTCACACTAATGAGGGCCAAATTTGAAAAACCACAGATGGTGGGGCTGCAGTTGGTGTTGCCATATTTTCCATTCCCAAACATGCTATCAAGAGTTGACGTAATTCAAAATTGCAGCTCCGTGACATTTTTTTTGCACTGAAAATGGGTCCACCAAGTGTCCCTGAACATAATCTAGAGGTGATGTGCAACTTGCCATAGATTGATTCTTGGGACTTTGATCAATGAACCATCGATTTCGTTGGATCCATGACACGAGTTTTTGGCTAGGCGGTCCTCTTTCCCTCCTATACACCATGGGGATACCTCTATATATGGTGGTTTCTAAAACTGGTGTTTCGATCAATAGGGGACAATGCATTTCATGTCAATGATGCCCAAACTTGTAAAAACAGAGACACTGGGGATTTCATTGGTTTTTCCATATTTTCCTTGCCCAAACATGCTAGCAGGACTTGACATAATTCAAACCGTGACATTTTTTGTGCACCAGGCATGAGTCCACCAAGTGTCATTGAAAAAAATGTGGAGGTGACGTGTAACTCATCATAACTTGATGCTCAGGCCTATGATTGACAAACCATCAATTTTGTTAGATTTGTGACATGGTATTTAAGCTAGGGGGTCCTCTCTCCTACTTGTCCATTACTTGGTGACATCCGTATATAGTGGTTTCTGAAACTATGCTTTCGTTGAGTAGGATACAATGCATTCCACACCAACAAGGGCCAAACTTGGAAAACCATAGACGGTGGGCCTGTGGTTGGCATTTTCATATGGCCCCTACCAAAACAACCTAGCAGGAGTTGATGAAATTCAAAATATCTACTCCATGTGGGTTTTTGCACCCGACACAAGTTCACAGGGGAACCATAACCCTGAATAGGGTTTACTGTTTAACATTCATGGCCCAAGGTTTGGAATTCATAACCTATGGTTTAACATGCATAGATTGTTCAACTCAATGTTCATCAATGGGGAAACTCTAACCCTACCAGGGAAACCCTAATCCTAAACCTAATCTTATATTACTGTCATAACTGAGTTCAGAATCATTCTATTGTCCAACTCCACTTTTTCAAATCCGGTGGACTTATGCTTCAAATTAAGTTGATTCACGAAGTTGTCTCTCAGTCTTTGGATTCTATTGTAGTTTATTTAATGCTGAGTGATTATTCATTAGGTGCATGAGTTTTTTTGAATAATGTTGTTGATCGTTGATGAAATGTGAAGCATGTATTGCACTTAGTTTTATTAAATTACATTTGAACATTGACTTAACTTGTAATTTAATCATCCTAACTCACAATTTTTAATTAGATATATCCAATTGGTGTGGATGTATTGAGTTCATTGAAAGCTTGAAATACACTGTATTGCACTTAGTTTTATTAAATTACACAAGAAAGAACTTTGACTTAACTTGTAATGATCATCCAAAATCACAATTTCTAATTAGATATCCAATTAGTGTGCATGTAGTGAGTTCGTTGAAACATTTAAATATACAATAATGTGTTATTTTGACATAGTGCATTCATAAGCAATAGATAAACTACACAAATCAACACAATAGATTGACACAAGAACATGTGGAAACCAAAGAACAAATACAAAGTGAAATGTATCATTCATTTATAAGTTAAATATCAATGTACATGTCTCCAAAAGTACATGTATCCAAAAGTACATAAATATCCAAAAGTACATGTAGATCCAAAACTACATATATATCCAAAAGTATCCAAAAGATCATGTATCCAAAACTATCTAAGCCACATGTACATGTATCCAAAACTATCCAAGCCACATGTACATGTAAGTGAAATGTCAATGCACATGTCTCCAAAAGTACATGTATCCAAAAGTACATATATATCCAAAAGTGCATGTATCGAACACATCCAAGCCACATGTACATGTATTGAAATGTACATATATCTCATAAGACACATCAAAACTCAAGCTTCCTCATTTTCTTTCTTGACGTTGATCCTCTAGGAACATCTCTAAGATTAGTGTGCGTGAAGGATGATTTTAAGGAACCATATTTTAAAGTGTATAAATGTTGGCGAATCTTACCAATTCTTAAAACGCCAACAATAAAATGTTTGGCGATATTTTTCAAAAAATATTTTAATTTCCAAGTATTTTATATCGTTTATATAATAATTTGGTGATTTTTAGGGTGAAAAAATTTTACCCCATCAAAATTGGGCAAAACAGGGCTTCAAAAAATGCAAAATGATGAATCTTTTTTTGGCGAAAACCCCCTAAAAACAACCCATGGGCTAAATTTTGCCCCTATAATTATCACTGGACTGTGCGTCTCTAGATGCTACAAATTAAATATCAATTGTTAAATTCAACTAACTATGTACTAATACATTAGCTCAATAAAAGACCATATCTAAATTAAGTCAACAATTATCAACATGTGCATGGAAATTGCATGAAACACTTAGTCATTAATGGACATCTCACCTCAACAATAGACTGTGACAAAGGGGATTGCGTTCCTTGTGTAGCAGATGGAGTTGTTGGTTGAACATCAAGGATGGTCATAACCATGGTCGAGCCAGAGGGGGCAGGAACTGTTGCTGTTGTTCACCAAATTTTGAAATAGTTATACATGCATGAATAAACAATAGACAACAATAATAAACTATGTCTAGATAATGTTGAAATAGTTGTACCTCTGTGTGGCTTGTTGTTATTGTAGGTGCCACATTGACTGCTTCATCAACGACCCCTGGGGGGTTTGAAATAAACAACTCTAGATCCTGATGCAGTAAACATGCAAATAAAACAAATTAACAAAAACAATCTATGCACTAGATTTCAATTCAACCAACAAATATCATCGGAGGATATACATTATCATGGTATCATATGGAGCTATTGGTTGAACATTAAGGATGGTCGGAGACATGGTCGAACCAAAAAGGCCATGAAATACTCCTACTGCTGGTGGCTACAATCACCAAATGTTGAAATAGTTAGAAATGCATGAATAAACAATAGGAAACAATAATAAACTATGTGAATATCATGTTGAAATAGGTGTACCTCTATGTGACTTGTTTCCATTGCAGATGCAACACTAACTATTGCATCAACCATCCCTGAGAGGTTTGCAATAGGAAAATATTGATCCTGATGCAGTAAACATGCAAATCAAACATTAACAAAAACAATTTATAAACTGAATTTCAAGTTAACCAACAAATATCATCAAAGGATATACATTAACAGGGTATTAGTAGCTCCATGGTCATGGGAAGCTAGAGTCTTGATCCGGATTTATGCAGGAATGCAACAGAATACACAAATAATCATAGAAACAAATTTGCAGTGGAAATAACACTTCATTTCATTAATCAATAACTGAAACTGGTTTACATACAAAATGAAAATAAACTAGCTAGACTGCTGGTAGCTTATCTCTGAGAAGAGATGTGGCGGCTACATGCCTCTGAACTCTGTGTTACAATGAGGCTCGAAGGCCTATATATTATTGAGAAACAATGGAAACCCTACACATCCAAAAAGCTAACCCTAGCAGGTGAAACGCCTTAATGTGGGCCCCATTGGGTAACTTGGTACATCAATTTCCCGGGGTCGTAACTTTAGCATACTATCTCCGTTTGACGCGCATGATACACCGTTAGAAATATCTATTTAAGGACTACATCCAAGAGAAAAAAATATTGAGTTAGGAATAGACTCATATTTTTCGAACCATTTGATGCCGAAAAAACGTCGTTTAGGGCCTCAAAATGGCTCCGAAAATTTAGGACCCAAAAACTGCCAAAAATAGTAAATTCTGCTACAATTAAGGAAACTGGAAAACTAAAAGAAACAATGGTGGGGTCCAAGAGGAATAGGTGGGTGGCCACCAATATCCTCTTGGATCATTCCTCCCCCCTTAGGAGGCAATGGTCCCCATTGCGTTTAGTTCCTCCATGAGATGAGGAAACTTCTGTTGAACTTGGTCCCTGGTAAGCCACTTTCCTTGGTGAAGAAGTTGGCCTGCTTTGACAACTCAATATAGATGGAGCTTCTAGTGCGGGTTTTCTTGACCCGTGTGTCCATAATCCTATCAGTTGTGGCTTGTTCCATGCATTCGGGGTTTAACTCTGTTGGTGTGAGTTGTTCTGCCACGTCTGATGTGTCCAGTAGAGGTGGAAAGTAGGGCCGAAGGTGGTCCACATTGAACACTGGGTGCAAACCAAGGAATGGTGGAATAATGAGCTCAAAGGAATTGTCCCCGATAGCTTTGGTGATGGTATATGGCCCATATCAGAGTGAGCGAAGCTTGCGGTAGTGTCGAGTGAGGCGCTCCTTCTGCAGATGTAGCCACACTTTTTTCCCTCCTGGAAGTTGTGTTGCACCTGATGTTGATCATGTCACTACTTGTACTTAGCATTGGATCTATCCAATATGTCATGAACCTATTGGTAAATGTTCCGAATGCACTCAATGAAGTTGTTTTCCTTGGAAACTTCAGACTAGATATGAGTTGAATCAGCCTGAGTAATATGAGAGAATCCCAACACGAACGTGTGGTAGAAATTAGCAAGGCCCAGAAAGCTGTGAAGCTCTGTTAGAGTAGTTGGGGCTGGCCAATCCCGAATGACTTGGATCTTGGTTGGATCCACATGTACCCCACACTCCTCAATAATGTATCCCAAATACTGAACCTAGGTCATGCCAAAAGTGCACTTGTCCAAATTAGCAGACAACTTGTGCTGCCGCAATGTTTGGAGGACTTATTGGATGTGGTGGAGGTGCTCTTCCCAATTCTGGCTGAAGATCAGGATGTCATCCAAGTACACTACTACAAATGAGTTGGTGAATGGCCACAAGATGTCGTCCATCAGTTTCATGAAGGTTGCAGGAGCATTTTTCAGCTTGAAAGGCATGACCAACCATTGGAAAAGACCCTCCTTGGCTTTGAAGGCAGTCTTCCATACATCGGTCGATTCGATCGGTACCTGGTGATACCCGGACTTTAAGTCGATCTTGCTAAAATATTTTTCCCCTTTAAGCTGGTCTAAGAGGTCATCAATCTGTGGGATCGTGTACCTATTCCAGATAATGATCTTGTTCAATGCCCAATAGTCAAGACAGAGTCTCCAAGTCCCATCCTTCTTCTGTACCAACACGATCAGGCTCCCATAGGGCAATGAACTTGGAAGGATGTGACCCTTTTGTAGTAGCTCTTGAATTTACCTCTTGATTACATCATTCTCCAGAATAGAGCGTTGATAGATTGGTCCATTGGGTAGCGGTGCACTTGGGGTTATATCGATGGGATGCTTGAACTGACAGTGGAGGCACCCCAATGGGTGAGGTGAATATGTCCTGGTACTCCTCCACAACCTTGTCCATTTATTGTTGTCATGCAGAGGGGCCCTATCTGGAGGTTGTGGCTGCGATCTTCTTCTTGCCCTAAGATCGGATCATCAAGAAAAAAATTTCCCAGTTTTGGAAATGAGCTTACTGCATTGTTTTGTAGTAACCAAAGAGATAGCGGTAGGGGGTGGTACCTCTGGTATCCTATACAAATTATTTCCCAATGTAATAATAACAGTGCAAGGATAGGAATCATACATAGCATGTCGCTTCCATAATTATGGTTGACCTAATAATACATCACAAACATCAAGAGGAGCAATATCACATAATACCTCATCGGTGAAGGGCTTGATGTTGTAGGGAAGGTGGCACTGCTGGCTGACGCAGAGATCTCGTCCTTGGTGAAGCCACCCGATGGTGTACCACTGCAGGTGTGCTGTGGTCGAAAAACCCAACCACTTCATGACCTCTGCTGAAATCAGGTTCTGTTGGCTCCCACTATCGACAATGAATTGTAGAAAAGAACCCTTTACCCACATCTGGGAGTGGAAAAGACACTCCTCCTCCTCTGAATCTTCTGGTTCTTCCTTTTGGATCTTCATGGTGGAAATGGTGGCATTGGGATCTGTATTGATATTATTCTTCCCTCTGTCATTCTCCTTCTTGGGTTTTGATTCAATGTCAGAGTATGCATCTGATTCAGAAGCCTTTATCTCGACCACCAATGACTGCTTAGCTCGACACTCACTTGTATTGTGAGTGGGGCTCTTATGGAACTCACACCACTTTCCCGCTTCCTTCTTTGGCTTTGTAGTGTTGCTCTTTGCTTGCAGCTTTGGCAATTTTTCTTAAGTCACCATGCCTTGGATGTGTCCTTGGTTCTACAATTTGGGGGCACCTTTCCCTTGCTTCTGATTCACAGATCCAAAGTCTCGCTTTTTCTATTTGAATTTTTGCTCAATTTTGGTAGCATACCGATATGCTGTACCAAGAGAGGAGATGTCGAGGAACTCCATTTCCTCCTGAATGTATCTGTGTAGACAACTGCAGTACTTCAGTACCAAATGTTTCTCTAAATATTTGATACCCAACTTGGTGCGCACGGTATGGAACAGATTCATCAGCTCATGCACATCTTGATCTCTTTACTGCCGCAACGTAGTCCATTAGATGTACTTTTCCTCGTAGCTCCCCACCGGATAATATTGTCCCTTTATGGCATATCAAAAATAATTCCAAGTGGGTATGACCAAGAACAAGGAGGGTTCCTCCTTGTCCTTTCTTACACAGTAGGTTTCGCACCATTCCTTGACATGGGGGGCATCTTTGAGTAGAGAAAATGTAATATTTTCCCGGTAAGAAAAGTCATGAACCGAGAAATACCCTTCTAATAGATTCAACCATCTATATATGGCATATACATCTATTTTACCATCAAATATGGGAATTTCAAAGTTTACTTGTACCTTAAAAGGGGTTGCACCTCTAGAGTGGCTGCTAGATGTAGATGCACCGCCAGTGGGAAGTCGTTGAAGGATCTGGGTGAAGTTATCCATCATCGCATTCATTTTGTTTTCAAGGGCCTCCTCGAGCAACATTTTGATAAGATATTATGTGCCCTCATCTTTATTTTTGTCCCCCACTAGTGGCCGCTGAGATTTGCGAGGCTGATCTTGCAAAGGTTCAACCAGATCGAGCCCTAACTCTTTATACCCCGCCCTCGTTGGGGACATGCAAAGAAGGACCGAGAAAGAGCAGATTGCTCTGATACAACTGATCCGTATTTATGCACGAACACAAAATAATACACAAATAACAATAGAAACAAATATGCAGTGGAAATAACACTTCATTTCATTAATCAATAACTGAAACTGGTTTACATACAGAATGGAAATAAACTAGCTAGAGTGTTGGTAGCTTATCTCTGAGAAGAAATGTGGTGGCTACATGCCTATGAACTCTATGTTACAATAAGGGTCAAAGTCCTATATATTATTAAGAAACAATGGAAACCCTAAACATCCAAAAACCTAACCCTAGCAGGTGAAACGCCTTAATGTGGGCCCCATTGGGTAACTTGGTAGATCAATTTCCCAGGGTCGTAACTTTAGCATATTACCTCTGTTTGACACGCATGATACATCTTTAGAAAGATCTGTTTAACGGATACATACAAAAGTGGAAAATATCAAGTCTAGAATGGATGAACAAGCTCATGTTTGCTGGACCATTTGATGCCGAAATTTTTTTGTTTAGGGCCTCAAAACGACTCCAGAAGTTTAGGACCCGAAAACTACCAAAAATAGTAAATTCTGCTACAATTAAGGAAACTAGAAAACTGAAAGAAACAATGGTGGGGGCCCAAGAGGAATAGGTGGGTGGCCACCAATATCCTCCTGGATCAAGTCTTTCTAGGAGTAGGTCACCTCACATACACATGGCCCTTGTTCACGTATGGACTAGGAGGAGATACAAATCCATGCAATGGTCCACATGTTTCGGTTGGTGATTACAGTCAGCAAGTGTACATGTAGTTAGATATGCACGATTCAATGAACAGACACGTATTTAAAAAATGACATTTTTAATTGTTTACTTGGAGTGTAGATGTTTCCTCGGATGATACGACCATGAAGGATATGGCATCTGCAAGTTTAATAATTGTAAATATTAGACTGTAGATAGAATTAGTGACTAACATGTACAGTGTGTGGAAATTAAAAAATCAACAAGTATTAAAAAATTTAAATTTTAAAATGTTTACCTCGGTGTGAGAAACAGAAATGGGTTCTATATGAATCTCTCCACCAACAAAGGGATCAGTGAATGAAATTTCATGCCTCCTTGCAGAGTGTGGAACATCTGACTCTGCGGTGTCGCTGCCGGCATAAACCATCAACTGCAAGTTCACAAAATTAATATATTAGCTCAAACTATATATATGTGTACAAAGAGGAAAATAAATGCAGAAATTATTACAATTAACCATCTACCTACATCACTAAAAAACCCACTGAGGGAAACATCTGAGGAAAGACCATAGCTGGGACGACCAGATGATGTGCACTCATGAGGCTCAAAACTAGGCTCATGATGTGGCGATGATGCTGCACTAGTAGATGGTCCTGCACTAGTGGATGGTATTGCACTAGAAGATGGTCCTACATTGTGATGGCCTGGTGTATGTACTACACTAGGGACAAATTTCCCTTCCTCACCCATATGATGAACCATAGTGCTATGGCAAACAACTGCCCATGCCAAACTAAAATATGCATCACGTGTCTGTGGAATAACACGATGTGTAGGTGGGACATCTGTCCCACAAAACTGCCTATGAGGTGCAAGGATAGGGCGATCAAGGTCTCAAATCCTTGCATTGGGTCGGTTTTGGGGCATCCCCCCATCGATCCCTTGAAACTGCAAGATATCAAAATAGTTTACGTGTTTACCCAACATGAACTCTGCATACATCAAATACAGGGGTATTTCCATGTTGTTATGTGGTGGCATATCAAAAACCTTATACCATCTATCCATCCAGTTATCAATGAATGGCTAAAATGTGTACCACTCAATAGAGATATGAGGCATGTTTGCATTTGGGATTTCCCCCATTCAAAGGTCCCTAAACAATGAAAGTACATGCTCTTTTGTTATTTTCAACTTTTTGATTGCATTGTATTCTATCCCATTAGCATATTATTGTATTTTTCTTTTCCTATATGATGTAATATCATATAGTATATTGCTTGGTAGTGAAATAGTCTCAACAATCGCATCCAAAGTTGATGCAAGTGAGCGACGAATCCAGTTACCATCACTAAAATCCATACTAAGTCTCATCATGTGGGAAATCTCAATTAGTATCTCGACATTTGTGTTCATAGCCGCAAATACAATAAAAAACATCAATAATAAAATCATTAGAAACATGTACATGGTATATAATGACGTCTCTTCAAAATTGAAAATGTAAATTAAATCAAACTCAAGTAAGCAATTTAATTTCATTCACTTGTACATAGATTTAAAACTTAAAATTGAGCATTTAACAAATAAAAAGTAAGTTTCGTTCAACTTCTTTCTATAAGTTAAGGAACTTCTTAACTCTCATTGGTGAATTTCTCATGCAGACTTGGGTTTAAACTTCCTAGAATTTAGGAGTGTTATTTTGACATGGTTTGGCCATTACGTCCCTTAGATATGTAAAATATAAGGGAGAGGGACTATTAAGATATGTGAGGCAAGAAAATGGGTGATACAGGGCTGCCACCAATCCTCTAAATATAATTGACTCGATCATGGTTGGAAACACTCTCACGACACACTCTATATAGTTCATGGGTGTTCACCATTTCCATTGTTCTATAAACATGGAAACCAACCAAAAGTAACATGGGAAAATGGAGAATTTGTGGAATTGAATACAATTGGTTGTAGATGAGCATAGAGACTCGACATGTAGAAACATATTACCCATTGTTTTTACTATTTAAAAAAATGGTTGATAAGCCTAGTGATGCAGGGGCATGGACTGTTTGAGTAAAGTCATTTATGACTTTTCTAGGTCAAGGAAACTTAGGGAGACCTATGGTCTCACATGTTTCTAATTTTCTTTATTTTGTTGATAGGCTCAATAAAGAGGATAAGGATACTAGATCATTTTCCCAATGTAATCGATAGGGTTAGCTTAGAATTTCTAGAATTGTAGCATCTAGTTAGTGATTTGTCAAGTGAGTCACTTGTTAGTTCAATTAATCATTGATTTTTTTCCTTATCTATAGAATCAAAAAAGCAGAATTTGAGTTAAATTTAGTTTAGGTGATGACCTTTAATTAATTATCTTTTTGGTAGCTCAATAGAGCTAGGGCAAGAATTGCATGATGATCATGAACTCTTAGATGTTGCGATGGGGTTGTATGGTGGTTTCACGACGTGTTGAATTGTAATTTGATATGACAGTGAGAAGGTTTGTATATTTAAACTTTGTTTTCCATTGCGATAAGGAGGCACATAGGTTAAGTCATATGCGCAGAACAAGAGCAAAGTGTCGAAAAGGAAGGAATGAAACTAGTCATATTTACATGTTTTAACTCTGTGTTGATATATATATTGTTTATTTATATATAATACATTGATTTATGTTTAAAAGGGCATGCCCGAGAGACACTTTGTTAATTTGTTTTGGCATTTAGTTAAGGGTGCTTAATTAAGAGGCAATGCATAGCTACATACACTTGTGATTAAATTTTGAGAAACCAAGTTACTAACTTTTATGCATTTTTTCTATTCACCCTTGTGCATGCATTTCCTATTGTTATTGCCATTTCCAAGGAAACTTATTCAATTAGTATAATGGGGAAATGGCCTTTGAGGGTTGGAAATTTGGGTTTCATGTGGATGGATACATTGTTTAAAGGGAGGAGTTCTATATTTTTCAATTTTTTGTTGCATTAGAAATTTTTGAGTTCTTGAAAAGGGATTCATTGTAATTATTCACTCATCTTGGTTCAGGAAGATGTGAATTTAGATATTGGGTTATTAACAATTTTCTAAATATTACAAAATTTGGTTGTTTTAAACTATTAAAAAACTGTAATTTAGGTTTAGAATTGACAAAAAAATGCTATCCGTGCTCGTCCAACCTGAAATGCATTCCTCATGGGTAGAATAGGATTCTAGTTTAGGGACTATGTATACTGTGTATATAAATTGATTTTAATTTTACAAAAAGGTCCCTCATATTCTTGCAGGATCCGTTTATAGTTATGTTCCATGCTCCAAGTTATGATGTGAATATAGGACCTTTTCCTCAACTTATCAATGAAGATCACCGCTATATTTTATAAGTAACAAAAATATAAATTATTATTAATTCTTATGAGTTTAAGCACAAGACAAACAAAGACCAATAACACAACCATTATTATTTATGTTAAATAACACAACCACCATACAAAGGTTGAAGATGAATAAAACTAGGTGGATGATGTAACAACAATAATCCTTTCTCTTTGTTAGAGGCATAGTTTATGAATCCCATGTTTGTATTACACTGAGTAGACATAGCCAAATATAGCACAGAGATGAATTTTGCCCCTTGATAAAACATCACAATACACAAAACCTAATATATTAAAACATTTAGGATAAAAAACTTTTTAAGCCTATGTTTTTGTTGTTTAATGTAAAATAAACATAAAACGTTGTAATTAGTGTTCAACTCATCATAGTAACCATTATACATGACACTAACAATTATTATAAAAAATAAACCTAAAATTTACTCCCCAAAAGCTCTAAGATAACATCTAAAAATCTATATATAAAACAATAAAATGCATATATATATATAATAAAACACATAAACTGTATGAAAAATAATATACAGAGGAGATCCATAGCTTACCTCAGGTTGAAGGACATCTCTTGCTCTTGTAGATAAACCCTTTATTTTGTTATCAAGCACTTCAAAATCGAAAAAACCTCACAAAGATGTGGAGTATATTTGGAAAAATGGTTAATTGCAAAACTTCTCCATTATAAAGAAAAGTATGGATTGAAACCCCACTATTGTGAATATGGAATTTGTCTCTTTGCCACACAACAACAATAGAAGATTGAAGATTTTCATGACAACTTGAAATTGCCACTCAAAAAAGAAAAAATAGACACCCATTACAACAAAACTTATTCAATGTCTCAAATGTTGCAACAGAACGTGACCCAAATAGGACATTAGAAAATACATTACTCGTTATAGGTTAATTTCCAATACCATTAAGCTACTCGATACCCAAGCCAGAACACCCATTCCAACTTGTCAGGTTCTTGAATACAACATTAATGTAGGAATGAATACCAAGAGAAACTGATAAATATTATAATGATCTGAGCATTGATCTATGGAAGGTAGATTCTGGTTCATTCAGTACAACTGGAGAGATCATCCATGTAATGGTAGGGCTATTCAGATGGTAGAGGGAAATTGTACGAACTAGCCAATCCCCTCCTTTCCTTGGTTACACCTGAAAATCCATTATTATCAACGCATTGTACGAACTGGCCAATCCCCTCCTTTCCTTGGTAAAACATGAGCGCATTTTTGTGTACTATCCTAATTGGCATGCATGTTGGCAGCCTTGGGACTAGGCTTGGTAGGGTCGGGATTTCTAGGGATGATTTTTATTTTATGGATAAAGAGTGATTGACTTCACTCTACCATTGCATCTAAAAGGGTCCTCAACTTTGTGCACTCACTCAGGAACATTACAACACTCTCCCATATTATGTTGTTTTTCATGCAATTCTCACTTAGAACAAGAAGTAGAAGCATACTTTTTTGTTATTCTCTCATAATGCTGAGAGAGATCCACATTGTGGTCGCCATAAGACAATATGTGGCCATCAACTATTTTTTCTTCATGCAACAATAAGTGGTACTGGCCATGGACAATCAAATAAGTGGTACTGGTCATGGACAACAATAAGTGGTACTGGTCATGGACATCATCATTCCTTTTTTTCAGGTATTTATTGTTTTTGGGGTAGCAGGGTCTGTCAAAAGTATGTCGAGTGGGTACTCGTTGGATGCGGAACTTAATTCCACATCCAATGAGCTCTCCCGATCGAAATTTGAGTAAAAACACAGGGAGATATGTCAAAAATACAAACAAAAAAAGTAGTTTTTTTATGATACCTATCCCCAAATTTATATTAAAAAAGTGTTTAAGACCTATACGGTATTTCAAATTTAAAGCAATTTCATTGGCTAAAACATGATGACATGTAATTTGAATAAAAGTTAAAAGGCCCATTTTGAGTTGAAATTTCCTCTAATGGTCGTTTCGGTCCCTCACTCGCAAAAACATCCATGCTGCCTTGTCGACGAGGAGCATCGAGGGGCGGGAGAGGATGAGGAGGGGTTGGAAACCCTAGAACACCACCCTTCCACCCGAAAGCTAGAAATCAGGGCTATGACGTAGAGGTGCTGGAAGAGCCGAGAACCCTAGTCGAGTCCACCAAGCGTCCATGAACGGAATGTGGAGGTGACCTGCAACTCGCCATAAATTGATGCTCAGGGCTCCGATTGACAACCCGTCAATTTTGTTCAATTCATGATGTTGTATTTTAGTTACAGGGTCCTCTCTCCCACTTATCCATTTCCTAGTGACCTCCGTATACGGTGTTTTCTTAAACTAGGGTTTTTGTCAATAGGGGACAATGCATTTAACACCAATGAAGGACAAACTTAGAAAACCATGGATGGTGGGGATGTGGTTGGCGTTTCCATATTTCCCCTGCCCAAACAGGATAGCAAGAGTTGGAGGAATTCAAAATTGCGGCTCCGTGACATTTTTTGCGCACTCGGCACGATTCCACCAAGTGTCCTTGAACGAAATCTTGAGGTGACGTGTAACTCTCCCTAAATCGATGCTCGGGCATTCGATCGATGAACCGTCAATTCTGTTGCATTCATGACATGGGATTTTAGTTAGTGGGGCCTCTCTCCTGCTTATCCATTGCCGAATGATCTCCGTATACGGTGGTTTTTCAAACTAGGGTTTCACTGAGTTGGGGATAGTGCATTCCACGTCAACGTGGGACAAACTTGGAAAACCATAGATGTTGGGGCTGTAGTTGGTGTTGCTATATTTCCCATTCCCAAACACGCTAGCAAGATTTGGAAAATTTCAAAATTGCGGCTCCGTAATGTTTTTTGTGCCCCGAAAACGAGTCTACCAAGTGTCCCTGAATGGAATCTGGAGGTGACTTGCAACTCACCATAAATTGATGCTTGGGAATCTGATCAACAAACCTTCAGTTTTGTTGGATTCATGACGTGTGTTTTTAGCTAGGGGGGCCTCTCTCCCTCCTATCCATTTCTCGGAGACCTCTGTATATGGTGGTTTTTGAAACTAGTGTTTCACTTAGTAGGGGACAATGCATTTCATGCCAATTAGGCCCAAACTTGGAAAACCAGGGACGGTGGGGATGTGGTTGGAGTTTCCATATTTCCCCTACCCAAACATTCTCGCATGAGTTGATAGAATTCAAAATTAAGGCTCTGTGACATTTTTTGCGAACCGTGAACGAGTCCACCAAGTGTCTTTGAACAAAATGTGGAGGTGACGTACAACTCGCCATAAATCGATACTTAGGAATCCAATCAATGAACCATTGATTACATTGAATTCCTGACGTGATATTTTAGCTAGCAGGTCCTCTCTCTCGCGTGTCCATTGCCAGCTGACCTCCATATATAGTGGTTTCTGAAACTAGGGTTTCACTCAGTAGAGGACAATGCATTCCATGCCAACGAGGGCCAAACTTGGAAAACTCCGGATGGTGGGGCTGAAGTTGGCATTGCCATATGGCCCTTTCCCATACACCCTAGTAGGAGTTAACAGAATTAAAAATCGCTTGTCCGTGTGGGTTTTTGCACCCTGGCATGAGTTTACAGGGGAACCCTAACCCTAACTAGGCTTTACTCTTTAACATGCATGGCCAAGGGTTTGGAATTCATAACACATGGTTTAGCATGCATAGATTGTTCAACTAGATGTTCATCAATGGAGAAAATATAACCCTATGAGGGAAAACCTAATCCTAAACCTAATCTTATCTTACTCTCATAATTCAGTTTAGAATCATTCTAATGTCCAACTCAAAATTTTCAGATCTGACAGACTTATGCTTCAAATTATGTTGATTCACGAAGTTGGATTCCACTCTTTGGATTCTATTGTAGTTCCTTTAATGTTGAGTGATTATTCTATGGGTGCATGAGGTTTGTTGAATAGTGTTGTTGATCATTGATGAAATGTGAAGCATGTATTGCACTTAGTTTTATTAAATTACACTTGAACATTGACTTAACTTGTAATTTAATCATCCAAACTCACAATTTTTAATTAGATATATCCAATTGGTCAACCATTACGCTCCTCTTTAATTAGATATATCTGATACACATCTTTAATGGTCAACCATTACGCTCCTCGGATGCAGTGCATTGGATCTCCTTCGAGGCTCTTCACTCTCTCTATTTCACATTTCATCACCTTCGCTCCTACTTAGCTCGCTCTATACCGAAAATCCCACTCCTGGTTAGCTCCTTCCAACACCCAAGCTCCTGCTCAGCTCTTTATGTGACTTCGTCGTTTCGGTCCCTCACTCGCAGAAACATCCATGCCGTCTTGTCGACGAGGAGCGTTGAGGGGCGGGAGAGGATGAGGAAAGGATGGAAACCCTAGAACGCCACCCTTCCACCTGCAAGCTAGAAATCAGGGCTATGATGTAGAGGTGCTGGAAGAGCTGAGAACCCTAGTCGAGTCCACCAAGCGTCCATGAACGGAATGTGGAGGTGACCTACAACTCGCCATAAATTGATGCTCGGGGCTCCGATTGACAACCCGTTAATTTTGTTGAATTCATGATGTTATCTTTTAGTTACGAGGTCCTCTCTCCCACTTATCCATTTCCTAGTGACCTCCGTATACGGTGTTTTCTTAAACTAAGGTTTCTCTCAATAGGGGACAATGCATTTCACACCAATGAAGGAAAAACTTAGAAAACCATGGACGGTGGGGATGTGGTTGGTGTTTCCATATTTCCCCTACCCAAACAGGATAGCAAGAGTTGACAGAATTCAAAATTGCGGCTCCGTGACATTTTTTGCGCACTCGGCACGATTCCACCAAGTGTCCTTGAACGAAATCTTGAGGTGACGTGTAATCTCCCTAAATTGATGCTCAGGCATCCGATCGATGAACCATCAATTCTGTTGCATTCATGACATGGGATTTTAGTTAGTGGGGCCTCTCTCCTGCTTATCCATTACTGAATGACCTCCATATATGGTGGTTTTTGAAACTAGCGTTTCACTAAGTTGGGGATAGTGCATTCCACGTGAACGTGGGACAAACTTGGAAAACCATAGATGGTGGGGCTGCAATTGGTGTTGCTATATTTCCCCTTCCGAAAAACGCTAGCAATATTTGGAAAAATTCAAAATTGTGGCTCCGTGATGTTTTTTGTGCCCCGAAAACGAGTCCACCAAGTGTTTCTGAATGGAATCTACAGGTGACTTGTAACTCACCATAAATTGGTGCTTGGGAATCTGATCAACAAACCTTCAATTTTGTTGGATTCATGACGTGTGTTTTTGTCTAGGGGGGCCTCTCTCCCTCATGTCCATTTATTGGAGACCTCCGTATATGGTGATTTCTGAAACTAGCGTTTCACTTAGTAGGGGACAATGCATTTCACGCCAATTAGGCCCAAACTTGGAAAACCAGGGATGGTGGGGATGTGGTTGGTGTTTCCATATTTCCCCTACCCAAAAACGCTCGCATGAGTTGATAGAATTCAAAATTAAGGCTCTGTGACATTTTTTGCGAACCGTGAACGAGTCCCCCAAGTGTCCTTGAAAAAAATGTGGAGGTGACATACAACTCACCATAAATCGATACTCAGGCCTCCAATCAATGAACCGTTGATTACGTTGAATTCGTGATGTTAGATTTTAGCTAGCGGGTCCTCTCTCTCGTGGGTCCATTTCCAGCTGACCTCCATATATAGTGGTTTCAGAAACTAGGGTTTCACTGAGTAGGGGAAAATGCATTTCATGCCAATGAGGGCCCAAATTGGAAAAGTGTGGATGGTGGGGCTGAATTTGGCATTGCCATATGGCCCCTTCCCAAACACCCTAGCAGGAGTTGACAGAATTAAAAATCGCTTGGCTATGTGGGTTTTTGCACCCCGGAACGAGTTTACAGGGGATCCCTAACTCTAACTAGGCTTTACTCTTTAACATGCATGGCCGAGGGTTTGGAATTCATAACATATGGTTTAGCATGCATAGATTTTTCAACTAGATGTTCATCAATGGGGAAACTCTAACCCTACCAGGGAAAACCTAATCCTAAACCTAATCTTATCTGACTGTCATAATTTAGTTTAGAATCATTCTAATATCGAACTCAAAATTTTCAAATCTGGTGGACTTATGCTTCAAATTATGTTGATTCACGAATTTGGATCCCACTCTTTGGATTCTATTGTAGTTCCTTTAATGTTGAGTGATAATTCATTGGGTGCATGAGGTTTGTTGAATAGTGTTGTTGGTCATTGATGAAATGTGAAGCATGTATTGCACTTAGTTTTATTAAATTACACTTGAACATTGACTTAACTTGTAATTTATTCATCCAAACTCGCAATTTTTAATTAGATATATCCAATTAGTGTGCATGTAGTGAGTTCATTGAAATCTTGAAATACATTATATTGCACTTAGTTTTATTAAATTACACGAGCAAGAACTTTGACTTAACTTGTAATGATCATCCAAAATAACAATTTCTAATTAGATATCCAATTAGTGTGCATGTAGTGAGTTTGTTGAAACCTTTAAATATACAATAGTTTGTTCTTTTGACATAGTGAATTCATAAGTAATAGATAAAACACACAAATCAACACAATAGATTGACACAAGAACATGTGGAAACTGAAGAACAAATAAAAAGTGAAATGTATGATTCATTTATAAGCGAAATTTCCATGTACATGTGTCCAAAAGTACATATATATACAAAATTATCTAAAAGTACATGTAGATCCAAAAGTACATATATATCCAAAATTACATGTATCCAAAAATATCCAAGCCGCACGTACATGTATCCAAAACTATCTAAGCCATATGTACATGTAAGTGAAATGTCAATGTACATGTCTCCAAAAGTACATGTATCAAAAATTATATATATATCCAAAAGTACATGTATCAAAAAGTATATATATATCCAAAAGTACATGTAGCCAAAACTATCCAAGCCACATCCATGCCGCCTTGTCGACAGAAACATCCATGCCGCCTTGTCGACGAGGAGCATCGAGGGGCAGGAGAGGATGAGGAAGGGATGGAAACCCTAGAACGCCACCCTTCCACCCACAAGCTATAAATTAGGGCTATGACGTAGAGGTGCTGGAAGAGCTGAGAACCCTAGTCGAGTCCACCAAGCGTCCATGAACATTCTGTGGAGGTGACCTGCAAGTCGCCATAAATTGATGCTCGGGGCTCCGATTGACAACCGGTAAATTTTGTTCAATTCATGATGTTGTCTTTTAGTTACGGGGTCCTCTCTCCCACTTATCCATTTCCTAGTGACCTCCATATATGGTGTTTTCTTAAACTAGGGTTTCTCTCAATAGGGGACAATGTATTTCACACCAATGAAGGACAAACTTAGAAAACCATGGACGGTGGGGATGTGGTTGGTGTTTCCATATTTCCCCTGCCCAAACAGGATAGCAAGAGTTGGTGGAATTCAAAATTGCGGCTCCATGACATTTTTTGCGCACTCGGCACGATTCCACCAAGTGTCCTTGAACGAAATCTTAAGGTGACGTGTAACTCTCAGTAAATCGATGCTCAAGCACCCGATCAATGAACCGTCAATTCTGTTGCATTCATGACATGGGATTTTAGTTAGTGGGGCCTCTCCCCCACTTATCCATTGCCGAATGACCTCATTATACGGTGGTTTTTGAAACTAGGGTTTCACTGAGTTAGGGATAGTGCATTCCACGTCAATGTGGGATAAACTTGGAAAACCATAGATGTTGGGGCTGCAGCTGGTGTTGCTATATTTCCCCTTCCCAAACACGCTAGCAATATTTGGAAAATTTCAAAATTGCGGCTCCGTGATGTTTTTTGTGCCCCGAAAACGAGTCCACTAAGTGTCCTTGAATGGAATTTGGAGGTGACTTGCAACTCACCATAAATTGATCCTTGGGAATCTGATCAACAAACCTTCAATTTTGTTGGATTCATGACGTGTGTTTTTAGCTAAGGGGGCCTCTCTCCCTCCTATCCATTTCTCGGAGACCTCTGTATATGGTGGTTTTTGAAACTAGTGTTTCACTTAGTAGGGGACAATGCATTTCATGCCAATTAGGCCCAAACTTGGAAAACCAGGGACGGTGGGGATGTGGTTGGTGTTTCCATATTTCCCCTACCTAAACATGCTCGCATGAGTTGATAGAATTCAAAATTAAGGCTCTGTGACATTTTTTGCGAACCATCAATGTGTCCACCAAGTGTCCTTGAACAAAATGTGGAGGTGACATACAACTCGCCATAAATCGATACTTAGGCATCCAATCAATGAACCGTTGATTACGTTGAATTTGTGACGTGATATTTTAGCTAGCAGGTCCTCTCTCTCGTGTGTCCATTGCCAGATGAACTCCATATATAGTGTTTTCTAAAACTAGGGTTTCACTCAGTAGGGGACAATGCATTTCATGCCAACGAGGGCCAAACTTGGAAAACTCCAGATGGTGGAGCTGAAGTTGGCATTGCCATATGGCCCCTTCCCAAACACCCTAGCAAGAGCTGACAGAATTAAAAATCGCTTGTTTGTGTGGGTTTTTGCACCTCGGCACGAGTTTACAGGGGAACCCTAACCTTAAGTAGGCTTTACTCTTTAACATGCATGGCCGAGGGTTTGGAATTCATAACACATGGTTTAGCATGCATAGATTGTTCAACTAGATGTTGATCAATGGGGAAAATCTAACCCTACCACGGAAAACCTAATCCTAAACCTAATATTATCTTACTATCATAATTCAGTTTAGAATCATTCTAATGTCCAACTCAAAATTTTCAAATCTGACAGACTTATGTTTCAAATTATGTTGATTCACGAAGTTGGATCCCACTCTTTGGATTCTATTGTAGTTCCTTTAATGTTGAGTGATTATTCATTGGGTGCATGAGGTTTGTTGAATAGTTTTGTTGGTCATTGATGAAATGTGAAGCATGTATTGCACTTAGTTTTATTAAATTACACTTGAACATTGAATTAACTTGTAATTTAATCATCCAAACTCACAATTTTTAATTAGATATATCCAATTGGTCAACCATTACGCTCCTCTTTAATTAGATATATCCGATACACATCTTTAATGGTCAACCATTACGCTCCTCGGATGCAGTGCATTAGATATCCTTTGCGGCTCTTCAATCTCTCAATTTCACATTTCATAACCTTCGCTCCTACTTAGCTCACTCTGTACCGAAAATACCGCTCCCGATCAGCTCCTTCCAACACCCAAGCTCCCGCTCAACTCTTTATGTGACTTCGTCGTTTTGGTCCCTCACTCGCAAAAACATCCATGCTGTCTTGTCGACGAGGAGCATCGAGGGGCGGGAGAGGATGAGGAAGGGATGGAAACCCTATAACGCCACCCTTCCACCCGCAAGCTAGAAATCAGGGCTATGACGTAGAGGTGCTGGAAGAGCTGAGAACCCTAGTCGAGTCCACCAAGCATCCATGAATGGAATGTGGAGGTGACCTACAACTCGTCATAAATTTATGCTCAGGGCTCCGATCGACAACCCGTTAATTTTGTTGAATTCATGATGTTATCTTTTAGTTACGAGGTCCTCTCTCCCACTTATCCATTTCCTAGTGACCTCCGTATACGGTGTTTTCTTAAACTAAGGTTTCTCTCAATAGGGGACAATGCATTTCACACCAATGAAGGACAAACTTAGAAAACCATGGAAGGTGGGGATGTGGTTGGTGTTTCCATATTTCCCCTGCCCAAACAGGATAGCAAGAGTTGGTGGAATTCAAAATTGTGGCTCCATGACATTTTTTGCACACTCGACACGATTCCACCAAGTGTCCTTGAACGAAATCTTGAGGTGACGTGTAACTCTCCCTAAATCGATGCTCAGGCATCTGATCGATGAACTATCTATTCTGTTGCATTCATGACATGGGATTTTAGTTAGTGGGGCCTCTCTCCTGCTTATCCATTGCTGAATGACCTCCGTAGACGGTGGCTTTTGAAACTAGCGTTTCACTGAGTTGGGGATAGTGCATTCCACGTCAACGTGGGAAAAACTTGGAAAACCATAGATGGTGGGGCTACAGTTGGTGTTGCTATATTTCCCCTTCCCAAAAACGCTAGCAAGATTTGGAAAAATTTAAAATTGCGGCTCCGTGATGTTTTTTGTGCCCCGAAAACGAGTCCACCAAGTGTTTCTGAATGGAATCTGTAGGTGACTTGCAACTCACCATAAATTGATGCTTGGGAATCTGATCAACAAACCTTCGATATTGTTGGATTCATGACGTGTGTTTTTAGCTAGGGGGGAATCTCTCCCTCCTGTCCATTTCTTGGAGACCTCCGTATATGGTGGTTTCTGAAACTAGTGTTTTGACTTAGTAGGGGACAATGCATTTCACACCAATTAGGACCAAACTTGGAAAACCATGGATAGTGGGGATGTGGTTGGTGTTTCCATATTTCCCCTACCCAAACACACTCACATGAGTTGATAGAATTCAAAATTAAGGCTCTGTGACATTTTTTGCGAACCGTGAACGAGTCCCCCAAGTGTCCTTGAACAAAATGTGGAGGTGACGTACAACTCGCCATAAATCGATACTCAGGCCTCCAATCAATGAACCGTTGATTACGTTGAATTCATGACATTATATTTTAGCTAGCGGGTCCTCTCTCTCGTGTGTCCATTTCTAGCTGACCTCCATATATAGTGGTTTCTAAAACTAGGGTTTCACTCAGTAGGGGAGAATGCATTTCATGCCAACGAGGGCCAAACTTGGAAAACTGTGGATGGTGGGGATGAAGTTGGCATTGCCATATGGCCCCTTCCCAAACACCCTAGCAGGAGTTGACAGAATTAAAAATCGCTTAGTTGTGTGGGTGTTTGCACCCCAGCACGAGTTTACAGGGGATCCCTAACTCTAACTAGGCTTTACTCTTTAACATGCATGGCCGAGGGTTTGGAATTCATAACATACGGTTTTGCATACATAGATTTTTCAACTAGATGTTCATCAATGGGGAAACTCTAACCCTACCAGGAAAAACCTAATCCTAAACCTAATCTTATCTTACTGTCATAATTCAGTTTAGAATCATTCTAATGTCGAACTCAAAATTTTCAAATCCAGTGGACTTATGCTTCAAATTATGTTGATTCACGAAGTTGGATCCCACTCTTTGGATTCTATTGTAGTTCCTTTAATGTTGAGTGATTATTCATTGGGTGCATGAGGTTTTTTTAATAGTGTTGTTGGTCATTGATGAAATGTGAAGCATGTATTGCACTTAGTTTTATTAAATTACACTTGGACATTGACTTAACTTGTAATTTATTCATCCAAACTCGAAATTTTTAATTAGATATATCCAATTGGTGTGCATGTAGTGAGTTCATTGAAATCTTGAAATACATTATATTGCACTTAGTTTTATTAAATTACACGAGCAAGAACTTTGACTTAACTTGTAATGATCATCCAAAATAACAATTTCTAATTAGATATCCAATTAGTGTGTATGTAGTGAGTTTGTTGAAACCTTTAAATATACAATAGTTTGTTCTTTTGACATAGTGAATTCATAAGTAATAGATAAAACACACAAATCAACACAATAGATTGACACAAGAACATGTGGAAACTGAAGAACAAATAAAAAGTGAAATGTATGATTCATTTATAAGCGAAATTTCCATGTACATGTGTCCAAAAGTACATATATATACAAAATTATCTAAAAGTACATGTAGATCCAAAAGTACATATATATCCAAAATTACATGTATCCAAAAATATCCAAGCCGCACGTACATGTATCCAAAACTATCTAAGCCATATGTACATGTAAGTGAAATGTCAATGTACATGTCTCCAAAAGTACATGTATCAAAAAGTATATATATATCCAAAAGTACATGTATCCAAAACTACTCAAGCCACATGTACATGTATCAAAATGTACATATATCTGATAAGAGACATCAGAACTCAAGCTTCCTCTTTTTCTTTCTTGACATTGATCCTCTAGGTACATCTCTAGGATTAGTGCGTGTCTCTGAATTTTGCAAATTAAATATCAATCGTTAAATTCAAGTACCTATGTACTAATACATTAGCTCAATAAAAGACCATATCTAAATTAAGTCAACAATTATCAACATGTGCATGAAAATTGCATGAAACACTTGGTCATTAATGGACATCTCACCTCAACGAGAGAATGTGACAAAGGGGATTGTGTTCCTTGTGTAGCATATGGTGCTATTCATTGAACATCAAGGATGGTGACAAGCACGGTCAAATAAGAGGGGGAAAGAATTGCTGCTGCTGCTGGTGTCTACAATCACCAAATGTTGAAATAGTTAGACATGCATGAATAAACAATAGACAAATATAATAAACTATGTATAGATAATGTTGAAATAGTTGTACCTCTACGTGGCTTGTTGTTATTGTAGGTGCCACATTGACTATAGCATCAACGACCCCCAGCGGGTTTGAAATAAAAAACTTTGGATCCTGATGCAGTAAACATGAAAATCAAACAAATTAACAAAAACGGTTTATGCATTGGATTTTAAGTCAGCCAACAAATATCATTTAAGGATATACATTACCATGGTATCAGATGGAGTTGTTGGTTGAACATCAAAGATGGTCGAAGACATGGTCGAACCAGAGAGGTCAGTAACTACTCCTGCTGCTGGTGGCTACAATCACCAAATGTTGAAATAGTTAGACATGCAAGAATAAACAATAGACAATAATAATAAACTATGTAAAGATCATGTCAAAATAGTTGTACCTCTATGTGACTTGTTGCCATTTCAGATGCGGTACGACTGCTGTATCAACAATCCTTGTGAGGTTTGCAATAGAAAATTCTTGATCCTGATGCGATAAACATTAAATCATAAATTAACAAAAACAATTTATGTACTGGATTTCAAGTTAACCAACAAATATCATCGAAGGATATAAATTACCATGGTATCAGTAGATCCATGGTCATGGGAAGCTGGAGTATTTTTAAGAGTAGGTCACCTCACATACACATGAGCCTTATTCATGTATGTCCTAGGAGGAGATACAAATCTAGGAAATGGTCCAGATGTTTCAACTGGTGACTACAGTCAGCAAGTGTACATGTAGTTAGACATGCATGATTCAACGAACAAACATGTATTTAAAAAATGACATTTTTAATTGTTTACCTGGACCCCAGATGTTTCCTCGGATGATGTGACCATGAAGGATCTGGAATCTGCAAGTTTAATAATTGTAAATATTAGAATGTAGATAGAATTAGTGAACTAACATGTACAATAGGTGGAAATTAACAAATTAACAAGTATTAAAAACTGAAATTTTAAAATATTTACCTCGGTGTGAGAAACATAAATGGGTGCTATATGAATCTCTGCACTAACAAAGGGATCAGTGGATGGAATGTCATGCCGCTCTGTAGCATGTGGAACATATGACTTGGGGGCGTCACTGCCGACATAAAGCATCAACTGCAAATTCACAAAATTAATATATTAGTTCAAACTATATATATGTGTACAAACAAAAAAATAATCGAAGAAATTATTAAAATTAACCATCTACATACATCACTCAGAAACCCACTGAATGCAACATCTCGAGAAATACCATAGCAGGGATGACCACATGATGTGCACTCGTGAGGCTCAAAACTAGGCTATGGATGTGATGATGGTGCTGCACTAGTAGATGGTCCTGAACTAGTGGATGGTACTACACTAGAACATGGTCCTGCATCATGATGACTTGGTGTATGTACCACACCAGGGACAGATGTCCCTTCCTCACCCATATGCTGAAACATAGTGCTATGGTGAACAACCACCCATGCCAAACTCAAATATGCATCACATGTCTTTGGATTAACACGATGTGCAGGTGGCACATCTCACAAAGGAAACTATACATGTAAGTGAAATGTCAATGTACATGTCTCCAAAAGTACATCTATCAAAAATTACATATATATCCAACACTACATGTATCCAAAACTATCCAAGCCACATGTACATGTATCGAAATGTACATATATCTCATAAGACACATCAAAACTCAAGCTTCCTCTTTTTCTTTCTCAGCATTGATCCTTTAGGCACATCTCTAGGATTAGTGTGCGTTTCCGAATACTGCAAATTAAATATCAATTGTTAAATTCAACTAACTATGTTCTAATACATTAGCTCCATAAAATATCATATCTAAATTAAGTCAACAATTATAAACATGTGCATGGAAATTGCATGAAACACTTGGTCATTAATGGACATCTCACCGCAATGAGAGAATGTGACAAAGGGGATTGCATTCCTTGTATCGCGGATGGAGTTGTTGGTTGAACATTGGTATACCAAAATCCTGTCACCATCACGTGATAAGACCTTTTGACATACCTACTTTCCCTGAATCCCAACTTTTGGAGTGAAGACTAAATGGTTTCTTATTAGTCTGTCATACAAATTCCCAGCACCGCTTATCCTCCCTTATCCAAGAGTGGTACCCTTGTTCGCACTGCTTTTCATTGGTTGTCCACAAGAGGTACCAACGCCTATCACCCTTAGTCCATAGGCAGTTATTACCAGAACCGCTCTATCATAGAAGGAGAAGTGTGGTACCCTGGGTAAAAAGGGAAAAAGAGAAGCTTCTCGATACTTCTAGATGATAAGCCTCGAGATATCTCTTATCCCTACTGTTGTGGGTTAATTGAGCTCGAGATCCCTCATCCTAGGATCTTAGAGGCCACCTCACCCACTCATTTCTCAACCATCTCTATCCATCTAGCCCTATAAATATGAGTTCATAGCCATGGTTGAGGAGAGAACATTGAAGGTATTATTATGTTGTTGGACTGATTCTTGGCCCAAGATCATTTGGAGAGAGCATAGAGAGCTAGAGTCGGAGCTTTTGGGGATGAAGAGTTGGTTTCAGGGAGATGCATGTCAACACTAAGGCTTGGTGGTAGACTTCTTCACATTTCTAATGCAAGCTGATTTTTTGTCCCATATATATTGTTGATGTTTGATTTCAGATATATATTGCTAGATTCCTTAGTCACTAGCATAGATTAGTAGATCATATTCTAGTTGCTTTGATCTGTTTTGTGTTGAACTCTTTTGCAGGTACATAGGTGAACTATCAAAGCCTTGCATTCCAGATATCTACATCATCTAGGGAGAGTTATCAACCTCTGTGATCTATTTGTTCTGGATCTGAACCATTCATACCAGTAGAACACCTTACTGTCCGCAGGAGGTGAAATATTCTGAGCAACAAATCTGGTGACTCCATTGGGGAAGTAGTTGTATTCAGTTGTTCTAATAGTCCTTAGTCTGCAACTCTTGTTTGAATCCAGGATCTGTTTTCTTTAACTCTTTTCAATTAGATCTACTTTCTGATTTGTATTATTTGGGTTTGAAATTTCCAGATCTGTTCAGATCCGAGTCATTTCGGTATTTTATGCTCTGTTTCCATACTCAATTCAACAATGTTTACCTTGATCTAGTCTTTTTATGCTATGTTTACCTTGATTTCTACAGGGAGCTGCACATGTGCCTTTGGAAAGGAGTGGTTCCACCGCCTAAGTCTAGTTAGCAATACGCGGTGCCACCACCTGAATCCAGTGAGGAAGAAGCGGTTCTGCCTCAAAATCACCTATCAGTAGCTTCATCTGCGCGGTGCCAGGTAGGCCCTGTTCCAGACTTTGTATTTTGATTTTTGTGTGTTCTTGGCTTACTTTTTGATGAAAATGAAGTGTGTTTTTGAAAAAAAATGCTCACTCATGACTGGAGGGGCCATGAATAATATATTATGCAGTCGCTTTGAGTGTTCTATTCTTTCTGCATTCAAAGAGAGTTTATGTTTCTTGCATTGGATTTTTCATTATTTTCTTTGCTTGAAACCTCTTGCTCTTTTCTGTAGATATTATTCATTGGAATTGGAAATATACATTTCATTTTCATGTGTAGGCTTTGGTTTGTTTTGGACTTGGAATGCATGAGTGATCCATGTTATTTTGAGTCTTTCTTTTCTTGGGTGATTCTTGTTTCCTTTTGCATGCTGATTTTTTAGTGCTTGGTAGGGAAGATTGGTTCTTCGTTTCCTTTTCTGTTTCAAATATATGTTTTAGTTTTCTCTCTCTTTTGATTTATTCAGAATTTTGTTGAACGATTTTCTTCTTATTTTGTGCATGATTGTTTGAAATTCTAGATCTTACTTTCATTGAGAAGAAATATATGTTTTCAGCTTTGCGTGCATTAGAGTTAGATTTGTTTGGAAACATTAGTGAAATCATATTTCCATTTAGTTTTTGTGCGTCTTTTTCAAGCATGAAAAGATAGGAAACATTTTGATTTATGTTATATGTTCTCTAGATCTCTTTCTTATTTGCTTCGAAGATTGTTTGGGGTACATTGATATTTTACTTTTCGTTTGAAAAGATAGAATTGCATTTGAATTTGGGTGTGCATTTTTGGGAAGAAAAGTAAATCTCTCTCCCTCTCTTAGGTAGAATTTCATTGAAGAGGAAAACTTGCATCATCATATAGATCAGTGTGCATATTCTTTAATTTCAAGTTTTCACTTTATGGTTCCACCTAAACGCACAAGATAAAATTAACGGTAGTACTAGGTTAAAGCTTTTAGCAATTTAAGTGATAAGTTAGAGACATGTTCGGGCGTCGTTAAGCATAGGAGCTATCGTTACTTATTGGCATTACATCCCGGGACTCACACGGTTCTTCCACGTACTGTCAGTATATCGAATGGCCTTTCATGTACCCTTGAGGTATATAGAAGGGTACTTCATGTACTCAATCGTATATAGGAAGGCCCCTTGTAAACGGTTATGCATTAGACAACAATACTACTGATTTGAGCTCCCTCGTACCTTGCGTATATCAAGAGACCCTTTTAGGAATCCTCAAACCATTTGAGTTATCCTTTTGGCCTGTCCTGTGAGGTTCCTGACTCTTATCCACTCCTTTCACATGTTTTCTTGTTGCTTTTAGTTTGAGTAGTACTTGCTTGTGCATGGTAGTTAGGGGGTTATTAGAGAGTTTATAGATGGCATCCTCTTATGGGGCTACCACTCAAGAGGTCCCTTTCCAAGGTGTACCTTTTATATTCCCTCCAAGTGAAGGTATTGGTCCTCCCTTTATTGCCACTCTAAATCTTCCTGGATTAACTATAGGGTTACTGGTCTGGCTGTTTAATCCGGTAATTCCTGTTACACCTAATGTCTCAAATGTCACCTCTCCTCCAACAGAGGATCGACCTCAACCTAATACTGCTCCTTCTTTGCCGGTTGTGGCTTCAGCTCTTTCTTCTTCTTCACTTGACCAAAGCTCTACGGTTAGTAGTCATGTGGATAATAAGAAGAAGAAAGGGAAGGGTAAAAAGAAGAAGGATAAGAAAGAGAAAAAGAAACAACCATTTGCTCTTGATGGTGATCATTCTAAGAGAACGCCCAGAAAACCAAAGTTCCCTTGTAATCTTTACAAGGGGGGCCACCTTCTTAAGGAGTGTTCCGGTCTCTCCCGTGTACAAGAAGAGTGGTCTAAAAGACACAAACTGTCTGTGTCATCAACCTTTGATCATCATGTTGACGATACTCCCTCAACCAGTGACCCATTGGTAAAAGGTCGTAAGGGTAAACTCTTGTATCCTTGTTTGATATGCAAGGCTATGCATCGTACTTTTCTTTGTCCAAGCATGGATGAAGCTTTGCGTTTGTTGGAAAATATTAATGATCATCAACAGGTGATTCCAACAAATGATAGTAAGTTATCCCTTGATTCCTCGTTGGTTGACCAGGTGATCAATTCAGATTCATCTATGGTTGATCCCACTCTTCCTTTGGAGAGTGAAGTTAAAGTGGTCGAGTCAGTGTCATTTTCACCCGATCCCACTCTTTCATCAGAGAGTGTTAAGACTGAAGTAGTCTCTTTGAACAAATCTTCATCTTGTTCTTCTCTTATAGTAGAGAATGAACCAAAACCTACCAAAGTTTTTATGCTTCGTTCTGATTGTTCTCGACAAGAGGAAATTTTTTCTGTTTCGACAAAATCCTCTCCAAGTAGTGAGGTTATTTCATTTGACTGGAGTAACCTAACAGAGTCTTGTCTTCATTCTAGTGTTCCTTTCCAGATAGTTGTGAATGTTACTGCTAGGCAGATACTTCACACTAATGTTGAAGAAGGGGCTTATGTTAGTATTCTATCCTCAATTGCTTGGCAAGCTTTAGGTTCTCCTCAGCTTGTGTCAGCCACCGTTCAGATACTGGCTTTTAATTGAAGGCCTAATGCACCTTTAGGGATCCTTCCTTTTTTGCTTATTACATTAGGAGGGAAAACTATCTACATTGATGTTATGGTGGTCCACGGTCCTTTAGATTTTAATCTGCTCCTTGGACATGATTATATTTATGCCATGAAGGCTATTGTGTCCACACTCTTTCAAGTTATGCATTTTCCCCATGATGGGATGATTGTGACCATTGATTAGCTTGCCTTTGTTAGCTTCTTCTCATCATAGGTAAAATGGCGGGCATGGCTCCAGCCTCTAGACTTCATACTGGAGTTAAGTTGCTAGATTCTTATGTAAGGGGGCAATCTACCAACCTATGGATATCATGTTGGGTAGGAGCAAGTTTTAGAGCATAGTTTACGCTTTTGGTTTCAAGCTTGCATAAAAATGAAACTATCAAAACCCCAAAATTTTGAAAAATTTTAAAAATTTTAAAATAGCATATATTCTCAATAAATGCAGCCATTAACTGATTGATTAGTTTTATGTTACTAGAATTATAACTGAATGATCTTTTGATTATGCTTATCTTTTAAAGAAAAGTCTACTTTAAGTTACTGATTTGTTTTTTGTTTATGACCATAAGGTGGGGTTGTCAAGAAAGACTGGGCTTACTTACCTTCTGATCTAACGAAACAGTTTTTCTCCTCTTACAGATATACAGGTAAGATGTTCGGGTCGCTGCTAACAATTTCTAAAGTATTCAATAATGATTCGCTGTACAAAATTATTCAGTAAAAGCATATACATGCTAGTCAGGTTTACCAGGTTGCTAAAGGTAAAACTTTATCTATGCTTTCTTTTAAGATCTTACTGATAGCGAGTTGAATTCTACTAGTGAAGACGACAACTATTTTTCCTTCATGACATCAGGATTACTATCCTTATGGAGTACTGAACCGTTTGTGGTGTCTACTGAAATGCAAGTGTAAATGTAAATAAATGCTTCTTATTTAGCACAGTAAATATAGTAGGGTTATAATATCAAGATCTAATTTATAACTGTTTATAACTACTACATTCAAACAAGATTGAAATGGTAACTGCAATTGTAAAAAGATAAGGAGGTTTAAGTATCAAACCTATACTTTTCTTATTTCAAGTATTCACAAGGTTTATTACTCGATACAAAACTTCCTTCAATACCTTAAGGATCTGTATTGTTTTGGAATGCTACTTTTATTTCATGTTCAGTGTTTGTATGGAAACAAAACCTTCTAAAATATTCCTAGGTTTATTATACCCGTGATTAGAATATTGTTTCTATTCTAAAGTCAAAGGTTGGTTGGTAAGATTACATAACAATTTCCTACTTATTATACTCAAATGCCAATCACGATATTCATGTCCATACTATCAAACCAATAATGTTGAGTTTTCTCAAGCTATCAGTCAGATATTGATTTATAATATCCTCTATAATTCTTGGGCTTGGATTTTATAAAAGTCTAATTGTCACCATGAAAATGGTTCTATGAATATTAGTAGTATTGTTATTTTACAACCAAAGAAAGTTCACCAGGTTAAGAGTAAAGCCATCATCATGTTCAAATGATCATTTAATATAATTATCACAATTCTACAAACTTATAATCGTATTCCTTTTACTTCATTTGCAAACTACTGCAATGTATAAATAGAAAGATACTAGGTTTATGGATAAACTATTCCATGGTAGCTAGTCTCCCTTCTTTATTTTCATATCTTATTATAAACAAAATATACAATTCTCCATACCTAATTGTATGAGGCCAACCATGAAACAATTCTATAATATAATGTTTTATAAACATTATTCTAACGTTTAAGTGCTTAATCTTATAACGCAGGTTATAGCTATGGTATGGTGAACTTTATGGAATCCCCGTAATATGATTTGGGTTATGGAAAGAAATCATTGGAAAATATTTGTCGTGGAACTTTATAGTTCCTACCCACTGCATGTTGATTATCAAACAGGTTACGTGGACTCTTCCCAGCCACGCACTGTCATTTATATGGGTTTTGAATTAACCCTAGTATTCATTTTCCCACTGCCTGCAGGCCTCCTGCCGCTCTGCAAGACCTCCTGGTTCACCTTGCTGCTTGAACTGTCTGCTAGTCCACTCCTGTGCTAGTTTTACCCTTTGTGGCTCATCTGCTGCATCGTGTAGAAGGTTACTGTGTCGAGTAGCTTGCTGTTGACTGCTGACAAGTGTTAAAATACTTAGGGTTCTTTCATTGGCATTCAATACCGAACTTATCATTGTGTGAGTGGTCACCTCGAATTGATATTGCAAATCTTTCCTCCATCGTGACAGGTACTCCTTTAGTTTCTCGTGAGCTCAACCTTCTTTGCGACGAATGAAGGGTTTACCCTTCCTCTTGCTTGTAGTTGTCTTGTTGTTCGTTGGTGGCCATATTTCTATCCGCTGTTAAGGTAAGTTGCAGGGTTTTATTTCATTCTTCTTTTACAAATAAAAGCTTAAGCAAACAATAGTTGGAATGATTTTAATAATTAATTATCTTTTGTTATAGGGTTAATCTTCTCCCTTCGGCATGGAAGGTGCGTGATGCAAAAGCTACTACAACTGGTAAGCCTGGTTTTTACCCATGGCTTCTCCTCCTTGCCGCTCCTTTACGGCAGTCATGGTTGTGGCTTCTTGGTGTGTAACCCTCGCTGTTACTATGGTTCAGTTGATGAACCTAAACACTGTCAACAGAGCTCAGCTCTTCGTTTAGTTACTATTTAAACCTGCATAAGTATTAATATTGTACAAACTATAAGTTTTATTTTTGTAACTGATATTGGTAGCCGTGAGGTGTAAAGGAGATGAAACTCCACCTCCAGTACATACTTTACATTTTTTATCAGGGTTTACCCTGAATTTGGAGCTATGCGCTGTCCATGCTACTTTCTTAAAGTTAATATTATGTTACTTGTGCAGTTTTGAAATTATTACTGTTTAAACCTGGCTTAATAATCCTTTCTGTCCTCGATACTTTTGAACTCTGTGAAATTTGATAAGTATAAGATTTATTCTCTGTAATTTATGCATGGTATTCACTAGCAGGGGTTTTACTGTAATTTTTAATGATATGCTGGGTAATTATTTATAAATTGTTACAATAGTTTTTACTATTTAAAATACGAATGTTTTTTTAATAACCTAGTTTAGGTCACTGACAGAGTAACCTTGAAAACAGATTTTATATTATTACTTGTTACCAGTTACCCTACCTGGAATTGTTTATTACCTTACAACTAGCTCTGTTCTAAATACTTTTATAAGTATAAAAGAAAATAATAAAAAGTTCTCTGTTTATATAAAAATAATCTATTAATAATGCATTTCAGTGCTATTTATCAAATATACTGAAATTCTGAAATTACAAAGGTTTTTGGTTATGCTTTCTATAATATGGTTAGGCTCGAAGCCGAGCATTCTGATAATTGCTATTCGTAGATTTTGCATTTAAATTTTTACTTTAAAACTTCTTTTATAAATTTACTGTCAAGGGTTTTATATTTGATTTGAACATTGACTTACTAGTTATTAATAAATTTATAAATGTTATCTTATAGTTTATGCCCTTCAAAGTAAACAGAGCCTTTACCTCCTTACTTTATTGTATCAATGTTCTACAGAACTGTTTATTTATCTCACAGTACATAAAGTATAAATGTTTTCAGTTTGTAAATAAAGTAATAAAAATTTATTGTTATTAATACAATAGAGTTATTACTTTCTTCTGAGAGTACCTACATTTCCATGATTATTATTTAATTCATTTTACAACATTCTATTATTTATTTAGTTTATCTCTTTAGTTAAGATACCTCTCTCTCTCTCTCTCTCTCTCTCTCTCTCTCTATATATATATATATATATATATATATAGAACTCATATAATACTTCTTGAGTTTATATCATGTACTTACATATAATTATATATGTTTATAATAACATTCATGTAATATCTAAGAAATAGAATATCAGCTCTGTAATCTATTTGAACTCAGTCGAAATAAAATAAGATTTAGTAATTAAGAACTACATACCTAACCATACATACAGACTAACACAACTAGGTTTAACTGTAGAATCTAAGCAGTAATTGAATACTCCTACTATCAGTGTTGTTCTCTTTAGCATATAGAAGTTAGATTCTTTTAAACTGGAAGAAAAACAATTATAAGGTTTACACAACAGGTACACTTAGTCTATCTTTTCTTTAGTGCAACTATTACATTCTTCTATCTGTTAATTACAATAATAGGATTACTGAGAAAGATATACTATACGAGAGAATAGTTTTCTTTTTTATCTATGTGCATAAACAATTGTCAGTAAAAAAAATAATGTCTTCTGATGATAAGTGCAGAACCAATCTACTATTTTACCATCTCATCATACTATCTTTTTTTATAATTTATGCCCCTGTGCTAGACTACTATCTGGTGAAACCCAGATGTGGAAAAACAAAGTGGGTCATTATTTTTCATCAACAGATTCTAATACTCATAAACTAAAAACACTTTCATCACTAAACCATTCAATAACTACTAACATCATTTCCACTCATTCACAGTTACTAAAACAAAAACAGTTAGGTGACAGAAACTGCTTAAGCTTTGGACAACAATAGCAATGGGAGGCCGTTCCTCCCTACCAACTCCTGGAGAGTGCTCAAACAGCAACTCCTCAGGACCCCCGAGCTTGCTCTGGTCTCCCTGGCTAGAACTAGGTGCAGCAATAGTCAGATACTAGTCTTCAAACTTAGTATTTAATCCATAACTTATCAGTAAGTTCACCCAGCTAACAAGCTGTAATAACCAAGTTACTGCAGCAATCCTCTCAGAACAACTTCCTTACTATTTTTCCCTCTTTCCTCAATGAAATTCCTGAATAACATTCATCTGAATGAATTCTCTCTGGAAAATATCTGAGCAGCCCCAGCTCTCTTCATTGAGTACTTTTAAAAGATTGCCTAGGTCTTTTTGGGTTAACTGTCATTTAATGAGCCACCTGCTCTGATCCCACTTTCTTGGGGGATCATGACCCCAATTATAGGGAAGTTTCCACCTGCAACTTAGGAAGTGTTTGAGGATGCTGCCACTTGTCTTTTTCCCTCCACCTAGTTGCATCCACCAGTTTGACCAGTAACCTCTTTTTAACAGCTCTCCCATGCTGTTGTCTCCACAATTTATTTATTAATAATAAAATATTGTGAATTTACATTCCATTTCTGTTGACTATGCTGAATCATCAGTTCCTACTTAGCATTAATTTTAACATAATGTCTCAGGAATATAATAAAAACAATTAGCATTATTTTACAAAATTGGGGTATGTGACAGAAACCATGTCTAGAGCATAGTTTACATTTGGTTTCAAGCTCGTTAGAGAAAAATAAAACCACTCCTTAAGCATAGTATATGCTTTTCATTTCAATCTTGCATAAAAATGAAACCATGTTTTGAGCAAAGTTCACATTCTATGTCAAGCCCGTTTAAAAATGAAATAGCACCTGACCATCATGTCAATTTTTTCTGAGCAGAGTTCCCATTCTATGTCAAGCTCGTTAAAAAATGAAATGTATCTCCTCAAGCATAGTTTACCTTTTGGTTTCAAGCTTTCATAAAAATGAAATCATTCCTGAGCATAGTTCATTTTCTATTTCGAGCTCATTAAAAAATGAAGTAGGTTTCCTTAAGCATAGTTTACCTTTTGGTTTCAAGCTTTCATAAAAATGAAACCATGTTCCAAGCATAGTTACCTTCTGTTTCAAGCTTGCGTAAAAATGAAACAGATCCCCTTCCCTTGATTCAAGTCTTCACTTTAGTGTTAGAACTTGAACCTTCGCCTTCCTGATTCTCGTTCTTCCTACCCCCTTGGTGAACATTTTCACATTAGTAACCAGGTTTTTAGGTTGGGTATGGAAGAAGAATCGTTAGATGAAACGAAGCTTGGGGGGCATGTCGAGCTGCTAGAAACCATGCTAGGGGTAAGCTTCACTAGCAATCATGCCGGGGGCCAGATTCCAACCTCTGTATACCATGTTAATGGATTTTTTTTAAGCATAGTTTACCCATTGGTTTCAAGCTTGCATAAAAATGAAACCAATCCCTGAGCATTCTTTCAACTGATCTTCGAGCTCGTTAAAAACAATTTGATGGTGTTGAGCTTACTTTTCATTTTTTTTGCTCTGGTTAAAACATGAAAAGTGGTTTGAGCTTAATTTATTACTTTTTCATGCTCTGGATTCAAACATGAAAAAGGATAATGGAGTTCTCTTTAAACCCTTTTCAGGATCCCTAAATACGAAAATATCGTCGAGCGATCTTGTCTTCTTAACGCTCGTTAAAGTATTTGAAGAGTTGTCCATCTAACGGTAGGTTTACGAGAAAGGAACACTCCAGCCAATCATGACTAGAAGAGTTCTCTAAGGTATGATTTTATACTTTTTCGGGCCTTAGAGAATAAATCATACAAAAAAGGACCCCCATGGAGTCTTCTTCCGTATTTGTTTAGAATCTCTAAACATGAACGATACCGAGTTTTGTTTTAGTGGACTCGTTAAAAATTAAATATTGAGAGACTCGTTTTTGGGAACGAACCCATCCTCTCTTATGTTTGTAAAACATATGGGACTAGACTTGTCTTTCGACAAGCTATATCGAGTGTTTGTTACCCTTTTTGAACTCATAAAACCGAAAAGAGGCACTCATCAATCATGATGGGGGAAGTGGGAAAGGGAATCATTTTGCAAATAATGGCAGTTTTTTGTCATTATCTTTGAACATGGCACTTGTCTGCACAATCATGTCAGTCAATTGGGTATTCAGCTGATATCCGTGACGATCCACTTTCATGAATCATGTCAATCTGTTGAGTCTTTCAAAATAATGCATTGTCCACTGTCGGATTGTGTATCTGTCCTGTTTAGTCATGCTGCCAAGTCATTTTGTCGTGTCGCCCAATGTTCAAAGGGGATCTAAAGAAGTCTTACCTCTACAGTATACACATCCTTTGTGTCAGTATCTTTGAGTCAGTCATATGGTTACTGCATTCACATCATTCCAGAACTATGTTCTGAGTTTCATGTCGTCGATGTGGGACTCATCATGGCCCTCCTTCGACGAGACTATTCCTGTCGACGTCAGCTCATCATCCAGGAAATAGTCTTAGAAACAATATTTAGTACCTTGAGATATGTATGCCTTAATGAAAGATTCTCTTGCTCTCGACATAGGTTCACATCATTGACCTTTGATCAATAGAATCAACTTGGTGTTTGACATCAGGACATCTATTCGCACTCAGTAGATTTTACTGGAGTACCTTGGGAATCATTGACATTAATGGTGATCTCCCTCGCACTTGTTAACAGTTCACATCATTGGCTGGTAATCAAGTGGTTTCTACCATGTTCGACTTTAGATCATTGTAATCACATGGATAGAATCATACTTTGTGGAAGACGAGATGAAGACCCTGGGCATTTGTTTAAAAGCGCTCATTGCTTTTTCCCCAGGTTGCGGTGGAGTTTTGTATATCTAGCATGGATCCACATTTGTATGGTCATGGCTATGCTCAAATTTGTGTCTGTATGACATAGATCTATGTTGTATGTCCGGTAGCTATGTCCAAGTTTGAGTCCTGTATCACGTGGATCTACGTTGTATTCTAGTAGCCATGCTTGTTTATTCCACTCATGGATCTGCCTTGTATTGGTCTGCAGCTATGAGTTTGGTTACTTATGTCTATGAGTCAACATACTGATGTACTATAGATGCCTACTTGACTGCATGCTCCGATCGATCCAACATTTTCATCTCTTGGAAACGACTTGTTCTCAAAGCTCTTGTTTATCGTATCACTCTAAGACTCATGCTTTGGGGGGCATCCTGTTATACCAAAATCCTGTCACCATCATGTGATAATAACTTTTGACATACCTACTTGCCCTGAATCCCAGCTTCTGGAGTGAATACTAAATGGTTTCTTTTCAGCCTGTCATACAAATTCCTAGCACCGCTTATCCTCCCTTATCCACGAGCGGTACCCCTATTCACACCGCTTTTCATCGGTTGTCCACAAGCGGTGCCACTGCCTGTCACCCTTGGTCCATATGTGGTTATTACTAGAACCACTCTGTCATAGAAGGAGAAGAGCAATACCCTGGGTAAAAAGGGAAAAAGAGAAGCTTCTCAAGACTTCTACATGATAAGCCTCGAGCTATCTCTTAGAGGCCACCTCACCCACTCATTTCTCAACCATCTCTATCCATCTAGCCCTATAAATATGAGCTCATAGCCATGGTTGAGGAGAGAACATTGAAGGTATTTTTATGTTGTTGGACTGATTCTTGGCCCAAGATCATTTGGAGAGAGCATAGAGAGCTAGAGTCGGAGATTTTGGGGATGAAGAGCTGGTTTCATGGAGATGCATGTCAACACTAAGGCTTGTTCGTAAACTTCTTCATATTTCTAATGCCAGCTGATTTTTTGTCCCATATATATTGTTGATGTTTGATTTCAGATATATATTGCTAGATTCCTTAGTCACTAGCATAGATTAGTAGATCATATTCTGGTTGATTTGATCTATTTCATGTTGAACTCTTTTGCAGGTAGACAGGTGAACTATCAAAGCCTTGCATTCCAGATATCTACAACGTCTAGGGAGAGTTATCAACCTCTGTGATCTATTTGTTCTGGATCTGAACCATTCAGACCAGCGGAACACCTTGCTGTCCACAGGAGGTGAAATATTCTGAGCAACAAATCTGGCAAGGATGGTCACAACCATGGTCTAACCAGAGGGGGAAAGAACTGTTGTTGTTGCTGGTGGCTACAATTGCCAAATGTTGAAATAGTTAGACATGCATGAATAAACAATAGACAACAATAGTAAACTATTTCTAGATAATGTTGAAATAGTTGTACGCCTATGTGGCTTGTTGTTATTTCAGGTGTCACATTGACTATTGCATCAATGAACCCTGGGGGGTTTGAAATAAACAACTTCAAATCCTGATGCAGTAAACATGCAAATCAAACAAATTAACAAAAACGGTTTATGCATTGGATTTCAAGTCAACCAACAAATATCATCGGAGGATATATATAGGGGGGTGTGGGTTAGGTGTAGTTGGATGATTTGAGGAGTGAGAGTGAGTGGAGGAGGGGGGATATTAGTGGCAGTGGGAGACAAAGGGATGTGTGCATGTGTATGTGTGTGTGTGTGTGAGAGAGAGAGAGAGGGTTGGGGAATAGATAGGGGGGTGTGGGCTAGTTTTAGTTGGATAAGTTGGGGAGTGAGAGAGAGTGGAGGAGGGGGGGGTGTTATGGAGAGAAATTCCCATGGATTGGGGTACCACAATAGATAGCTTAACTCCAGAAATCAATCTTTTACAATATGCAATAGAAATCAAATATCTAACACTAAAGGATCAGACCTCGTACCTTATTCCGGACAGTTGAAGTAGATCCCCGTTGAGCTTTCCAACTTCAGCTTGAATTGATGAATCACTTCCTCAACAACAAGTAAACAAGAAAAGCATACTATATATATTGGTGTTATATCTATTCTAGCATATATAATCAACAATGTATAAGCATTTGAAATCATCCATGGATAAAATATTCATTCAAACATACATTATTGTACAAGAAAAGATATTTCTATTAATATAAAATCATAGATTACAATGGATACAACCTCTGTCGACACATCTGCGAATCGGAGAAACTGAATCCCCCACTTGGGCCTCCACCACCTCAATCCTCTATCTCTCGATAGCAAGATCACAAGCAAAAGGAAAGCTTGGGAAGAACACAAAATTGCTCCAAGGGACAAAGGGATGCAGACTCAAGCACAAGTTCCAGCAACAATGAACTATAGTTTCTTTGCTCTCAATTCTCTTATGCCTTCAATGTATCCAAAGAGTTCCTTATATAGCTTTTCAAAGGGATAATGTAAGGTCGAATCTGAGTGATCTCAAAGCATATGGAAATCCAAGAGTCAAGTGAGTCAGATCCATGTCAAGGAAAACTCAAAAAGGATTTGGATTTTGTACACATCTCGATGTACGCAGTTTTAGGGGTCAAACCCACGTATATACATGATTAGGGGTTTAAAAGTCACGTATATGAATTTTCACATGTTTATAGGGATGGTCTAGGAAACATCAAAGGACAAAAAATGGTCCAAGGGGTTTAAGGAGTCTGCAGTGAGATAGGGGAAGGCCATACAAGTGTGATTCACCTGATGTGGTAAAATTAGCTATAACAGATGCCCCCTAATGTGTGAGGTCAGAGGGGTCATAAGATGGCCGAAATACATTATAAGTCCATCCCATAAGTGGAGTGATGAAGGATCCCAAATGGAAGACCAGCCACCCAATCAGCATAGTACAATGATACAACTATGCACATAACTGCAAATACATATAGCAGTCCCGGATACATAAGAGTACAATGGCCATGAATAGGCATGATACAAAATATCACATAAGTGGTCATCACCAAATACAATATATATAGACCAGAATCTCCATGATGAATATATACAAAGGATCATGATCTCCATAATGGATGAAGATATACAATGCATCAAGATCTCCATAATAGCTGGAAATGTCTGACATATACTGGAATCAAGTCGTGAGAGCTGAAATCTCATGAACACTAGCATGATCAAGGAGGTAGCATATAAGAGATTCCACCAATCTGAAAGGTCTTCTACACAAACCACTACAAGTATATTTCCTACTATGCGAATAGAGGTGTCGACGTCGAACATAGTAGTCCATCATCTGATTACCAGTCATTGATGTATACCGTTAACAAACGCGAGATCACCCACCGATAATGATAATGGGAATCAAGGTACTAGAGTGCAAACTGACAAGTGTGAATAAATGTGTTGAGGTCAAACACTTGAGAGGATCCATCGATCAGGGGACATTGATATATTCCCAAAAATTGTCGATGGCAAGAGAACCTACCACTGATGACTGCAAGTCTCAAGGCACTCAAAAATGACTCTAGATTCTAATCCCAAAATAAATGATCTGGAGTCGATGGTATGAAATCCATTGGAAGGAGGGCATTAAGGCATCCCCCATCATCCAACACGAGGTACTCAGCAAAGATGTGTAATGTGGAAGGACTCGATCATAAGGTGCACGAACCAGTAACTGTACCAGGAATGGCCGACTCAGGTTTAAACTTCCTTCGAACAAGAGCATAATGGTGACTGAATAAAGGTAGCATAGACTTGATATACAAAACTGGGACATCTCTGCGACACAGGAGGCATCAACAGAGGCTCCATGGGGACTGGAAGCTTAACCGGTCGGTGGAGATAAACTCAGATAATGAGTACAGCTCCTAAAGTCAAACTATAAACCCAACCAATGGATGTGATATATAGTGCTCTATTCGAAGGCGACACGACTCGACAGCTGCCAAAAGATAACATCTTTCCTTGTCCATCTTTTTGGTTTTTTATTTTTTTGGACTTTTTCAAATATTTAAAAAGCTTGAAAAAGAACAAAACTGCTTTATATTTATAGACTAGGAGGAGACGAGTGTCATATGGGAAAACAAACTAGTTCCAAGAAGTGGAACATACCTATGCTCAATGCAAGGATACATGTGTAGGATAGAGACACTCGGGGGAAAGTCCCCTCCCAGTAAAAAATAGGGAATCAAACTGCAAAGGATAAATAAAATGGCTCTGCATGGCTAGACACGAGACACGCTCGGGCTATATTACTAAAACTCAATGTCAAGGAAGCCGGTGTAAGGCTCAATAAGGCAAGAAAAGCTCATGATAATGCAATTACAACTTGACATAAGGGAATCCTGAGGGAAATAGGCCAGCAAAAGATCAAGAGGAGTATGAGGCTCTTGTGAAATGTCATGGAAATACTATACAATGGACTCCCACACCCTAAGGGACAAAATTTCAGCATGGGAACCAAATGCAAATACGGTGCTAACTAGGGTACCCCTGTAAGGTCAAGCTCTACCACTCATATCATGCCACTTCTAAAACAACAAGAAGGTTCCATGACATAATGGAGTGGGTTCATACCTAAGGCTATAATGAAACAGTCATAAGGTCATGCAAAATGAAAATGGTGATGAAACCTAACCTATATGCGAGTTTAGACATGATACCTGAAATCGGCACGAATGGGTCAATCCAACAGTTGAAACGTCACTCAAAAAGGTCTCCTACATCATAAATTAATCCAAAAATGGTCCAAACTATAGGAAAGCGGGTAAAAATTTTCAAAAATTTGAAAATTTTCTATAAATGATAAACAATTCAAAACATTGTAAGACATTTGAAACTTTTACCCATTTGAGCTTAGAACTTCAACAACGAATTCTAGGAGATCCAGCCGGTGGAATCCACTACCGTTTTTTCCAGGTACTTACTCATGCTCTACTCTTTTTAAAAATTTTGAGTTATTTAATTTTTTTTGTGTTTTCAGATTATGTGGAATCAAAAGACATGTTTTTGGGTGACAATACATAGTGACATCTACCATATGCATGCAGATGTGGGACCACGACGGCCTAAAGGCTTCCCTCGTCATAGACAAAGGGGAAGAGGAAACGATATCCCGGGTGTGGATGCGAAGCAGACGTTCCAAAGTATTCATACCAACTTCGTGAGACTGACACACATAGTACCCATGGCGCAAGTTGAGGACTTGCCTGAGGCCATGCAACGTTAGGTGGTGGGTGTACCATGATCATGGGTGCGGCTATTTCGATGACTAGCTAGAGCCATAGTGACATTCCATGATCACAACCCCCCTCCTCCTCCACAGGCTTAGATACTTGGGAGTGATAAATTTTGTATTACTGTGTATTATATTTGGTGGCTCGAGAGCCCCATTTTTTTTTATGACACTATGTATTACCACATTTTGGATGTTTATAATTTTTTTTATGATGATCGGTTTACTTATTTACATGTGTAAAAATTTATGTTTGTGATGAGCTTATTGTGTATGAAACAAATGCCAATCTAACACGTAGTTAGAATATGAGTCAGCAACTTGCTTATTAATTCTTGGAATATGTATGTATGTTATATTATCAAATTGTCGTTCTAATAATCTCACACGTAAGAATCTTCTTAATAATGTCGGATCTCTAACATGGTACAAACCATTAAGTTGTGACACTGCTAACTCCGAATCAAGTCATACCTCAAGAGAGAGAACACCATGTGAAATGGCATCCCGTAGAAGTTCAATAATGGCACTATATTCAACAAAATTGTTTGAAGATGGTCATAGACATACGACTCCTAAAGACAATACTTAACCCATAGGATTATAAATCACCCAAGTAGCAAAGGCTGAGTGTTGAGTGTGACGACTCGCACCATCCGCGAATCCTATGAAGGTGGAAGATTCCATTGATATCTTCCAAAAGAAACAGAAACTAATCACAAACCTGATCACCATAAGAAAAAGACCTACCTATGCAAAACTGTACAATAATATACAATAACCAACCTTGGCTGAAAATCATGCATAGTACTTTTTGAGATAGAGCCCATTTCTAGGCTCTGCCTAGGCAGTTCCCTCATAATCCACTAAATCATAAGCGCCCTTCTCTAACACATGTTTTACGACATAAGGACCACGCCACTCAGGGTTAAAATTTGCTGCCCTCAAGGGTTATTTCGGTTGATCCCACAAAAGGACCAAGTATCCCTCACTAAACCTCCTTGGACAGACAGACTTATCATACTGGACCTTTACATGACGCTTATTTACTTCTAGAGCCACCAAGGCATCTCGACGCTACTCATCAAGTTGCTCAAGGTGGACCAAATGCTCATCCAATGGTGAAGTGTCTGGTAAGAGTTCTATGGCTAGCTTCAAAGAAGGAATCTCACACTCAACCAGCAATACCGACTCCACTCCATGTACAATTTGATATGGAGAAAAACCCGTGGCAGTCTTAACAACGGTTCTATAAGCCCACAAAGCAAGATATAACATAATGTGCCAATTATTCTTGCTTTGTGTGATGGTTCATTGGAGAATGGATTTGAGTGATTTGTTCACTTCTTCTACCTATCTATTCGCTTGAGGGTAGTAAGAGGAGGAATGCTCTTATTTATACCCTAACTTTGATGCCAACTCTTCCATCATACGATTCTGAAAGTGCGAGCCATGGTCAGTGACAAGCTATTTCGAAATCCCGAACTGAGTAATAATATGGTTGAATATGAAGGGCATGGCTGTCTCACCATAGGATTTAATTGTAGGCATAGCCTCAGCCCATTTCGTGAAGTAGTCAACAACCACTATGATATGATGATGCCCCCAGCTGAAGCTGGGTTGCAATCCATAAAATCAAGCCCCCACTTAGTGAAGGGACCGACGGTGATGATGGGATGTAACTAGGTAGCTTTCAAGCGAATATTATGTGAAAACACTTGGCAAGGATGGCACCTCTTGACCGCATCTACACAATCCTTAAAGATCGACGGCTAGAAATAACCCACTCTTAAGATTTTTTGGGCTGTAGAAAGCCCAGATAAATGACCACCACATGCCCCTCCATGGAAATCATTCAGCACTACCTCAGCCACTTCATGAGTTAAACAACGACGTAAAATGGAATCTACCCCACGGTGATACAAAGTGTTATCCACTATGAGGTAATTCTTATACACGTGACATAACCGTCGTCCTTCATCTTGTGAGAGGTGAGTAGGGACCTTCAATGTTTGTGGATATATAATGATATCCCCATACCATGGGTCTAAAGTTGATATTAAGAAGATGTGCTCATCGATAAACGTATGTTCACAAAACAACTCCTCGGCTTCGCTTGGGAAAATCGATATAAGCTCCGCAAAAATTAATGATTTCTTTGATTTTGCCGAAACAAACTCGAGATCGAATTCTTGCAAGATGACAATCCATTTATTATATTTTCCCCCAATCATCCTTCGAGTGAGGACAAATTGAAATGGATTGACATGGGCTACAACCAAGGTCTGGCGAAGGATAATATAATGTCTCAACCGTTGAACCGCATGTATGACAGCTAAGGCAAGCTTCTCAACATGGGAATAACAGATCTCCACGTGAATAAGATTCTAACTTAGATAGTATATGACATGCTCTTGGTGCTCCTCATCCTCTTGAACCAAAACCATACCAATCGTCTCCATGGACGCAACCACATAAAGTAGAAAATCATGGCTATAGTCTGGGGGACTAATCATCGAGGCCGATGCTAGGGATCTCTTGAGCGCATCAAAGGAATCTTGGGCTCACTCATCCCAACAAAAGGTGGTGTCCTTCTTCAAAAGATGCATGAATCCTCTAGTCAAATTGGAAAAATTGACAACGAATCTCTGTAAGAAGTTTGCCATGCCTTGCAAACATTGAAGATGATGAATATTCTTTGGGGGAGACAACTAAAGTATTGCCTCAACCTTCAAAGGGTCGACTCTTATACCCTCTTTAGAAGCAATGAGTCCTAATAAGTGACCTGACTTCACACAAAAGATGCACTTGTGAGGATTTAACCTGACCAAATAATGGCGGCACCTTTCGAATACCAATCTCAAATGATAGGAATGACGCATTCTCATATGAGAATGAGAAGGAAGGTCATCCAAAAACACTTCGATAATTGATTTGAGATCATGGAAGATCAAGGAAATAGGCCATTGAAAAGTAGCGCCGATGTTCTTAAGGCCAAAAGGAATTTTTTGATTTGCAAAAGTTCTCCAAGGACAAATAAATGCAGTCTTATGTTGGTCCTCAAGTTTAATTCGTATCTGATTGTATCCGAAAAAACCGTCCATCAAGGAAAAAACCTCGCTACCTACACACTCATCCAAAATCTAATCAATAAATGGTATGGGGAAATTGTCCTTAAGACAGGCACGATTCAAATCATGGAAATCAATACATATGTGGATCACTCCCTGCTTCTTATCAACCGAAACGGGGTTTGAAACCCACTCCGTCAAGGGAACGGGATAGATAAAAATGGCTTTCAACACTTTTTCTATCTCTACCTTAATTGTGGGTGCTTTCCTAGGATTCACTGCACGCAAGCGTTGTCGAACAGGCTTAGCGTTGGGATAAGTCTTAATCTCATGTTTAACAATGCGAGGGTCGATAACTGGCATTTTTTCGTAAGACCAAGCAAAGATATCACAGAATTCTTTAAACATCTCGGTGTACTCTTGAATCTCAGCATGGGAACATTCTACCCCAATATAGACATTCTCTATCCTGCCAGGAACGTGAGAGATATTGATAGGAATCATTGGATATATGTTTTCCATGTTCCCATTAGCCATCGGACCAGGAGAGCTTAATGGAACCATGGGACTACCAATTCTCTCACTAAGAACTTCTCTAAACTCCTCATGCTCCAAGCGGTCAAGCTCAGTAAGAAAATAATATCTATGATGGAGCTCTTCCCATGGTGGCTCAACTCCCGCCATGGCCTCAATAATTGCTTCGTCTGAAGGAAAAAAACTATCAAGGAAATCATCCACGTGAGAATATTGTACTGCCCATGCAGGAAGCACATACGGGTCCTCTTCCTCCGTCCGCAAAGGGGAATGACTAGGCTCTACAACATACTCAATATTAGCTTGATAAGCGACCATGGTTGCAGGAAATGGTACATCTGTCATGATGGGATCACTCGAAGTACTCGATGTAGGAAGAATCCAAGGATCTTCCATATGACTCGTGCGAAAAGACACCGATCTCATAGATGTCAAAGTCTCACCAGAACTAGACCCTATCATAAGGATGGGTGTAGGAAAACTAAAACTTCCCATGAGAGATGGATACATGCCCACACCCACACTCACAGTTGTCGGCTAAGAGTGCTCTATAATCAGGATCGAAGCTCCCAAAGATGCAGTAACCAACATATTCTTGAATGATGTTTGATCAATCATAACTATCTTCCCATTAAATGGAAAGCATACAACGTGAAATAGGGAAGAAGCTACGGATTGCATATTGTACATCCAATTCCTACCCAGCAAGAGAATGTAGTTAAGGGGCTCATCAACCACCTCGACCTCTATCACAAAGGTCTTTCCTCCCAAATGGACCTTAAGGGAAGGAAGGATCTCATGCGGCCTAAACGATATCCCATCAAACGAAGTTAACATGGTCGCAGATTTAGATAACTTAGGGGAACCTAAACCCTTCCAACATGATAAAGACATCACAGAAGCAACAACACCTTAGTCAATCATAGTGCACTTGATGGTCATGTTGAGACATTCTACGTGAATCAAAAGAGACACATAGTAAGGAAAGCAAGGCTGAAGTCTTGCAGTTTCAAATTTAATCACGAAGGAAGAATTATCATCATCCATAGCAAGGGCAGAAAGCAAAGCCTTCCTTTGTGACGTACAACTTTGAAGTACTTCTAGTGCAGACATCGCACAAGGAGTGTGGCCCAAATCCTTGACAACAGAATAGTTTTGGGTGGCTCAGGCATTAGGATTGTGCCTCGAACGCTTAAGGACTCCCTTAGGAATGCGAGGTGTAGCTTCAGGTTTATCCATAGGTTTTTCAATATGCAAAGGAGTTCCTAGTGGATCAAGTTCCTTTCCTGGGTTGGGTTATGACGAACCATAGTCCTTCGCATGGGTCACAACTTTCGCAGCACGTAGCATGTTAATGCAACCATGACCACTACCCTCCGATGGATCTTGATCACCACCAGACTAATCATGGGTCCTCGAGTTCATGTTTTGATTGTGAGGCAAAGGGTTAGTCAGCACAGCTGGGCCCTACACTAAGAATCTCGTGGCTTCATCGATACAAGGGCACAAGTAAGTGAGGTGATCTTCCTTACACAACTTGCAAGGAAATTTAACCTTACATTTATCTTGCTTGTCCCCCCTAGCATCACAGGTGTTCTTTCCATTATTATTAGCATTTTCATTCCTATTCCCACCTTTATGATTGTTCTTACCCTTCTTTCTATTCTGTCCGGGCTGCTGGTTACCCATTTGGTCCGATGATTGCACCGAAAGCACACTCATCATTTGGGTGGGTTGGGACGAAGCCGTGGCTTGTCCCAAAGTAGATTGGTTGATTGACAATTGACTAACTTGTTTCACAACTGAATCCGTGGGTTTAGCACTCGCACAACCAACAATGCCCTCGACATGTGGTCCAGGTTTAACTTTGCAGTCGAAACTAGAATGCAGAGCATTGTGAATGATCTCATATAACAAACCGGATTGAGCATAAATCAATTCCAGTTCCTGTGCCCTAAAAATGGCTTGTTCCTCATTTTGCACTCTGGATGTAGAAACATCGTTCGCTATATAAGGCAATAATGACTTAAGGAACCATCCGAGGAGGAATTCTGGTGGTATAAAGGCTTTAATCAACCTCTTATGTCTACACTACTCTTGGATATGGTCCGAGATATGTGTGGCTTTATCCTGCTGAAATGTTGACAAGAGTTCAGTACCAACATCATAACGCACTGGTAGCTGGAAGTGGTGTAAGGAATTTGAAGAGCACCATAGGTGAAACGCAGTAACATGTTCGCTCGGATCCTCTCTCAGTTTGCCCTCGAATTTGGGTATGTCCGAGGGAAGCTTAGTAGGGACAGCCGGCCAAGCCCGGTCATGAGCTACAAGATTGTTCACCAATCTCAACAAGTCAGGAAGATTCAACATTGCAAGGAGAGGGAGCCCAGGATGAGTAGGTCGATGGACCGCTCCCTGATATTTCTGATTCACATAGGTTTGATTGCATAACCACCATGGCCTTAGCCATAGTTCCCTCCTCCTGTTTGACCGATATAGGGTGGCATGGAAGCACCATAGTGTGGTGTACCTTGACTATTCAGAGCTACAAAGCCGTAATTTGGAGAGTAAGCGAGTTGTTGATACCCGCACCCATAAGATGAAGAACCCTATCCATACTACGTCCCATAATAAGGTCCATAAGTCATCGCATGATATGTCCCATGAGACACTCCGTAAGTAGGAATATACAATTTAGAAGTAGGAATATACATTCCAGAAGTAGGAATATACGCTCCGAAAGTAGTAACATGACCTCTAGAAGTATGAACATGACCTCCTGAGACAACGGGAGGTACGTGAACCTGAGACACAACTGGTCGAGTAACAACAGTACAAACATGACTCATAGCAATGTTCTAGCCCGAAGGACCATGTGAATGAGGTGGAGGGTGAACATTCGAAGAACTAGGGACAAAGGATGAAGGGACTTGTGTAATTATGTATGTGTTGTTCCCTATAGTCACTCGTCTCGGATCTGGTATCCTAATAGGATCACTAGCCCTAGGCCTAGGAGGAATATGTGATGTAGATTCCACCACCGGGATGGAAGGTGCAATGTGACTTGTGCTCCCAAACCTATCTACATGGTAAGGAATGAGAGTGCCCCCAGGCATAGTGTTAGGCTCAAACTCGGACTCACGTGAAACGCCAAATCATGTGTGGGAAAGCCAGACATACCATAACTACCATAACTAGTGCTCGTGGGTTCAAAATGAGTCTCATCATCTTCCGGCATTCCATACTGGAAATGCGTCAATGGGGGATCAATACTAGATTAAGTAGGTATATCAAGAAGTACCTATCTCAGAAATCACAGGACCTAACTCAATCAAATCAGGTGAATGATCATAGTTAGGAGTAAACTCTCCATCTTCCACTTGAATGGGAGAAGGTGGTTCAGGAATACGTTCAACATGGTCTCCCATCGTGTGGGAATCAAAGGAAATACATGGGGATTTCTGTGTTGTTATGTGGGGGCATATCAAAAACCATATACCATTTGTCCATCTAGTTATGAACAAATGGTTGAAATGTGAACCACTCAATAGAGATATGAGGCGTGTTTGCATTTGGGATTTCTCCCATTCGAGGGTCCCTAAACAATGAAAATAAGTGGTCTTGAACATTATTTTCAACTTTTTGATTTCATTTTAGTCTATCCCATCAGCATATTCTTGTCTTTTTCTTTTTCTATATGATGTAATATCATATAGTAAAGCGGCAAATCTAGTCACCACCACTAAAATCCGTACTAAGTCCCATCAAGTGGGAAATCTCAATCAGTATCTCAGCATTTGTGTTCATTTGTTATAAAAAATAAACCTAAAATTAACACCCCAAAAGCCCTAAGATAACATCTAAAACAATAAAATGCATATATATATAAAATAAAACACATAAATTGTATAAAAAAAATATACAGAGGAGATCCACAACTTACCTCAAGTTGAAGGACATTCTCTTGGTCTTGTAGATGAACCCTTTCTTTTGTTATCAAGCACTAGGAAATCCAAAAAATCCTCACAAAGATGTGGAGTATCTTTGGAAAAAGGGTTAATTGCAAAACTTCTCCATTATAAAGAAAAATCTAGTGTGAATATGGAATTTCCCTCCTTGCCACACAACAACATTACAAAGAAAAATCTGGATTGAAACCCCACTACTGTGAATATGGAATTTCTCTCTTTACCAAAACAACAATAGAAGATTAAATATTTTCATAACCAATGGAAACTTCTCCAAGAAAAAAAAGATATATACACCCATTAAGCCAAAAAAAAAACAAAAAAATGTATACACCCATTACAACAAAACTTGTTCAATGTCTCAAATCTTGCACCAAAACTTGACCCAAATAGGACATTAGAAAATACATTACCATTATAGGTTAATTTCCAATACCATTGAGCTACTCGATACCCAAACCAGAACACACATTCCAACTTCTCAAGTTCTTGAATACAACATCGATGTAGGAATGAATACCAAGAGAAACTGATAAATATTATAATGATGTGAGCATTGATCTATGGAAGCTAGAATCTGGTTCATTTATTACAGCTCGAGAGATCATCCATGTAATGGCAGGGATGTTCAGATGGTAGAGGGAAATGGTACGAACTGTAGAGGGAAATGGTACGAACTGGTCAATCCCCTCCTTTCCTTGGTTGCACCTGAAAATCCGTTATTACTTGAATACTTAAAACCCTTTAAAACGTCAATCAGGACATCTGAAAATCCATTGTTGCTTGAGAAGGGTGCTATGTACATGGCCCTATAAAAAAATATTGTTTCTTGACCCTAGCTATTTAGCTATTTCTCTTTACCGATTATTTTTTCATTTATGGCCTTAATAATATAGATGCTAAAGTAATATAATGAATTAAATCATATCCATTGTCCTCCTAAGTATCGAATTTTGTTAAAAAATGAAAATTAAATAGTTATTATAAATAATTAAAATAGATTATTTAGTTCAGAAATTGATACTGGGCAAAAGGTGCCATTGAAAAAAAATAATGGAGCAGAGTTTACATGGATACTGAAAATTTTCATAAGTATTTCCCAATTTGTCTTGTGGGCATTATTGGTTTACTTTAGTTGCAGCATGATGCAATTCTCACTAAGAACAAG
>LPNX010825823.1:87588-101747 GCA_001517045.1 Pseudotsuga menziesii | reverse complement strand
TTAATGAGATTGGTAGTTATTTCATGTTTTAATTATTGTTAATGAGGGGAATTGTAATATGGATGAGATTAGTAGTTAGTCTCTATTCTAGTTATGGATCACGTTGGTAGAGTGTTAGTCTATTCATAAGCTATTTATTGTTAATGAGAGCAGCTATTGTTGAATGAAGTTGGTAATCAATTTCTAAGCCATTTATTAATAATGAAGATTATTATCATTTTGATGAGGGTGATATTCAATGGCTATGGTAGCTATTGTTAATGAGGGTGACTATATTTCTATGAGGAAGGCAGGGTAATTCCTTTAGATGAGGCCACTTGTCAATTCCTACATCAATAATTGTTATCATAGATACAATGGGATGGTTTGGATCATATCACAACCAACTATATAAAATACACAACTTAAATATCTTCAACATTAGAGTGTACAAAATGTCAAAAAAAAAAAACATTACAAGGAAAAAATCCCAATATATTCATTTGTTTTTTGAGTTAATTGGGGTTTTGGTTTCCATTGGGCATGAGAATTTTGTTAAATAATCAAAATTATTTCATTTTTATCATTAAATTGAGGAATTGGTTTCAATTGGCCAATTACATTGGGGTTCTTGTTTCCATTGGGTTTTTGTTTCAATTGGCCATAATTTAATTTAATATGGTTTAATTTTTCAATCTAGGCAAATAAATTGATGAAGAAAATGAAAAAAACATAAAAAGAAATGAGGAAAATACCTCACAAAGGGGAGGTTTATCCAAAGGTGGAGATGGAGGGCTCAAGCACACCCAAAATCGCGTTTGCACAGTCGAGAGTTGGTCCTCGTTTGTCCAATAGCCGTGCGGTTATGAGAAAAAGACGGCCTCGGCCAATTTATAAAAAAAAAACAGGCTTTCGAAATCGCGCCTCCATTTTAGTGAAGGAAATCGCACACGCAATTCTCTTCACTAAAACAGAGGCGCGATTTGTCTTACTATCCTAGTTGGCATGCCTATTGCCAGCCTTGGGACTAGGCTTGGCAGGTTTGGTGTTGCTTGGGATGATTTTTTTTTTGGATCAAGAGTGATTGAATTCACTCCACCATTGCATCGAAAAGGTCCCTCAACTTCTTGCACACACCCTTCAACTACCCTATAAGTGGGTGACCTTTGGGATTAAGCTAAATATTAACATGAAAATATCCACACGAATATTTTTTTAGTGTAATTAAAGTAAATAAAATAAAAAATAAATAAATAAGACATGACTGTTAATTAAAAGTTACTTGCAAAACAAAAATGGCAAGCATGGGGCATGTTAAGTGCACTATTGAACTCCTAAGAGGGCTTAGAAAGAAAAAGTCTTAATAGAGCTAGACTCGTATCTAAAATAGTTAAATATCACCATGATTAATATCATATAGGTGTAATGTATAAATGTCAATATTGCAAGGTATAAATTAAGATTAGAAGACGTGAAGAAAATAATTATAAGAGAGGATCACATAATAGTAATTAATGAATGTAGCAATGGACTCTTGTAGGAAGTTAAATCTCAAACAATTTAGGGATCTTGTATTACTCTTATTGGTACACATGTTTAAGCAAATTCTATAAATGTTGAAATAAAATTGTGTCTTGGGTATAATAACGCACTCCCCAATATCAAAGTGTTTATAAAATTTCTACTTAAAAGTGTTTATAAAATAATAAAACTGTATGTTAAATAAATGTGATATTCAATGATTGGAATCCTAAAGCATTAGATTATTTATGTCATGAACTAAATAGGATTCATATGTGATAAAATTTAATGGGTGTTTATGAAATCTAGGCTATTATTATTAGTATTAGTATTATTGGTAAGTAGGTGATAAACATGCTCAATTGATACTCTATAAAGAAATTGCAAACAATATAAAGGATGTTAGATTTAATAAGAAACAGATTAAAGACTATAGAAACAAACTAGACCATGAGAAAATACAGATCAACTAAGATTGATTATCAATAAACATGTACCTATATAGAGGATATATATTGGATCAACAATTAGGTTTAGTAGAGATGTCCATTGAAGACTTAGTGCTTGATAAACTATCGAATGAGTAAATTCATTTCCCTATATGTCTTAACACTTATTAATATTTAAGGTATAATAAATATATGTATGAGTAATGTTGTGCATATGAAATCGAAAAATGAGTTTTATGACCATGATGGGTGTTAGACGTAGTGATCCTCAAGGAGGTCATAACAATTATTAGTATATGATATAAAAGTGGAATTATCATTACGAGTGAGATGTGAAACTCATATAGATATAAAGGAACATAATGATGAAGTAACACGAATATGTTTAAGGAATATAGCATCCTTGGGAGAGCATAATAACATGTGATATATCAGTAAGAATGATGAAATAATATGGAAAATAAAGCATGTAACAACAATAATAAAAAGTAGATCATAATAGAATGAATATGTGCACTTTGGGGTTAAGTTATATCCAATATAGTCATTTGACTTAGGTATAGCAGTGACTATGTGAACCTTAACTAGATATTTAGTAAGCATGTTCCAAAAATTTCTCTTTGGATTTGTAATAAAATTGGATGTCTTGATTTATAACACATTTTCCCAAGTTAACGATATGTTGAAAGTATTCACTGATAAGGATGAGTATGGGTATTGCATGTCTAGTCATAATGTATAATTGTATGAAATACTTATGTAGAGGTAGTAGGTTGGGATCTACGTATGTGTTAAAATCGAAGCTATAAATATTCTATGTGTAATGTGCAATTCATGGGGTAAGAGTCATGTTTAATGAGAATTGATTGATAAAGGGTACTCGATTAATAAACATAGTATTATTCAAGTTAATATATACGATAGACCATTAAAAAAAATTGTCATGATGGATTCTAATTAAAAATTTCTAACGAGAAAGTAAGTGGTGTAAATTTGAGAGAGATTCAACAAAGCTAGCAATTCATAAATGAGTCATAACAATACCCCAAGAAGCAAAATAAATGGTATATGGTAGACAACATCTTCTTATAAATCGCAATACTATTGGGACTATAATTTTTTTGCAAAGTATATAAATTGTTATGGATAACACTCTAGTAAGGCATAATGAACCTTGATGCATGTTAAAAATAGGGAGCCGCTGAGGAGGTCATACTAGTAACTAGGATATGATTCATGATTAAATTTAATAACATGCATTAGGTATTAAAATAAGTAAAACTATAAAATAACATCGAGAGGTTTGATTAAGTAAAGGTCCAAGTAGGACCACCATAACCAATGAATTCTAGTAGCAACACACATATATTCTACATAATAATACCTTCTTATAATATGGCAAAACAATAACTTTAGGATGAAGTTTTTCAAAGGGTGGGTATATGTAATGCCCCATATTTTGACTAGAGATCTTTTCAGATAGGCATGTTGCATTTGATTTTCTTAGTATATGTTGTCCTCAGTTTGACTAAGTAAATTGTATTTACGACATGATGGACTAAATTATATGTTATAGCTATTTTAATGACGTTGTTATGATTACGATGTTACTATGTTTATGTGGATACTATGTTGACTATTGAAAATGATGATAGTTATGTGTTTGATTTATTTGCATTGATGAAATGTAATGTGGTACATGGGATACCATTTATATGATGTGATAAGTTGAATTATTATGTGTCATGTGTACCTATGATGAATTAAATTTATTATGTGAAATAAAGAGGATGATGTGAATCAGTTGATGATCGAGTGGAAATGTTTGTTATGAATGTGTATTTTGTGAAATACTAACCCACAGGGAACATGGGCTAAGGGATACATGGGTACTTGTAACACCTCGGTTTTGACCCCGTTGGCATTAAATTGTATATGATGTACATATATTGTAATTAATCATGGTGTGGAGCTAAAGGCAAAATCCCCACCATCGATTTAGTGTTTTATGTTTCGGCGATTAAAATTGATGTCGATGGTATTTAGTGCTAGCCAAACACATTATAATTTTGGACATCATGTAAATATGCAATTTAATTAAAATACCCACAACCAGCTCTGTTAATGCAACATTAAAGATATGGGGGCATGATTTCCTAAGGAATAGGAGGGAAATAATTCAAACCCTTGAGCCATCAATGTTTAGCCAAATGTCAAAGGGAGAACCCATCAAACTCTCAACCACCCATTTTGTCTTTTGTGCCCAATCATTTATTTCTGCCAGAAATTGGTTGAGTTAGTTAATGCATGGGGATGGGAGCTTGTTGAGTTCTCTTCCTTGCATTTTCCTGCCATTTTCTTCAATTTTCCATGCGTAGGAATTTTTTTTTGTGTTGCTGAGTGAATGACTAGTAAGGATTCATGATTTTGGGGTTCATAGCAGTCATTTTTCCTCATGCAATGCCCATAATCATTGTTGAGTTCAAATCGCTCACCCAGGGGTCGATTTCTCCATTTTACCAATATGTTTTTGGTTGAAAAATGTTTTTACTCAAAACCTAGAACTTGCATTTTGCTGTGGGTGCATCCTTTGTTTTGGTCTGAACTAGTTTGGAGTGGAATTGGGGAAGAATTAGCTTGATAAACCTAGTGTGGGGAGGAACCTCACAAACAGATCAAGGGGGGTTGGTTTTTCTTCTCTGCACACCCTGAAGAGCATTGGAATGGAAGGCATAGCTTGAGGGACTGTGTAGCAGATAAGGGGATGCTTCCTTGTGTTGGGTGTGTAGGTGATGGGAAATCCAAGAATCCATAAATATTTTACTGTGAAATTTTTTTGAGTTTTCACGACAGAGTGCTTGACACAAGTCTTACTTAAATATTTTGTTATATGATATTGTGAGCTTGTCGCAATATAGCTGTGTCGAGGTTTTTCCGAAGTTACAGGTTGGTAAAAGTGTTTCATATTTGTCAAAGAAATCCCCTTTTATAAATTCTATTTAAATATGGTCGTGTAAAAGTGGGAGTTGGTTGCAACTAAAAGTGTGTCACGGATAAAAATCACATCGCAATAAAAGTTCACCGAATTCAAATTAGTGTCTATCGAGGTAAAAGTGTATTAAAGTCTGTAAAATGTGTCACGACGAAAAGTAAAAAGGTGAGTCCTGTTGCAGTGAAGTTTGTCACAGACTTGTCCGTCGCAGTAAATTTCCCTGTCGCAGTAAAATATTGTCGCAAGTATTTTTGGTCGAAGTAAAAGATGGGGTTTCCAAAGGAACTCTGTCACGACCCCAAAAGTAAGGAAAATAAAATTCACGCAGGGTTTTTCCTTATAGGCTGCTCACATTTTATTTAAAACACCATATATAAACTATAGAATAGAGCTATGCTCGTTCCCAACAAAATTACATACACAAACACAAAGTGTCCCTGAAACATTAAACTACATCTACACAGACTGCGTTGCAAACACCAAGCCTGGGCCCTGATCTTATGGTCGCCTATAGAAAGACGACCAAACAACAAAACAAATAGAGCTACATTATGTTAACCAAACACATCCATTAAAATCACACTTTGTCACCACTTCGCATCAATTATCAAGTCGTGGCATGTTATGTTCCATTGCTGAGTATTGGCACTGTAAATTTTTAAAGAAAACGCATTATTAAAGTATAGTTCCACATTACAAACACAAAACAAAAATTCCATTAAAGAGTCGTTTAAAAACCCAAACCCATTTCATAGTAAATGTTAAACCATACACACAGAGCTGAGTATCTTCTCAACCTGTCAACAATATCAAATTTACAAATTACAGAGCCATGCAAAGGCTTACACAGTCACATTTACATAATGCCCAAAATGATTTGAATAAACCCCAACACCCAACCAAACGACGAATAGATTAAACCATACATTCCCTAGACCAATTTTTGAAACCCTATGATAAAACACAATAAGTATAATGTATGGGTATAGGCCCATTTCCATTCATGGGGCTTACTGAGAATTGGTTGCGCGGGAAACCCAACAACTCTTCCTTCCAACATGTAGAGTACCCACGCTCTGCTCACCTGGACAACGAATACGAAAGTGAATCAAAAGTATGCCAAACCAAACTGCAAACCAAACCAAAAACACAAAGGTGCAATCTTACGAACCACACATACTTGTTAATGAAATCAGGGTAGTCTGGTTGCACTTCATGAATGCACAGCTCCCACCTGGAGCATGAAACCTCCCTCCAAACAAGCAATGAATACCAAAAGAATGACTTCAAAACCCTAACAAAGCACTTAAGGAAGGCCTCCTACGAAACCCAAGATGCATTCAACTCGCCAACCTGGCCACCACCTCCATGCAAATCAAAACCCACAATTGCATAGTATGGCTTCACATTTCTCACCATCGTATTAAACCTCATCACCTTAGTCTTAAACCCTCCACGTGAATTGCTAGGATATAAGCCATAGTTTCGATGGCATAGATATGCCATAACATAAACCCCTCCACACTATAGTCCAAGCATACAAAATGTTACATCCAAGGTTTTAACCCTTCATCATATAGTTTTAAAACATGCATATATTATAACCCCTTCTTACCATAGATATAAGGTATAGTCTAGGTTTAGGACCCTTTTTCCTCTTTTAACTTTTGAGCATATGAATAGCTTTGTTTAGGTGAGAATTGCGGTAGATGTTAGGAAGTTGTTTTTTCCACAATCACAAGACTAAGTACATTGGCGAAATCACCTGCAGAGGAGATTATAAAGACATGCATTAGTTCATGAAGAACTAAGTAAACCCCGTAGCATAGGAACCTTACCTTTCCGAGTTGACCTTTAAGGGACAGAACCCCGCCACTCCACCCCTTGACATACAGAGGTAAGTCAGTCTCTTCATAATGATCCATAAACAAATTAAATACACATAAAACAAAAGTAAGATGTAAAATAAAGTAAGCATCGACAATATCATTAAATAAGATAGTCGGGAAAAGTAATTTTATAAGCACATCGAAGTAGGGAATATTGATATGTAGACATCATCATCATACAGGAAAAACACATAGGGAAAGCAGCAGACAGAACTTAGGTTCAGTTCTCCAAACAAGTTTTTATTCCGCAGTAGAAATAAATATGTCCTTAAGATCTAGAATTTTATTAGTCTACGATTTTTTTAATGTATGGATTTTAGGGACATTACACCCCAACCCCTCTTGATGATTAGATTTGATCCCCTTCTAAAATATAGGCCAATATATCTATTATGTGGAAATTTTTTACCTGTTAACGAAATTAGGGTAGTCTGGTTGCACTGCATGAATGCACAGCTCCCACCAGGAGCGTGAAACCTCCCTCCAAACAAACTACGAAGACCAAAAGAATGACTTCAAAACCCTAACAAAGCACTTAAGGAAGACCTCCTGTGAAACACAAGGTGCATTCAATGCACCAACCTAGCCACCACCTCCATGCAAATCAAAACCCACAATTGCATATGGCTTCACATTTCTCACCATCGTATTAAACCCAATCACCTTAGTCTTAAACCCTCCACTTTTGCGAATTGCTAGGATATAAGCCATAGTTTCGATGGCATAGAATATGCCATAAAATAAACCCCTCCACACAATAGTTCAAGCATACAAAATGTTACATCCAAGGTTTTAACCCTTCATTATATAGTTTTAAAACATGTATATATTATAACCTCTTCTTACCATAGATATAAGGTATAATCTAGGCTTAGGACCCTTTGTCATCTTTTAAATTTTGAGCATAGGAATAGCTTTGTTTAGGTGAGAATTGCGGTAGATGTTAGGACATTGTTTTTTCCACGATCACAAGACTAAGTACATCGGTGAAATCACCTGCAGAGGAGATTATAAACACATTCATTAGTTCATGAGGAACTAAGTAAATCCCGTAGCATAGGAACCTTACCTTTCTGAGTGGACCTTTAAGGGACATAACTCCGCCACTCCACGCCTTGATATACAGAGGTAAGCCAGTCTCTTCATAATGATCCATAAACAAATTAAATACACATAAAACAAAAGTAAGATGTAAAATAAACTTAGCATCGACAATATCAGTAAATAAGATAGACGGGAAAAGTAATTCTATAAGCGCATCGAAGTAGGGAACAATGATATGTAAACATCATCATCATACAAGAAAAACACATAGGGAATGTAGTAGACATAACTTAGGTTCAGTTCTCCAAACAAGTTTTTATTCCGTAGTAGAAATAAATATGTCCTTAAGATCTAGAATTTTATTAGTCTACGATTTTTTTTTTATGTATGGATTTTAGGGACATTACACCCCAATCTCTCTTGATGATTAGATCCAATCCCCTTCCAAAATATAGGCCAATATATCTATTATGTGGAAAGTTGTTATTCAATCTCTTGACCTCATTGAAAATGGTGTAGCTTAGTGTATCGACAATGGAAGAAAAGTGATGATTGAATTGGACCCTCTGGATGGAAGTGGAAAGAAATACCTTGTATCCCTGGAAACAATCTCATCTCTTTGCAGGAGAGGGGTATCTTTTTTTTAAATTAGGTACAATATCCATTATTCACCTCCTTATGGAATCAAGGGTGGCTCTCGGCTCATTCCTTAGGTTTTGAAAATGTAGATGGAGAACTTTGGTCCACTTATATAAAATACCTTAAGGACTCACACATGTGTCTCATAGAGAGGGATGATGAGTTTATATCAGTTTGGAATTCTTTCAGTGTTTCCACTCCTAAACTAGGGTACATTCAAATAAAAGTCACGAATTTGAATATAGAAGTGTCTTGGTGGTGGAAGTGGTTATGGAAACTAAAATATGCAGTAAAATATCATCTCCTTTTGTGGCATGTTATCGAAAATAAATATTCAATATGGGACATTATGCAAAATTGAAGAGTAGAAGGCCCTGGCTCATGTCCTTTGTGCGGAAATGATGGGGAATTAGTGATACATTTGTTTCTATGGTGTGATTATAACAAGTTGGTTTAGAAGGAGGGATCAATATTTCTAGGTCATGACTTTCTTTGGAAAGGGGAATGGTGGAAATGGATCTCCAAAGTTACCTCTCAAACCCTGCTTAAATGTCATTTAAATATCTTCCTCATGTAACAGATTCCAGGGTATTCATATTGCTAGAGACAATTCAATCTTTCAGGATAAACACACATGCCCAAAATCTATCATTGTTAATAGCATTGGAATCATATCCTTCTATCCATAAGTAAAAGGGGCTTCGAGTGTGTGAATTACCCATGATGAATATATTAATAAGTCAATGTTATGGGATTACTTTGATGGATGATATCAAAAAGACCAATTTGGATGCGATGGATAGCAAGTCCTTCATCTATCAGACTCTTACTGCTTTAATATTAAACTGGGTTTCAGGGAAGGTTCAAAAATTTATGCAAAACTCCTTTCTCTCAAAATTCTCACTTTCTTTGCTCTAGGAAAAGGATGTCGAAACTTGTAATTTTTTGGTGACTCTATGATGGTAATTAATTGTAATTAATTAATTTTTTGGAAGAACTGCATCATATCATCGCTAGTTTTGAAAATTTCCCCTATTTTCATTTTATAGGAGGGAACATAGGGAGGCTATCAATTCTCTATCTAAAACAAGATTACATTTGGATAAAGAGAAATGATTCATCTAACTTTATAAGAATGGTCGTCTCTAAAGTTCAATACTACCACTGTCCTTTCCATGAAGGTCATGGGAATTTGGTAAACGGATAAAGATATTAACCTCTTTCATTCTCGTAGTTTATGATAATGACATAATCTTACAGAATGATACTTAATATGTTATATTTTTCCTTGGAGCGTCTAGTTTCATCTTACAAATTGATAGTTGGTTTATTTTAGCAACTTTTATGGAAAATATTGTATAATGTATACTCCTCTTGCAATGACACCGAGTATTCAAGAAGGTCTTTTGGAATATGTACATTTTCATATATATCAATAAAATGTAATTTTATAAACTCTTTATGAGCTAATAAAATTATTATTATTATTTTTCTATAAAACTTAATAATAATTTTTATGTTACACTTAAAATTAAGAATAATAATAAGTTATTAATTAAAAATAATTTTGTATGGCATGCCCCAATAAAGGAATCCTAATACATTCCAATTCAAAATAGAAAGTTAAGATTATTGGATAAATTATTAAAAAAAATGATAAACCAATTATTTTAAATATCTTTACCCTTCTTTATTTACTTGTCATTTTCAGCACACCCTTGTTATAAGAATAGTTCCCTTCCAAATCATTATATGAAGAAAAAAATATTACATTTTCTCTTTTTGCAATCATCGCATAATTTTGTTACATAAAGTCACACCAAATTGCAATCAATTATTTGACGTATGATATATGAGGGATTTCCACTAGCACTTCTTTTCACCAAGGGATCATTTTCACAAGAAAATATTTTATTTTAGAAATTATTTTCCTCTCCCTTAAAACAATGAAACATATAAGGAAATCTTCTTTGGAGTTTATGGGGGTGATGTTGACAAAAAAAAAAAACCAGTCTTTTATGTATGCTTAAAGACATGTTTAATGTCCAAAGTGTACTATAGTATCTATTTACAATTAAGCACATTGCTTGCTCTTTTTGGTTCTTTATTCACACAAATCAACTATAAGAAATTGCTTTTTTACATAATACAGCAATGTCTTTTATTAAGAAACTTACCTAGGTTTTAGGTTTTAATTAATTAACCAGTATTTGATTCCAAAACACTTTTTATTGCTTTTTTTTAAAGTTAAATCTATAACAACTTAATATTTATTTATTAAATTTATTAATCATAAAAATAAAATTATAATTAATTTTTTTTAATTTTTTTTTCAAAACTCCCTAAGTTGAACACAACAAATTTCTCTTCTTGGATGGTTCCATAAAACTTGAAGAAAAACATCTCATATCTTTTCACTTCTTTTCTTTTTACTTAAAAACAAAACCATTTAATTAAAGATAAACTCAACCGTAGTGGACCATAAGATATTAATCTTATCATAGACATTTAAATTCATTAACTCTTAATTTAGATTAAAATAATAAAATATAATTTATCACATCATAAAATTTTCATGACCTTCTAAACAAAGTTCGTGTCAAAAGTTCCTAGTACCATTTTTTATTCCTAAATACCTTAGGCTTCATTGTGTGCTTTCATGTCGTTTCTGAAATAGTATTGGAATTTGTATACGACCTTACAAACACTTTTTATTAGGGAAAAGGGCTGTGTATGTACTGTGGCAATAGAGCACTTTTGAATAACGTTAGTTAAAGGTAGTTTTATTAAGCAATCACAGCTTCTATTTTTGCCATCACTGAATAGTTAATTCTGATTATAACTACATACATTTCTTAATGGTTTTAAAACACCATCGTTTTTATGACAATGCAAATGTTATTTTATTACATGTTCAGTTATATTCATGGTGTAAGTTTTCCTTTTTTTCCTGAAATTTGTTGCGGTGAAAAAGAAGATTTAATTTTAAAAAATATTTTTGAATTGAGTATATATATATATATATATATATAAACTTTAGAAAGTTTGAAAGTTTAAAATTTTAATTTTGGGTTTTATATATATATATAGTTTTTATATTTATTGAAACATTTTTTTAATGATTTTTTATAGATTTATTTAAATTAAAATAAGTTGATTTTAAAATTCAAGGATTAATCAAAGTTATAACTTAAAAATTAGAATTTTTTAAATAGTTGATAAATTCAAGTTTAAAATAGATTTATCTTATTAATTTTTCTCTTTAGTAAAGAGTTATGGTTAACTTGGATACACTTTAAGAGTATTATAGATGTAATTACTATTTTGAGGCTATTAATTCTACTACACTAAATTGAACTTTTGAATTTGAGTGTTTAGACATTTCATCATTGTAGGTAAACCAATTAATTACATTTGAAAAAGGTAAACCAATTAATTATGCTCAAAGTCATTTATATTAATTTTTCTCTTTTATAAAGAGTCATGGTTAACTTGAATACACTTTAACACATTATCTAAGATTTTGGACTTTCATCATACTCTAAATTGAACTTTTGAATTTGAGTGCCTAGACATTTCATCATTGTAAGGTAAAGTAATTAATTACATTTGAAAAAGGTAAACCAATTAATTATGCTCAAAGTCATTTATATTAATTTTTCTCTTTTATAAAGAGTCATGGTTAACTTGAATACACTTTAACACTACTATAGATGTAATTATTGATTCCCCTACACTAAATTGAACTTTTGAATTGAGTGTCTAGACATATTTCATCATTATAGAGTAAACCAATTTATTATGCTCATAGTCATTTAGATATTATCATTTTGGATTTTCATCATACACTAAATTGAACTTTTGAATTTGAGTGTCTAGACATTTAATCATTGTAAGGTAAACCAATTAATTATGGTCATAGTCATTTAGATATTATCTAAGATTTTGGACTTTCACCATTGTAGGGTAAATCAATTATTTATGCTCATAGTCATTTAGATATTATCTAAAATTTTGGACTTCCTTGAGTTGATTAACAAAATTAAACCAAGTGTACATGAGGGATTCATTTCATTGTGCTAGTTGATTAAGATTTAAATAAGCTTTAACTAATTAAAGAATAGTTAAAGAAATAGGTAACAAATTTTTTTAATTTTTTATATAAGTTTTTATTTAAAAAAAAACATATGTATAAGCTCAAGAAACAAAAGAAAAAAAATCTCATATCTATAAGCTCAAGAAACAAAAGAATTTATTTATATTTAAGATCATAATATATAAATAACACTGCTTAATGTATTAATAAAGAAAACAATACCGTGTATATATGTTCTTAGATTAAGGAATTGGGGTGTTGAAAACCAGAATCAAAAGGGGTATATATTATATATACATATTTTGATAAGAAAACAAAACATTTTACGAAACCATACAATACATTTACTACATTAACTCAACCGAATGATTGTATTCCTTTATGCTTTGCAGATATGCTAGAATATAGCCAAACAATGTTTATGCTTATCTTATTAACAAATTGGTGTCCAAATTTAGTATACCAATAACAATTATAAAACCAAGTAAACAATAATCCAATTCACAATTCATCTAAGTGGTTGTTTGATATCCCCTTGCACCATAACGCATGTCCCTATGGCGGTGAGAAGTAAGAGAACCATCAGCCAACACTTGAGCTAACACGACAGTCGTGGTCAACCCTGAGCAAGCATGACCATGGCTATTTAGGAGCAATAAAAAAATAAAAAATATGATAATAAGGGAAGTAATGAAACCCTAGGAAGTTTAGGGAGCAAGCATACGACAGGAGCACCTTTTCTGCATTTGAAACACCAAAATACCAATGTTTCCATAATTGCACCTCTATAGATGGGAGTTAGCACCATGATCGTCGTGCACGTTGAAAAGACCATCGTCGATGGTGGTACCAAACACAGAAACTACTGAGCCGATATTCCTCTTCCATACTATGCAGATCTCCTCGTAGAATTGCAGAGCTAAAGAAAAAAAAATATGAAAACGAATGCGTGAGGGAGGCAGAATGATTTATTGTAGCCATACCTCCCATTTAGGGCTTGTGGACGGTTGTCACTTACGGACGGGCATGTGGGGACGGCTTCATATTTTATTTTTAACCATGGCTTCATATTTTGCTTTTCACCATGGGAATAGTAACCTTCAAGAGTATATCTAACAAACTATAAGTCATATATATCAACAATCTTCTATCTGAGGGTAGCCTATCCTTCCAGCCTTGTCACCACATGTCAATGAGCAATCCTATCCCCGCCTGTTTTGAACCTATGACTTTCAAGAAGATAACACATGTTCTTAACCATTAGGCCCACTCAGGTGATCATATTAGGAGGTCCCCTGAAAGAGAAACAGAGAATAACATGGGGAAAAGAAGGTGATGCCCTGTGGTAAGAGGAGCTGGCCAGGCTGAGTGGTGAGAAGAGCTTGTGAGGCAGGGTAGCGAGAGAGGGTGAGGTCACTTAGCTGGGCGAAGAATATAGATGGAGAAGGAGATGGTGGGTGGAGGTGATTGGCAGAGGTAGGAGGTGGACACAGTAGATGAGTCTGCGATGGAGTAAGGAGGGACCAACCAAGCGATGGCTGAAATTAAGG
>LPNX010825823.1:58722-86916 GCA_001517045.1 Pseudotsuga menziesii | reverse complement strand
ATATATATATATATATATATAATTGTAAATGTTTTAAACTAATTTGACTGAACATGTTAGTTTTTTAGAATATTTTATTATTTTTTCAAAAGTACATATGTCACCTCTAGGATGAGCACAGAAGGAGTTACACATCCCCCCTACTATGCTGTAGAACGAGCTTCTTCAGCTCAATGGAGTTAAAGTATTTTTTCAAAAGTACACATCTCACCTCTAGGATGAGCACCCTAGTGGGCTCTAGAACGAGCCTCTTCAGAGAAACCGAGTTAAAGTGAGTTAATATACTTATATTAGTATAGATATACTATATATAACAATAATGATTAAAAAGATAAAATAAAAATAGATAAATGAACTGAAATGATGTAGTGGTAACACAATATAAAGGAACGCTAATATAATAGGTGAAAATTAAGCAATTTTTTTTTTAAAAGCAATATCCAATATTAACATTAGAATGATTAATTGTTTATTGCGAAAGTACGATTTATGAAATAGATAAAATATGGTAATAAGGGTGTTAATGTGGGCATATTTAGTGAGTGATTAATGGGGATGTTGTAGATAAATAATTACTAGATGGTAAGGGTGAAAGTGAATTATGATTGAGCTTACTAGTGTTTGATTGTGCATAACTTTGTTGAGTAAATTGTGTAGCATTGTTAAGGGAGGGTAGAAACTAGTTTAATTAATGAAATAAATTGCTTCAAGTGCCCTATAAGTGGGTGACCTTTGGGATTAAGCTAAATATTAACATGAAAATATCCACATGAATATTTTTTCATGTAAGTAAAGTAAATAAAAAGAAAAAGAAAAAAAGAAAACATGATTGTTAATTAAAAATTGCTTGCAAAACAAAAATGGCAAGCATGGGCATGTTAAGTGCACTATTGAACTCCTAAGAGGGCTTAGAAAGAAAAATATTAATAGAGCTAGAGGTATCTAAAATGGTTAAATATCACCATGATTAATATCATATAAGTGTAATGTATAAATGTCAATATTGCAAGGTATAAATTAAGATTAGAACACGTGAAGAAAATTGTTGGAGCAGGATCCCGCAGCTACAGAAGAAGCTGCTAGTTTAGCGGAGAGATAAGTTTTGGCGGAAAGAAGATAAGACAGAGCTACGACGCCGTAGCACGTTTCCAGCTGCAGAGCAGAGCCGGAAACCATGACTTCTTACATAGAGAAGTCAAGAAAGGCAACGGTACCTGAGCGGCCGAGAAGAGAGAGCTCACCCATTGCATTGAAGGCAGCGGCGGAAGACAGGAGGGCTCAGCGACCCTCATAAAGGAGAAGGAGCAACGAGGCTGAAGCATTGAAGACGAAGGACAGAAAAGAGAAGCGGTGCATAGTACCCATGATCAGTGCCGGGAAGCATGGAAGACTGCAGAGAGCTGTGGTGTGACGGAAAGCGGCTACCTCAAGTACAGATATGGCTGACTGTCACTAGTTAGGGTTTTGGGTTACTGTTGGGACAGGCCCACAGTGTTGTAATGGCGAGACCTTTGGGCTGCCTATAAAGGGATATATTTTGTATTGTAAAAGGGTTGGTCAGTTAGTTGGTTCATTCAGTTGTTAGTAGTGTCTTGTAGACTGTTAGACTGTTGTAAAAGCCTAGCTCTGGTTCTGTTATTAGTGGTAGCAATCTTACTGTAACCAGCAGCTGGCTTATAGAGTATGCATGTAACGATCTGCAGGGATCGACAGAGAGGGAAGAGTATATTGTAGGAGAGCAATATAGAGAGAGAAGAGATATTAGAGAGAAGATCTTGAGCTGCATATGCGGTGCAACAGAATTGTGTTTTACCTTCCCCTAAGCTATAAGAAACACAGTTCTGTGGACGTAACTTCCATCCTGGAGGTGAACCACGTTAAAATCAAGTGTTATGCGATTGGTTTATGTGTTACATTTCACGGACTTTGTTTACAGTTTAGTGAATGAATGTGTTAATCAGTTCACCGTAACATAGAAGGATAAGCATAAGTCGAAGTCTTTTGGCATGTTGTATGTGGTTCATTTATGCTTTGTGTGAAACAGTCACTAGTTGCAGTATTGAATAGCCTTGTATGTTAAGTCTTGCACGTCGACACGAGCAATGTTAAGTGCGCTAAACCACGAAGGTAGGATATCACAGAGAGGTGATACCGCACTGGCAGAGGAGTTGCGGTGCGCGATACCGCTGGTTGAGGACTTAGCGTTGGGCAGGAACTACGTGTCGCACGGTGCGTGGCAGTGCGATAAGGCCGGAGATATCGTAAGTCAGGGAAAGTGCACAATAAAGAGAAAGACCGCACGGCGGTATAAAGGTATACCTCACGGCTAGAAGAGCTGCGAGACGAGGAGATCGCGCGATGCGAGCAGAAGGTCGCGCGACGAGCAGAGGAAGAGACCTCGCAGCTAGAAGAGCTGCGAGTCGTAAGTAGGACTGCCGCAGAACCTGGTCCAAGACGCTTGAGTCCTTGGCCAACCCATTAGAGTCACTTCGGGTGAGACTTCAGGTCGCTTAGCGGTCTGTCGCCGAAAGGGCCAGTGAGCTAGGGGTGTTGTTGGTTGATTATAATAAACCCAGGTCTGCCCACCTTAGCCAACAAATGGTTCCGTTGCCGGTTTTGAACAACTGAGCGCTAATTTTCTGTTGGCATCCTACTAGAGAAGAGTTTCACCAGTGGCTGGATTCAAACTTAAGGGAGTTTTCCAAGAAAGAAAATCGGAGCCCTAAACTGAGCACAGAGGACTGGTTACAAAAGCATATCGCTTCAGATATACACGCGATATTTTTTGCAACCTATGGAAATGAGATTTACGACTGGTTATCAAAGTTGACAGATAGGAACATATTCAAGAATAAAAGAAACATTGTCTGGACACCGGAGCTGATTTAGACCGTGCAGAGACTTGACAATCCCATTATGAGAGTAGTGGACTTCTGGCTTGCGAGTGTGCTAGGAGGCTTCGTCACAGAATTTGCAGTTGACCAAAGAAAAAGCTTCAGCGAGGCTGAGCGGTACTTCTTCAAAGGATATCGTGGTAAGTACCTAAAATCTCTAAACTTGTCCATTAAGATGCTGCTACATGAAAAAGGAGTAATGGACATGATTTCAGATGAATAAGTAAAGATAGTAATGTCACAAGAGTTTGAAAGTGATTTTGATGACATTGGACGAACACGTAGTGGCAAGAAATATAAAGTAGCTTTCGGCTCTCCTGTATTTGGAGATAGTTCAAACAATATTAGGCAACCGAGTCCTAGTATTATAGAAGAACCAGAGGGGGGTACCCCTTACCATCCCTATACCCCACAGAAACAGACCGGGACTCAGAGTAATCCCGTAGGTACTCCATCCAGTAGCTCACAGACAGTACCTACTACAGCTACATCACCTTCACCTACACCGCTGAGTGGAAGTAATCCAGTCAATCAGAACCTACCGCAGAGAAATAGGATGGGAGATGATATGAAGTTACCTACCTTTAAGGGTACAGGAGCAGAGGACCCGGAACAACATTGGTTTCTATGTAAGCCATGTCGACCATTAAAACAATCAACGACGATAACCTTAAACTTGTACAGTTGGTCACCATGCTCAGAGATCGAGCTTTAACATGGTACATAAAGTATACCACAGTACCCAAGACACTTTCCCAGGTCAAGAACGCCATGATTAAAGAGTTCAAGAAACCTAAGTCTGAGTCTCAGTGCATAACAGAGCTCAAGGATATTCAGCAGCTACCATCAGAATCAGTATGGGACTTTGACTAGAAATTCAAAGCTCTTATAGACCAAGTAAGCTTTGAGTTTGTGCCGGAGCAGCATAAGGAATGGTTTATTGCAGCACTGCTTCCTCACATCAGATTGCCACTAATGCAGCAAAAACTCCAGATGCAGGATGACGCGTTAGAGATGGCGATGAAGCTAGAAGCTTCACCCTTAGCTGAAACCAGTGCAGGCATGACAACTCTACAGAACCAGTTGGCCAACCTCACGTTATAGATACATGAACTTAAGAAAGAAAAAGAGGTTATGCAAGACATATGGTGCTTACGATGTAAAGCATAGGGTCATACCAAAGACAACTGTCCAGTCTTTGCAGAATATTTAGCGTCAGGGGCTCCTAGCCCCTTACCACGGATGCAAGGGCCATGGTGTGAAATATGCAAAACACAAGGACATCCGCCTCAGCAATGCCCTTTGCTTCAGAAGTATGTACAGACCCTTGAGAACCTATACTGTGTCTTCTGTAGCTCTGTTGGACATGATGAACAGGATTACCAAGCCTATGATCTCATGTTAGATAGAAAATATGACGTATACAGAGTCCATTCAGAAACACAGGGTCCAGTAGCAGGACCACAGCCTGATCCGACTTATGGTGGCCGTGGAGGAGGCTTTGCAAGAGGAGAAGGTTTTGGCCGTGGTCGCGGACCAATCAATTGTTATAACTGCGGAACTGTAGGACACTATGCTAGGGACTGTCAGAGCCCCACTACCACTTGTAACTATTGCAAATATTATGATCATACCATAGAGGAGTGTCCTACCTTGATAGCTAAGATCAAAGACCCTAAGCCAGCAGTACACCAGAATATCCAGCTTATTGCTGCTGAGCAGGCAGAGCCAGAACCAAAAGTTAACATTGTGACTCGTAGCGGTGCTTCCACCAGTGGGACATCGCAGGAGATTGAAAAGAACATAGGGTAGGAGTGGGTGCGCCGAGCTCCTAGTAAAGCAACAGCACTCGACCTACAGAAGAATAAAGAGACATTTCATGAATCCAAGGCTTCCTTTGATGAACCTACACAATCAGGATCACAGGTACCGCCATCTAGGGGCGTACCGCAGCAAGCACCTTATGGCGATAGCCCTGAACAGATACCGTAGGCTACCACATCGGGAAGATGCGACGAGGATGAATCGACAAGAAGTGTACAATCCTTCCTGCGTAGTTGCTTGAAACTTGTGAGAAATGAAAAAGCTATCGGCGAGCTACAACGCATCATAGATCAGTGCCAGCAACCTTCTCTCTTGGGCAGTGCACACCGCGCTATTCATAATATTACAGGACATATAAGGACCGGAAGGGAGATGAAGCTCACAGCACAGATTGGAGAGTTTGAAATGGATGAAGTCGTCTTAGATCTAGGATCAGAGGTGAATGTCCTAACTAAGCAGACATGGGAATAGATGGGTAGCCCTCAGTTAGTCAGATCGCCTATCCACCTGAGATTAGCTAATCAGCAGCGAGTATCACCATTGGGTCGACTGCCGCAGGTGCCAGTTGACATTGACGGAGTTCGCAGTTTTGCGGACTTCGAGGTTATAGAAATCATTGGCGATAGTCGACCGTATCCAGCATTATTAAGTATCGATTGGGCAATCGGTAGCAAGCCTGTCATTGACCTAAAGAGAAGACAAATGACCTTTGAGGATGCGCAGATCCGGGTCATCGCGCCATTGGATCTTCACCAGGGTCCTAGATACATTGAACCTATCCGAGCAGAGGAGGAGGCACATAACCTAGATAGTCTCTACCAGATGACTGCGAACCAGAACGACTACATCAATCCAACCGTAGAAGGGAACATTAGTTGGCGATGCGACAGCTCATGTGCATCGGATTCCGATGTTGGTCTAGAGAACCGGCAGAACAGACTTTACGAAGTCTCAGCGCGTAGATGTGTGTTTATGAGTAAGTCACTGTGATGGATTGGCGCAGAGATCATTGAGATTCCATCATATCATGGTCTGATAGATATTCAGGACTTCCTTGAGCAGTTTGAGCAACAGATTCATTACGAGCAGAGGATCGCCCCTATGGATCTTGCAGTACGAGCCACACCTGCAAGATGGTGGTATGCGCATAAAGAGAATATCGCATCATGGGATGATATTAAAAGATTGATGGCGATCAGATTTTTTGTCGACAGAGAATATGTCTAGCAAAAGTACACAGGTGAAATTGATCCCAGGGCACACATTCAGACATGTGAACAGAACTGGTCAGACATTCCCGAGGATGAATGGGTTCACAGATTCATTCACACATTGGACATAGTTCCAAGGAACTGGTACACAGAGACCGAGTTGCGCAAGGGGACGACTACATGGTCACTTATGACAGACAGTTTCCTACTCACCTTCGTATTTGAATCAGAACATCCAAGTGTTGCCCAGGCCCTAGACATAATCAAGATCAAGATATTTGAAGACTGTACCCCATCAGTACAGACTCAGTCTGATTGGGCCGTTCAGTTAACAGAGGCGCTAGAATGCTACAACTTTCAAGAAGAACCAGGGGATGAGGAGAAGGATCCTCGCAACACCAACATTCTCGAGTCAGAGGGGACTCGCGATGTTGGGGGACCACAGTTAGAGATTCCAGCAATCACCGAACCTATCAAGATTAAAAAGATCAATATTGGCACAGACGAAGAACCTAAGTTTGCCTCTATTGGAGACTATTGGAACAATGAAACAGTCGGACAGATTGCAGATTTGTTACATGACTATCAGGACCTATTTCTCACCAAGTTCACAGAGATGAAGGGAATAGTTGGAGACCTTGGAGTTATGAGGATACCATTGAAGGAGGATGCTAGACCAGTCAAGCAGCGCCCATATAGATTGAATCCGCGCTACAAAGAAAAAGTAAAGGACGAAATCGATAAGATGCTAGCAACAGGCATCATTGAGCCGGTAGAAGAAAGCGAATGGGTTAGCCCCATGGTCGTACAAGAAAAGAAAACAAAAGGAGACATCAGGATCTGTGTCAATCTACGCAAGCTCAATGATGCATCGCTTCACGATCCATTTTCGACACCGTTCACTGATGAGGTATTAGACAACGTGGGAGGACAGGAGGTCTACTCCTTCACTGATGGCTTTTTAGGCTACCATCAGATCAGAATACATCCAAAATATCGATCCAAGACCACCTTTGCAACAGAATGGGGCTCGTTCCAGTATACGGTAATGCCCTTTGGTCTTAAGAATGCACCAGCTATATTTTCTAGAGTAGTAGTTGCTGTATTTAAAGAATACATTCATAAATTCTTACAAGTATATTTTGATGATTGGACTGTATTTGGACTAATCAACAAGCATATAGGAGACTTAAGACTGATGTTAGAGAAATGTAGGCAGTACCAGATTTCTCTAAACTTGAAGAAATGTATATTTTGTGCACCATTTGGTATTTTGTTGGGTCACATTGTTTGCAGACAAGGCTTGATGGTAGATCCCGCGAAGATCGCCATAATTGTAAACCTTCCAGCACCCAACTCAGTCAAGCAACTGAGGACAGTACTTGGTCATACTGGGTACTACAGAAAGTTCATCAAGGGCTAGGCAAAGATTACAGCACCAATGGAGAAATTGCTAAAGAAAGATGTAAAATTCCTATGGAATGAGGAATGTCAGCAGAGTCTAGACACACTTAAAGAGAAAATGGTCACAGCACCCATCTTAGTATTTCCATACTGGACTAATCCATTTCATGTACATGTGGATGTGTCTGGCATCGCATTAGGGGTTGTTCTAACACAACCAGGAGAAGGGGACATTGACCATCCTATCGCATACTCCAGTAGAAAGCTCTCGCCAGCAGAAAAGAACTACACCACAACAGAAAGAGAAGGCCTAGCTATGGTGTACGCGCTGCAGAAGTTCAGGCACTACCTGTTGGGTGCCTCGTTTAAGATGTTCACTGACCATTCCGCGTTGAAGTATTTGGTCAATAAGCCAGTTTTAGGGGGGAGAATCTGCAGATGGTTACTCCTCTTTCAGGAGTATGATTTTGAAATCATCGTGAAACCAGGCCGACTGAATGCCGGACCTGATCATCTATCGCGAATAGACTCAGGAGAAGAGCCAAGTAACCTAGATGACAATCTGCCAGATGCGCCATTATTTTCTATCCAGATCGCAGATGAGTACTATGTCGATATTATTCAATTTCTCACTACAGGAGTAGCACCTGATGCGTTTACTAAGCAACAAAAGAAGCAGTTGGTTGTTAAAGCAGCATAATTCACCCTTATTGTAGGACACCTATACAAGTTAGGTCCAGATGAAGTTCTGCGCAGATGTGTGATGCCGCATGAAAAAGACGCTATTATCAGAGAGGCACATTCAGGAACCGCAGGAGGTCATTTTGCAGGAAAGCCGACTATGCAGAAAATCCTGGAGGCGGGATTATGGTGGCCTACGTTGCATAAAGACACCAAGGACTTTTTCAGATGCTGTGATATCTGCCAAAGGGTAGGAAAACCCTCGCGACGCGATGAAATGCCGCTGCGACCGCAGGTCATGCTGCGCGCATTTGACAAATGGGCTATAGATTTTGTGGGTCCTATCAACCCACCAGGAAAGCGCACTGGTGTGAGATATATTATCACTGGAACAGAGTACCTCACCAGATGGGCAGAGGCCAAAGCAGTAAGAAATTGTGATGCTGCTACAGCCGCACAGTTCCTTTTTGAAAACATCATCAGTAGATTTAGATGCCCAGTAATTTTGATGAGTGATCAAGGTACACATTTCTTGAACAACACTATTGAGGCATTGACAGAAGAATTCCAGATTCAGCACCATAAGAGCACTCCCTACCACCCATAGGCTAATGGTACGGTGGAGGCCTTTAATAAGATTTTAGAAAATGCTCTTACTAAGATCTGCAATAGCCAAAGAAATGATTGGGACCTCAGAGTTAACGCTGTATTATGGGCATACAGGACCACATGCAAGAAACTTACGGGACACACACCTTTCAGCTTGGTGTATGGACAGGAGGCTATTATGCCTATGGAGTATATTCTTCCCAGCTTAAGAATCGCTCAGATTACCGGGATGACTGATACAGACACAGTGGAGGAAAGGCTAGCATAGCTTCTTGCCTTAGAAGAAGATAGATTCATCGCCGGATTCCATCAGAAAGTGTAGAAGGCACGAGAAAAATCTTGGCACTACAAACACATTAAGAGAAAGATTTTCCAGATCGGAGACCTAGTGCTCCTCTACGACAGCAAATTCATTAAGTTTCCAGGAAAGTTCAAGACGCATTGGCTGGGGCCATATCAGATACAGCAAGTCACAGAGGGAGGTGCCGTTCAGCTCAGCCAGCTGAATGGGGAGCTTCTTCCCACATGGATTAATGGCAGTAGGCTCAAGCTCTATAGTGATAGCCACCCCACCACTCAGCCCTAGCTTAATCAGTTTAAAGCGGTGCAGATGTCCAGTGTAGTTGAAAGGAGGCATCGCACCGGGAACTAGTCTACACCGGCAGGTATTTTCTAAGTATGAGGAATCGCATAAGGGTGGTTCATTTAAAAAAAAGTAAGTATTGTTGTATGCAGGTGATGCGGAGTCGCATCGCGTAGTGCGATGTTTCCCCGTGCCACGTACTCAGTTTTGTAACCGGCATAGGGCCAGTCAAGTCAACATCTGACAGGTAGTTAATGAGGTAATGACTGGTATATCTTACCGTATATTTGGCAGCAGTATAATAAATTTTTCCAGATTCGGCAAATCTCCGACGAGACCGGCGCCTGTACACACACATTTCGAGGGAAATTCGATCGGATTTCCGCATTTATTAAGGATCGGATGATGGGTGTGGTCTTGTCCAGGCATTTACTACGACTGACGGGTTCAGTCTAGATGACCATTGTGTCCAGGATTATCGTAGCGGGCATAAAAGCAGAAAGTATTCAACTAGGACGATTACGTTTTGAAGAAAAATCGAGAGCTATAGAGTGCATTGTTTAGAATTCCTTGTGAAGAGCTAAGCTTGTTACAGAGTGTTGTGATTTTCAGAAGTTGCAGCCATTGCACGTCCGTCGTTTTGTACTGAGAGAGCTCTGTTCGAGGATGAACCTCTAGAAGACATGCCGAGACGTTTCTACCCTGGTGGCCATAGGTCCGCTATGACGTCGTCGTCCAGGGTTGTGAAATTAAGTACATCACAGGTCAGACAGCCACTAAGGATGAAGAGTCAAGCGCCAGAAGTAGAAGTTGTCACCAAAATCTCTGATAAGGAGAAGAAGAACGTCGAGCCAATCACTGAAGATAAGAAAGCAGAGCAGAAGAATGATGAGAAGAAATCTCCCGCCAAGCGGAAAGTAAAAATGAGAAAAAGAAAGCAACGGGAGAAGGTCGCCGACCTATCTGATCAGCTAAGAGAAGCACAAAAGATTGCGGAGGTAACGAAACAAAAATCTGACGATCAGAGGAAACATGTGTACCTGGAGCACCTTGAAGAGAAGAAAAGTGGAAGAAGACAGCAAACCCAGCAGACAGTAGAATTCCAGAACGTAGACAAAGGCTTGTTCTCGGAACGGAATTCATGGTTTGTATCTCTTTCATATACAAGGCTCCAGACTGAATGAAATGTTTGAGAGGGCTGGAAGATACAAATTTTCCTTGTGATAAAAGTTCTAACCCAGATAAAGAGGAAAGGATATCTGTGGAAAACCTTTCAAACACCAGAAGGCTCTTAAAAGATTTCAGGAGCGACGAGAGCGAGACCATGACATCGGGCAGGAAGGATAAGAGATCCCAGTGAACCAAGTTACACAAAATATAGAGAGCGTGTCGAAGTAATGCAGCAGGAAGTCGCAGGACTTCGAGACAAGTTGCAGAGGACTTCGTAGGAAGCTAAGGAAAAGCTACAGCAGGAGAAGCCCGCTGATAGTGGCTCGGGGATGAGCCACAAGTAAGTGTTAGGGGACTGTTGGAGCAGGGTCCCGCAGCTACAGAAGAAGCTGCTAGTTTAGCGGAGAGATAAGTTTTGGCAGAAAGAAGATAAGACAGAGCTATGACGCCGTAGCACGTTTCCAGCTGCAAAGCAGAGCCGGAAACCATGATTAGATAGAGAAGTCAAGAAAGGCAACGGTACCTGAGCGACCGAGAAGAGAGAGCTCACCCACTGCATTGACTGCAGCGACGGAAGACAGGAGGGCTCAGCAACCCTCATAAAGGATAAGGAGCAACGAGGCTGAAGCATTGAAGACGAAGGACAGAAAAGAGAAGCGGTGCATAGTACCCATGATCAGTGCCGGGAAGCATGGAAGACTGCAGAGAGATGTGGTGTGACGGAAAGCGGCTACCTCAAGTACAGATATGGCTGACTGTCACTAGTTAGGGTTTTGGGTTACTGTTGGGACAGGCCCACAGTGTTGTAATGGCGAGACCTTCGGGCTGCCTATAAAGGGATATATTTGTATTGTAAAAGGGTTGGTCAGTTAGTTGGTTCATTCAGTTGTTAGTAGTGTCTTGTAGACTGTTAGACTGTTGTAAAAGCCTAGCTCTGGTTCTGTTATTAGCGGTAGCAATCTTACTGTAACCAGCAGCCGGCTTATAGAGTATGCATGTAACGATCCGCAGGGATCGACAGAGAGGGAAGAGTATATTGTAGGAGAGAAATATAGAGAGAGAGAAGAGATCTTAGAGAGAAGATCTTGAGCTGCATATGCGGTGCAGCAGAACTGTGTTTTACCTTCCCCTGAGCTATAAGAAACACAGTTCTGTGGACGTAACTTCCATCTTGGAGGTGAACCACGTTAAAATCAAGTGTTATGCGATTGGTTTATGTGTTATGTTTACTTATGCATTTCTCAGTCATTTCACGGACTTTGTTTAAAGTTTAATGAATGAATGTGTTAATCAGTTCACCGTAACATAGAAGGATAAGCATAAGTCGAAGTCTTTTGGCATGTTGTATGTGGTTCATTTATGCTTTGCGTGAAACAGTCACTAGTTGCAGTATTGAATAGCCTTGTATGTTAAGTCTTGCACGTCGACACGAGCAACGTTAAGTGCACTAAACCGCGGAGGTAGGATATCACAGAGAGGTGATACCGCACCGACAGAGGAGCTGTGGTGCACGATACAGCTGGTTGAGGACTTAGTGTTGGGCAGGAGCTGCGTGTCGCACGGTGCGCGGCGGTGCGATAAGGCCGGAGATATCGCAAGTCAGGGAAAGTGCGCAATAAAGAGAAAGACCGCACAGCGGTATAAAGGTATACCTCGCAGCTAGAAGAGTTGCGAGACGAGGAGATCGCGTGACGCGAGCTGAAGGTCGCGCGACGCGCAAAGGAAGAGACCTAGCAGCTAGAAGAGCTGCGAGTCGCAAGTAGGACTGCCGCAGAACCTGGTCCAAGACGCTTGAGTCCTTGGTCAACCCATTAGAGTCACTTCGGGTGAGACTTCAGGCCGCTTAGCGGTCTGTCGCCGAAAGGGCCAGTGAGCTAGGGGTGTTGTTGGTTGATTATAGTAAACCCGTGTCTGCCCACCATAGCCAACAAAAATAATTATAAGAAAGGATCACATAATAGTAATTAAAGAATGTAGCAATGGACTCTTGTAGGAAGTTAAATCTCAAACAATTTAGGGATCTTGTATTACTCTTATTGGTACACATGTTTAAGCAAATTCTATAAATGTTGAAATAAAATTGTGTCTTGGGTACAATAACGCACTCCCCAATATCAAAGTGTTTATAAAATTTCCACTTAAAACTGTTTATAAAATAATAAAACTATATGCTAAATAAATGTGACATTCAATGATTGAAAGCCTAAATCATTAGATTATTTATGTCATGAACTAAATAGGATTCATATGTGATAAAATTTAATGGATGTTTATGAAATCTAGGCTATTATTATTAGTATTAGTATTATTGGTAAGTAGGTGATAAACATGCTCAATTGATACTCTATAAATCAATTGGAAAGCATATAAAGGATGTTAGATTTAATAAGAAACAGACTAAAGACTATAAAAACAAACTAGACCATAAGAAATTATAGATCAACTAAGATTGATTATCAATAAACATGTACCTATATAGAGGATATATAATGGATCAACAATTAGGTTAGTAGAGATGTCCATTGAAGACTTAGTGCTTGATAAACTATCAAATGAGTAAATTCATTTCCCTATATGTCTTAACACTTATTAAGATTTAAGGTATAATAAATATATGTATGAGTAATGCACGGGGTCTTCACTTGTTGACCAGTATCCTATCATGTTAGTTCATATTGTGGGTTTTAAAATTATCAAAAATTGAACCAATATATTGCAGGTATTGCGGGATGAGGGGTTTAAGGTGGGGGTGGGTAGGGTGGTTTATAAGGATTAAGGTATAAAAAGGGTTGGGGAGGAGGTTTTAAGTATTGGGAGGGGGTTTCAACAAAAAGAGTTTGGGTCAATATCTCTGGAAATTAAGGGTATTCTTTAATATCCCACGATTGTACGTGTTATGTGAGAGGTTCACTAAGTGAAGTCCCCGTGGAGTAATGTTGTGCATATGAAATCAAAAAATGAGTTTTATGACCATGATGGGTGTTAGACGTAGTGATCCTCAAGGAGGTCATAACAATTATTAGTATACGATATAAAAGTGGAATTATCATTAAGAGCGAGATGTGAAACTCATATAGGTACAAAGGAACATAATGATGAAGTAACACGAATATGTTTAAGGAATATAGCATCCCTATTAGGGAGAGCATAATAACATGTGATATATCAGTAAGAATGATGAAATAATATGGAAAATAAAGCATGTAATAACAATAATGAAAAGTAGATCATAATAGAATGAATATGTGCACTTTGGGATTAAGTTATATCCAATATAGTCATTTGACTTGGTACAGCAGTGACTATGTGAACCTTAACTAGATATGTAGTACGCATGTTCCAAAAATTTCTCTTTGGATTTGTAATAAAATTGGATGTATTGATTTATAACACATTTTCCCAAGTTAACGATATTTTGAAATTATTCACTGATAAGGATGAGTATGGGTATTGCATGTCTAGTCATAATGTATAATTGTATGAAATACTTATGTAGAGATAGTAGGTTGGGATCTACGTATGTGTTAAAATCAAAGCTATAAATATTCTACGTGTAATGTGCAATTCATGGGGTAAGAGTTATTTTTAATGAGAATTGATTGATAAAGGGTACTCGATTAATAAACATAGTATTATTCAAGTTATTATATACGATAGACCATTAAAAAAAATGTCATGATGGATCCTAATTAAAAATTTCTAACGAGAAAGTAAGTGGTGTAAATTTGAGAGAGATTCAACAAAGCTAGCAATTCATAAACGAGTCATAACAATACCCCAAGAAGCAAAATAAATGATATATGGTAGACAACATCTTCTTATAAATCGCAATACTGTTGGGACTATAATTTTTTTGCAAAGTATATAAATTGTTGTGGGTAACACTCTAGTAAGGCATAATGAACCTTGATGCATGTTAAAAATAGGGAGCCGCTGAGGAGGTCATACTAGTAACTAGGATATGATTCATGATTAAATTTAATAACATGCATTAGGTAATAAAAGAAGTAAAACTATAAAATAACATCGATAGGTTTGATTAAGTAAAGGTCCAAGTAGGACCACCATAACCAATGAATTCTAGTAGCAACACACATATATTCTGCATAATAATACCTTCTTATAATCTAGCAAAACAATAACTTCAGGATGAATTTTTTTGAAGGGTGGGTATATGTAATGCCCCATATTTTGACTAGAGATCTTTTCAGATAGGCATGTTGCATTTGATTTTCTTAGTATCTGTTGTCCTCAGTTTGACTAAGTAAATTATATTTACAACATGATGGACTAGATTATATGTTATAGATATGTTAATGACGTTGTTATGATTATGATGTTACTATGTTTGTGTGGATACTATGTTGACTATTGAAAATGATGATAGTTATGTGTTTGATTTATTTCCATTGATGAAATGTAATGTGGTACATGGATACCATTTCTATGATGTGATAAGTTGAATTATTATGTGTCATGTGTACATATGATGAATTAAATTTATGATGTGAAATGAAATAAAGAGGATGATGTGAATCAGTTGATGATCGAGTGGAAATGTTTGTTATGAATGTGTATTTTGTGAAATACTAACCCATAGGGAACATGGGCTAAGGGATACATGGGTACTTGTAACACCCCAGTTTTGACCCCGTTGGAATTAAATTGTATATGATGTACATATATTGTAATTAACCATGGTGTGGAGCGAAAGGAAAATGCCCCACCATCGATTTAGTGTTTTATGTTTCGGTGATTAAAATCGACTCCGATTGTATTTCATCCTAGCCATGCACATTATAATTTTGGACATCATGTAAATATGCAATTTAATTAAAATACCCACAACCAGCTATGTCAATGCAACATTAAAGATATGGGGGCATGATTTCCTAAGGAATAGGAGGGAAATAATTCAAACCCTTGAGCCATCAATGTTTAGCTAAATGTCAAAGGGAGAACCCATCAAACTCTCAACCACCCATTATCTTTTGTGCCCAATCAATTATTTCTGCCAGAAATTGGTTGAGTTAGTTAATGCATGGGGATGGGAGCTTGTTGAGTTCTCTTCCTCACGTTTTCCTGCCATTTTCCTCATTTTTCCATGCCCAGGAAATTAGTTTTTGTGTTGCTGAGTGAATGGCCAGTAAGGATTCACGATTTTGGGGTTCATAGCAGTCGTTTTTCATCGTGCAATGCCCATAATCATTGTTGATTTCAAATCGCTCACCTAGGGGTCGATTTCTCCATTTTACCAATACGTTTTTGGTTGAAAAATGTTTTTACTCAAACCTAGAACTTGCATTTTGTTGTGGGTGCATTCTTTTATTTTGGTCTAAACTGGTTTGGAGGGGAATTGGGGAAGAATTAGCTTGATAAACCTAGTGTGGGAAGGAACCTCATAGACAGATCAAGGGGGGTTGGTTTTTCTTCTTTGCACACCCTGAAGAGCACTGGAATGGAAGGCATAGCGCGAGGGACTGTGTACCATAGAAGGGGATGCTTCCTTGTGTTGGGTGTGTAGGTGTTGGGAAATCCAAGCAATATCTTGTGTAGGATTCCATAGCTCTGTGGTTGAGCTCGCTAGCTGAGCAATTCAACCATTCCACCTCCTTATCAACCTGATAAACCCAAAATGTAGTTTTGGCTTGGCTGGATTTTGATATGTCTTTGGCTATGTGTGAGCTTGTTGTAGTTCCCTTATTCCTTGTGGGAATCAAGCCCAGCTCGGGGGTGGCAGCTCTGCTGAGAGATTGATGAGCACACTGTTCTACGGTTGGGTGGTACATTGCAGTGACATAGCTGGTTGCGGGACAACTAATTTCCAAGATAAGTATTTCTTGTGTATTTTATTTTCTGCAACTGAATCTATTTGCTTGATAAATTATGATGAATATGATGTGTTGAAATGAAATTGATTGCACTGTATAATTGCATTTGTTGTGCATCTATGTGTGTTATTTCAATGCATTTTTAATTATGATGTTCATTGGGCTTAGATCCCGCTTCAATGATAGCAGTGTCGCAGTTGCGTCCTCTCGGAAGGGAGGGGAAATGACAGTGTGGTATTGGAGCAGTGTTGCAGTATTGGGCCTCAATGGGCCATGAATAACAACTGATAGAGGAAGAATCAACCTCTGTGGTCAGCAAAAGAAAAGAAGAAGACAAAAAAAATTTAGAAATTTTTCTAAGTATTGAATGTTGGCTGTGTCGGCTGAGTTAGTCGAGTTTAGCCGACACATGTCAGCTGAGTAAGCTAAATCGAGCCGACGAAGGTCATGGAGACCGTTTCAGTTGCGTTGGCTGAGTGGATTCGACGAGGAGAAAGACGGAAAAATTCCCAAAATTTTTCTAAGTGTGGAAATTTCCTGTCGGCTTAGTTAGCCAAAGTTGGGCCAATGCATGTCGACGTGAAAGGGAGATTTCAGCCGATTCATGTTGACGTGAAAGGGATGAGCCAAGCCGATGAGAAGAGAAAGAAATTTTTTTCCAAAAATTTTCTAAGTGTTTGGAAAATTGACAAAAATCAATGAATTTTGCTGATACGTCCGCTGAGTCTTGCTAACACACATCGAAAAACTTTGGAAGTTTCAGCTAATACGTGTCAGGTGGAAATTCAAGTCTCAGTCGATACATGTTGGGTGGAAGTTGATTTTTTTTTACGATGAAAGGAAGAAGATTTTTTTTTTTTAATTTCCAAGTGTCGAAGATTCCATGTCAGAAGAAAGTTCAGAATTTTTCGACACGTTGACAAGTTTGGCAACTTTTTTCCGATCGGAAGAAAGTTCGGAATTTTTCCGACACGACGGAAGGTTCGGCAAGTTTTTGCCGATTGGAAGAAATTTTGAAATTTTTCCAACACGACGGAAGGTTCGGCAAGTTTTTGTTGATCTAAAGAAATTTTGAAATTTTTCCGACACAATGGAAGGTTCGACAAGTTTTTTTCCGATCAGAAGAAATTTTGAAATTTTTCTGACACGGCGAAAGGTTCGACAAGTTTGCCTAATCAGAAGAAAACTTGAAATTTTTTCGACACGTTGGAAGGAAAGTTTTGTTGATCGAAAGGAAATGACGAGTTTTGCCGACATGTCAGAAGGAGAAGGGCGATATGAGCCGACATGTAGGAAAATTTTGGTGAGTTCACCGATCGGAGGAAAACAGAAAAATTCGCCGAAACCGAGATTTTTGACAGGTTTTCAGTGGGAGGTGCAGGTTCCAAAAAGGTTAAAAATGATAGTGAGGTTATGCGCTAGATTGCACGGAAAAGGAATATTTCCAAGAAAAAAAACCGAGGGCATTGCCCCCTTGACCCTCGTCGTCCCCCTGAGACAGTCGTTGTTTGTGAAAAGAAAAGTCTGTGTATGATTTTCCATATGCAGGTAAGTAATGTATAAATTCTTGTGAATATTAGGAAGCTAACAATTTTGTTTATTAACACATTTTGTAGAATCATAGTCACCTTCAAAGGCAACATTCCAGATAGTGCAGTTCAGTAAAGTTGGTTTTTCGCTCAGCCATGAGAACCTACAACATGTATGATGATGCACAAAATCCCAATGAGTACGAGGAAGATGTTATGGAGGAAAAATATGTGTGGGAAATGCTAAGTCAAAGTCTAATGGGAGAATATTCCAAGATACTCCCCTAGATTATGTAGCCACCATGAGAATCCTAAGGCAGAAGATGCAAAGTTACAGGGTGGATAATGAAAGATTGGTTAAGGCTTGGGAAGAGCAGAATCAACTGAATGCAGCCATGCTGCAGAGTTTGATGAACATTCAGAGGCGGATGAACTCTGGGGACCATACTGTAAGACCAGAATGAAGTAAAAGCACACCTAGAAGAAGAAATAGATCTCCTAGTGGGTCATCTGACTCTGAAGGATCCACTGGTAGTTCAAGTTCTTCCTCTCACAAGAATAAGAAAAAGAGGTGCTACCAAAACTGCTTGTGTGACAAATTTTAGGAGGCAAGGCCACTTGCCTTCAATGGTGAGGTAAAGAATGGTCAAGAAGCTAAAGCTTAGCTTCTTGGGATGAGAAAATATTTCAAAGTCCAAGACTACTCCGGAAATATGAAGTCTAGGGTAGCCATCTTCAATTTGACTGGAAGAGAATCCATGTGGTGGGAGCACTTCAGGCAAGTGAAGAACATCAGTGAAAGGAATATTGCGTGGAAACAGTTCCATAAGTATTTCAAGAAGAAGTACCTCTCCAGCATGTACTATGATGATAAGATTAAATAGTTCCATGAGCTGAGATTGGGATAACTGACCATGGAAGAGTATGCAAATAAATTCCTAGAGATGTTGAGGTATGTCAGGTATATCAAAGATGAAAAAGTGAAATTCCAACATTTCTTGAGTGGATTGCCTTAGTCTTACAAAGACAGGATTGAGTTTTATGAACCTAGAACTCTGGAAGAAGCAATAAGGAAAGCTAAGTATTGCTATGAGCAAAGCAAAGGAAAACCTGATTACCATAAGACATGGAAGGACAAAAAGAATGATAAGTCTGACCAAATGAAGAAAGGTTTCAAAATTTATAACTTCATAAATCAACAGAAGAAGCCATCCCAAGCTACGAGTAAGCCAACTAAAGTGATGGGAGAAAATCCAAAAGGTCCACAATAGAACAGGGAACCTATCCAATGTTGGAAGTGTGGAGGACCCCGCATGCACAGGAATTGTCTGCTGGAGGATGGGAATGCAAGGCCAGTTTACAACACCCAAGAAGCAGAAACGATGGGTCAAGTAGCAAGGGTTGTCCCTAGGATATATGCAGCGCTAGAGGACCTCCAGGAAGATCATCAGTTAATTATGGTTGAAGTTGCAGATAAGATTACTGAGCAATCTGTTTCTATTTTGACTGACCCTGGATCGAGTCATAGTTATATCACTCCTAGAGTAGTTGAGATTTGTTCTTTTAAGAAGTTAAAGCATAGAAAATCATGGTCAGTTCAGCTAGCCACTGGGACTAAGAGGAAGGTTAGTGAAGTGGTAGAGAAATGTCCATTGGTTATGGATGGATTGGTCACTTATGTAGATTTGAATGTTCTACCACTTGGTTCCTATGATGTTATCATTGGAATGGACTGGGTTAGAGACTCACGGGGTAAAGATTGACTGTTATAATAAGAATTTTGAATGCATGGATGAAGAAGGGAACCCAAAAATTGTAAGAGGCATTCCAAAGGTGATTTCTGTTAGGCAGATTTTAGTAATGTAGCTGAAGAAGTTCTGTAGGAAATGTTTTCAGTTGTATGCATCCCATGTTTTGGAGGCAGTAGAGAATGATACTCCTAGGTTGGAGGACTATCAGGTGTTGCAGAAATTCATGGATGTTTTTCCTGATGAAATTTTAGGGCTTACTCCAAAGAGAGACATTGATTTCACAATTGAACTTGTGCCAGGAGCAGCACTAGTGTCAATACACCCTACATAATGAGTACACAAGAAATGCTAGAGTTGAAGATGCAACTGTAAGAATTGTTGGAGAAGAAGTACATCAGGCCGAGTGTGTCTCCTTGGGGAGCACTGGTTTTGTTTGTGAAGAAGAAAGATGGTACACTCAGGTTGTGTATTGATTACAGATAGCTAAACAAAGTCACTATGAAGAATAAATACTCGTTGCCTAGGATTGATGACCTCTTTGATCAAATGAGAGGAGCAAAAGGTATTTTCCAAGATTGACTTAAGGTCTGGTTACCATCAGGCGAGAATCAAGAATGAAGACATTCATAAGACATCCTTTAGAACAAGGTATGGACATTATGAGTTTGTAGTGGTACCATTTGGTCTCACAAATGCATCGGCTACATTTATGTGCCTTATGAATAGTGTCTTCAACAGGTATTTGGACAAGTTTGTTCTTGTTTTCCTTGATGACATTCTTATTTATTCTAAGAATGAGGAAGAGCATGGAGAACATCTGAGATTGACATTGCAATTGTTCAGGGAGCATAAGTTGTATGCAAAGTTGAGAAAGTGTGACTTCTATAAAGATAGGAATAATTATTTGGGTCACATTATCTCAGATGAGGGCATATCTGTAGACCCTGAGAATATTGAGGCCATTATGAATTGGCCTACTACCAGAAATGTGATAGATGTAAGATCTTCTATGGTACTTGTAGGATACTACAAAAGATTCATTGAAGGATTCTCCAAGGTTGCACATCCAGTCACTTCTTTGCAAAAGAAGGGAATAAAGTTTGAATGGACACCGAGGTGTGAAGAAAGCTTCCAACAGTTGGAGAATATTCTCACAAGTGCACCAGTCTTGAAGATTGCAGACCCACAAAAAGACTTTGTGGTGTGTACTGATGCATGCGGTCAAGGGCTTGGAGGATTCCTTATGCAAGACAACCACGTGATATATTATGAGTTAATAAAGTTGAAGGAACATGAGAAGAACTATGCCACTCATGATCTAGAAATTGCCACCATAGTACATGCTCTCAAGATGTGGAGGCATTACTTGATGGGCAGACGATTTGAGATAAGGACATACCACTGTGGTCTAAAGTATTTGTTTGATCAACCTACTCTAAATGCTAGGAAAGCGAGATGGTTGGAGTTTTTATGTGAGCTTGATTATGAAATCAAACACATAAAAGGAAAAGAGAATAAAGTAACTGATGCACTCAGCAGGAAGGTGTAGGAAATGCATGTGGCATCTCTTAGTATTTGCTAATCAGATTTGAGACAACAGATTGTTAGTCATACTGCTGAAGATGAAATGTATGTGCAGGTCAAGGACAAGTTGCAACAACAAATCCTTGAAAAGAAGTATGAGGGATATAAATTGGAAGAAGATGGAATTCTTACCTATAAGAATAGACTTTATATTCCAAATGTAGCGTATTTGAGGAGAATTGTTATGGATGAGATCCATCAAGATCCATATTCTGGTCACCCGGGATATTAGAAGACAATTGCTACAGCCAGAAATCAGCATTTTTGGCCAGGAATGAAAAAGGAAATGGATGAATATATTTCAAGGTGCATGAAATGTCAGCAGGTGAAGGTTGAGCATCAACACCCAGCAGGTTTGTTCCATCCTTTGCTTGTTCCAAAATGGAAGTGGGAAGTTATTTCCATGGATTTTATTACACGATTGACAATGACTTGGAGACAACATGATTCCATCATGGTTGTGGTGGAAAAGTTGACAAAGGAAACAAATTTCATACCGGTTAAGTCCACACATAAGACTGATGACATTGCAAAAATATTCATGAAGGAGATTTTCAAATTGCATGGATTGCCTAAGGCAATAGTCTCTGACAGAGATGTCACTTCCAATTGGAAGAGGTTGTTTGTAGATTTGGGTACAAAGCTGAAATTCAGCACTGCCTACCATCCTCAAACTGATGGGAAGATAGAGAGAGTGAATCAGGTGCTTGAAGACATGCTTCACATGTATGTGATGGACAAACCAACCAAGTGGGAAGATTATTTACACTTGGTAGAATTTGCATATAACAATGGAGAGTAAGCATCCTTGGGGATGAGTCCATATGAAGCTTTGTATGGCAGGAGGTGTAGGACACCGATGACTTGGGATAATCCAGTGAACAAGATTTTGCTTGGGTCAGAATTGCTCAAGGAGATGAAGCAGGAGGTTGTAAAGATCGGGCAGAATCTGAAAGCAGCTCAGGACATAAAGAAAATGTATGCAGATAAGCATAGGGTGAATAGAGAGTTCAGTGTTGGGGATCATGTTCACCTCATAGTGAGGGAAAGGAAGAGTTCCTTGAAGGTTGGAAGTTGTGCCAAGTTGTCACCTAGATATTGTGGGTCGTTTCAAGTGCTTGAAAGAGTAGGGATAGTTGCATATAGACTTTCATTTCCTGCTAGCACTAGGGATCATAATGTTTTTCATTTTTCTTTGCTTAAGAAATATGTACATGATCCTAACCATGTGATAAATTGGGATGTGATTAAAGTGAAACCCAAGGGAGAGTTCCAAACTGAGCCAATGCACATCCTCGACAAAAGGGTCACAGTGCTTCGAAATCGAGCCGTTGGGCAGGTGAAGGTGCAATGGGAGCACTACAATAATGATGAGGCTACATGAGAGCTGGAGGATGCCATGCGATTGGCGCATCCATTTTTTTCAATTATGCGGGGCACTGAGGGCGGTGCCAGTGTACAATTTTTTTCAATTTTGTAAAGCACTGAGGATAGTGCTAATGAAGGGGGAGGGGAATGTAACACCCCGTTTTTTACCCCGTTTGCATTAAATTGTATATGATGTATATATTGTAATTTATCATGGTGTGGAGCTAAAGGAAAAATCCCCACCATCAATTTAGCATTTTATGTTTCGGCGATTAAAATCGATGCCGATGGTATTTCGTGCTAGCCAGGCACATTATAATTTTGGACATCATGTAAATATGCAATTTAATTAAAATACCCACAACCAACTATGTCAATGCAACAATAAAGAGACGGGGGCATTATTTCCTAAGGAATCAGATGGAAATAATTCAAACCCTTGAGCCATCAATGTTTATCCAAATGTCAAAGGGAGAACCCATCAAACTCTCAACCACCCATTTTGTCTTTTGTGCCGAATCATTTATTTCTGCCAAAAATTGGTTGAGTTAGTTAATGCATGGGGACAAGAAGAATATGGAAGCCAAATTCAAATTGGAGAAGCCATTAGTTTTTTAAAAACGTGTTTTGACTTCTTGGGCAAGTAAAAACCCAAAAACGTATGCCCATTACATCACCCATTCATGTTTTCATTTTTCCATGCCATTCTTATTGACGTTGGGTCTCTCTCACGTAGGGGAAGCTTGTTGAGTTCTCTTCCTCATGTTTTCCCGCCATTTTCTTCATTTTTCCATGCCCAGGAAATTTGTTTTTTTGTTGCTAAGTGAATGGCCAGTAAGGATTCATGATTTTGGGGTTCATAGCAGTCGTTTTTCCTCATGCAATGACCAGAATCATTGTTGAGTTCAAATCGCTCACCCAGGGGTCGATTTCTCCATTTTACCAATACATTTTTGGTTGAAAAACGTTTTTACTCAAACCTAGAACTTGCATTTTGCTGTGGGTGCATCCTTTGTTTTGGTCTGAACTGGTTTGGAGTGGAATTGGGGAAGAATTAGCTTGATAAACCTAGTGTGGGAAGGAACCTCACAAACAGATCAAGGGGGGGTTGGTTTTTCTTCTTTGCACACCCCAAAGAGAACTAGAATGAAAGGCTTAGCCTGAAGGACTGTGTAGCAGAGAAGGGGATGCTTCCTTGTGTTGGGTGTGTAGGTGTTGGGAAATCCAAGCAAGATCTTGTGTAGGAGTCCATAGCTCTATGGTTGAGCTCACTCTCTAAGCAATTCAACCATTCCACCTCCTTAGAAGCTTGATAAACCCAAATGTAGTTTTGGCTTGGATGGATTTTGATATGTCTTTGGCTATGTGTGAGCCTGTTGTAGTTCCCTTATTCCTTGTGGGAATCATGCCCAGCTCGGGGGTGGCAGTGCTGTTGAGATATTGATGAGAAAATTGGTCTATGGTTGGGTGGTACATTGCAGCGACATAGTTGGTTGTGGGACAACTAATTTCCAAGATAAGTATTTCTTGTGTATTTTATTTTCTGCAACTAAATCTATTTGCTTGATAAATTATGATGAATAGCGGTCATTTTTTCTCATGCAACGCCCAGAATCATTGTTGAGTTCGAATTTCTCAGCCAAGGGTCGATTTCTCCATTTTACCAAGACATTTTTGGTCGAAAAACATTTTTACTCAAACCTAGAACTTGCATTTTGTTGTGGGTGCATCCTTTGTTTTGGTATGAACTGGTTTGGAGTGGAATTGGGGAAGAATTAGCTTGATAAACCTAGTGTGGGAAGGAACCTCACAGACAGATCAAGAGGGGCTGGTTTTTCTTCTGTGAACACCCTGAAGTGCACTGGAATGGAAGGCATATCCAAAGGGACTGTGCAGCAAAGAAGAGGATGCTTCCTTGTGTTGGGTGTGTAGGTGTTAGGAAATCCAAGCCAGATCTTGTGTAGGAGTCCATAGCTCTGTGTTTGACCTCACTAGCTGAGAAATTCAGCATTTGCACCTCCTTAGCAGCTTGATAAACCCAAATGTAGTTTTGTCTTGGCTGGATTTTGATGTCTTTGGCTATGTGTGAGTCTATTGTAGTTCTCTTATTCCTTGTGGGAATCATGCCCAGCTCGGGGGTGGCAGTGCTTCTGAGAGATTGATGAGCACATTGGCCTATGGTTGGATGGTACATTGCAGTGACATAGCTGCTTGCGGGACAACTCATTTTCAAGATAACTATTTCTTGTTTATTTGATTTTCCGCAACTGAATTTATTTTCTTGATAAATTATGATGAATATGATGTGTTGAAATGAAATTGATTCCACTGTATAATTGCATTTGTTATGCATTTATGTATGTTAGTTCAATGCATTTTTAATTATGATGTTCATGGGGCTTAGATCCCGCTTAAATGCTAGAAGTTTTGTAGTCATGTCCTCTCGGACAGAAGGGGACATGATAGTACTAAATATGATGTGTGAATTAGTGCTTACTTATGCAAGGAACCTTATTGACCAAACTGATGATACGATGACACATTCTCATAATCTTAATATCAACAAAGATTGATTTGATAGGGTATAGACCTATTATGTTGAGTGGGATGGATGTATTTCCCATCCTATCTTACTATGATAACCAGGGTCATGGAAGGGTCATGCTGAGACACACTCCCCATGTTGTTGTGATGACGATGGTTGGATTCCTGCTACAAGGTACTATATCTGCTGTTCAGTCGACGCTACCACTCTCCGGTTCTTTATTTGGTTAGGTCGGTGAAGTTGCCATCCACTTCTTTACTAGAAAAGGAAGGCTATGGAGGATGTGGACATATGTTAGGATGGGAAGATGTGCAGTTAATACAATTGAGGGTTGGGGATTCCTTGATAGTGAGTTAGTAGTATTAGGTACCCATCTTCGTTTTAATTGGATAAGTTAATAAGTACATAAAAATAAGAATATGAAATCATAAAAATGGGATTAGTTGCTAAATAACAGAAAATGTTAAAGTATATATATATATATATGTATGTATGTATGTATGTATGTATGTATGTATGTATGTATGTATGTATGTGTTTTCTCTTTCTGCATGAGAAAAGAACTATTATTAGTTAGCAAGTATGCATAGGACGGATGGTATTTGTTTATAGTTCATATCCGATCTGTGCATATAGTTCGCACACATGCACACCTCGTACATGTACGATAGTATCGATGTACATGAAACTTGTCACACAAGAATAATTGCATAAATCTCATAGATAACTTAGTTAAGGATGTATTAATCAACATAGGAAATGAATGGCTAAGTTGTTAATGTGTAAAATAAGTGAATTAGTCATTATATGTAAACACCCTAATAAACAATTAATGTAAGTGTCGTCAATGTGAGGAGTCATAGATAGAACATTAACAGTAAGAATTGTCTTGTCTAACAGTTAAGCATGATTAATTAGCCCATTAAGGGTACCTCACTTTAATACAAGAATACTATGTTTATACTGAGTTACTTATCGATTAAATAAATAAGTGTTGATGTTATTATTCACCATTAATAGTAATTATTATTATTATTATTATTATTAATTGTTATTATTGTTATTATTATTATTATTATAACCATTGTCCGATATATATATTTTATAATAGGTTTAACCAAATGAAATGTGATTAGTATAATTTAATATTATTTATTCAATCCATATAATTATGAGATTTCAATTACAAGTTAGGAAATTATTTTCAAATCAGATTTGGTTGGTAAACAATTAAGATAGATTTTATCCAAAATTTGGAAAAGTAAACTAGTATAAATTGATTTATTCTAAAAACACTTAATACAAAATGATGGTACTAGAACTACCATTGATTAAATCAATCTAGTAAAAACCATTAGGTGATCCTCCCTAGAATCATTAAATATCTTACCTCAAATTAGTAAGACCAACTTAAATTACTTTAATATTATTTAGTAACTCGAAATAAACGAGATGTAAGAACTATATTTAACTATTATTTTGATTAATGGATAGAATCAATGATTTTGGGTTTTGACAAATGAGTTGGAGGGCGGTGTAGTAAGGACGAAGGAAGGAGGGGGGAAATAACTATTTAAGGAAAGGTCTCATGGAAGAGGAAGAGGGGGATTATTTTAGGGGCGAATAGGACTCAGTGATTTTCAATGAGAAAGGAGGAGTACCGAGGGGGGGTTTAACTTGAGGATTTGAGGAGATGGAAAACTCAAAGGAAAGGGGAAATTGCACTATGGATTGAGGGATCTGAATAGGAAAACTTCTATTTGGATTATTAAACCAGTCTCTAAAGGAGTTGGTGTATATTGAACTTGACCTAGTGATTGATTTAGTGTATTCTCAAAAGGAAGAGCATTGCATCCTCTGATCAATATGGTTATGCAACATCATTTTGCACTTTAAAGAGAACCTACAACTCCTTAAAAAATTCTATATCAATCAAGGATATTTGCACCAAAAACTTGCATCGAAAATTACATGCATACTTTTCACCTAAAACCTATCTAAACACATAATGTAGGACTAATAAATGCCTAATGTCAAGATTTTTGAAAATGATCTTAAATATGGTAGCTAAGTTACAAACAATAATTGGAAAAGGAAAATCAATAAATATAGAAAAAGTGCAGTCGTGTCCGACTCCCGACACCTTTTCTCTAGTCGACTTTGATTAGGGCCTATAATATTTGAGGTTTCATTTAAAACCTGATAATTTTCAAAAAAGGACTAGGAGTGGTTGATTGCAAATATTGAGAAATAATTACAGATCTAGAGTAACAAATGGATTTTTGATGAAAGTATATTAGTTTTTATTAAATCAGTTTTGGATGCAATTCTCGTATACTATATGTCTTTATCCTAGATACAAAAAGGTATAATGGAAAAAGATCCATTAGAGGAAATTTGGGGTCTAAAATGGGCCTTATAAGAAAACGCGCCAACAAGAAATTTTGTGAGTTGGAATTCAAGAACCAATAGAATTTCAATAAAATGAGTCAACCATAATGGTTGAATTGACATATTTGTCATAAAAGAAAACTACGTTTTTTGTTTGTATATCTCCCAGTGTTTTTACTCAAATTTCAAGCGGGAGAGCTTGTTGGATGCAGAATTTAATTCCGCTTCCAATGAGTTGCCACACTGCATACTTTTGTCGGACCCCGCTACCCCAAAAATAAGAAATAACTAAAAAAATGTGATGATGACATCATCATCATATTTTTTCAGGTATTTCTTGTTTTTGGGGTAGCGGGGTCCGTCAAAAGTATGCAGTGTGGGTACTCGTTGGAAGCGGAATTAAATTCATCATCACGTTTTTCAGGTATTTCTTGTTTTTGGGATAGCGGGGTCCATCAAAAGTATGCAATGTGGGTACTCGTTGGAAGCGGAATTAAATTTCGCATCCAACGAGCTCTCCCCATCAGAATTTGAGTAAAAACACAAGGAGATATGTCAAAAATACGAACACAAAAAGTAGTTTTTTTCATTCTTCCTCCAAAATTAATAACTATTATTTTATTATTTTCCTTAGGAGGCCCATTTTAGACCTCAAATTTCCTCTAATGATCCATTGCGTTTTAGATTTATTTGTAGCCACAAATATCATTTTTTCATGTAGTTGGTTAGATAGGAGAGGATATCTATTCAAAAAATGTTGGAAGGTTGGGGGTTAAAAAGCATCTTCCTCTTTTACAAAGCATTAGTTGCCAAAAAGGT
>LPNX010825823.1:16673-42312 GCA_001517045.1 Pseudotsuga menziesii | reverse complement strand
CTTAACCAAAAAGTACCCTTCGTTCAAGACGAAATATTTGTTAAAAGCATGGGAAGCTGAACTATACCTTATTTTGACACTTGGATTGGGAAGTTTCATAAAAAATATATGGTGTTTATTGATGTTCTTGGAAGAGCAACTTCGAGAAGTTTCATCGAAATTATAAGGTGTTTATTTGTGGACTTTGGTATGGATTCACAAGGATCCTTGTGAGGATCCTTATTTCATGTTTTAATTATTGTTAATGACGGGAATTGTAATATGGATGAGACTATAGTTAGTCTCTATTCTAGTTATGGATCACGTTGTTAGAGTGTTAGTCTATTCAAAAGCTATTTATTGTTAATGAGAGGGGCTATTGTTGAATGAAGTTGGTAATCAATTTCTAAGCCATTTATTAATAATGAAGATTATTATCATTTTGATGAGGGTGATATTCAATGGTTATGGTAGCTATTGTTAATGAGGGTGACTATATTTCTATGAGAAAGGCAGGGTAATTCCTTTAGATGAGGCCACTTGTCAATTCCTACATCAATAATTGTTATCATAGATACAATGGGATGGTTTGGATCATATCACAACCAACTATATAAAATACACAACTTAAAGACTCAACATTAGAGTATACAAAATGTCAACAAAAAAAAAAAACATGACAAAGAAAAAAACCCAATATATTCATTTGTTTTTTGAGTTAATTGGGGTTTTGGTTTCCATTGGGCATGGGAATTTTGTTAAATAATCAAAATTATTTCATTTTTATCATTAAATTGAGGAATTGGTTTCAATTGGCCAATTACATTGGGGTTCTTGTTTCCATTGGCCAATTACATTGGGTTTTTGTTTCAATTGGGCAATTCCATTGGGTTTTTGTTTCAATTGGCCATAATTTAACTTAATATGGTTTAATTTTTCAATCTAAGGCAAATAAATTGATGAAGAAAATGAAAAAACCATGAAGAAAATTGAAGAAAATACCTCACAAAGGGGAGTTTTATCCAAAGGTGGAGATGGAGGGCTCAAGCACACCCAAAATCGCGTATGCACAGTTGAGGTTTCGTCTTCGTTCGTCCAATAGCCGCACGAAAAATGAGAAAAAGACGGCCTCGGCCGATTTAAAATAAAAAACAGGTTTTTACAATCGCGCCTCCGTTTTAGCAAAGGAAATCACGCACGCGATTAGCTTGACTAAATCGAAGGCGCGATTTTGTTTACTATCCTAGTTGGCATCACTATTTCCAGCCTTGGGACTAAGCTTGGCAGGTTCAGTGTTGCTTGGGTTGATTTCTTTTTTTTGGATCAAAAGTGAATGACTTCACTCTTCACCATTGCATCTAAAGGGTCCCTCAACTTCTTGCACACACCCAAGAGCAAGAGGCCCACTCGTGTCCTTGTGCAAAAATGATGAGGAATTAGTGGTACATTTGTTTCTGCAATGTGCTTTTAACAAGTTGGTTAAAAAGGAGGATTCAATATCTCCAGGGCACAACTTTCTTTGGCAAGGGAAATGGTGGAAATGGATCTCCAAAGTTACCTCTCAAATCCTGCTAAAATCCCATTCAAATATCTTCCTCTTATTACAGATTGGGGTATTCATATTGCTAGAAACAATTCGATCTTTCAGGATAAACTCACATGCCCAAAATTGATCATGGTTAATAGCATTGAAATTCTATATTTATATCAATAAGTAAAAGGGGCTTTGAGTGTGCGAATTATCCATGATGAATCTATTAATAAGTCAATGTTGTGGGATTATTTTGATGGATGATATAAAAGAGACCAATCTCAATGGGATGGAGAAGAATTCCTTTATTTTTATGTAGTTGATAAATTCAAGTTTAAAATAGATTTATCTTACTAATTTTTCAGTTTTATATAGTGTTATGATTAATTTGAATACCCTTGAACAGTATTATAGATGTACTCACTGTTTTGAGGCTATTAATACCCTTGAATACCCTGCCGCAGCCTGTGGTGCCTGTTGGCGAGGTAAGCGTGGTAGCCGTCGAACATTGTGCATTTTGCTGCTTTTCGAGAAAGTTCCAGTCAAACTCATTATCATAGTGAAAACCTTCACGAACAAACAAATCCTTGAACGTACTCCTCAAATATTCATAATCTGGCTTGTCCTCGAAACCCACAGACCGGCAATGGTGAAAGTAGGATGCGAATTCCATAGAATAGGACTCGCATAGAGATTCGATAGAAGTAGCCATCTTCTTCGAACGAATCATTTCATATTTTTCATTCTGAGTTCCTCTCGGCCTCGTACTCTGCCAAGGAAGGGTTCCCCTTAAAAGAACATAAGAACATATCCAAGGGACTCCATATCATCCCTTCGGCTTTGCTCAACGCCATTCTGACTATTGATACTCGTAAAGGCTGCAGTTCCAGTTAAACCTCCTTGTTTTTCCTGGTAGGGAATATGTCTCAAAGTTATAGGGTCAACAAAACTCTTTGCAAGACCAAAATCAATCATGTAGACCACTGGTTTTGCTTGCGTCATCCCCATAAGAAAATTAGCAGGTTTCAAGTCTCTGTGCAAAAATCCCCTTTTATGTAGATATTGAATCTTCTCAATCATCTGATCAGCTAACATACAGTCTTGAGTGAGAATTTATACCCACGAGACTCGAATAAGAAACCCAGATGTGGGCCTAGAAGATCCATAACTAGAATCTTATGACCTAATTCTTTCCCATACCATATAACATTTGGAATACCAGTGCCCTTAGAAATATGTTGATAGACTTGATATTCATGAAACAGCTGTTGGTGCTTTGCGTCGAGTTTCTCCATTTTCATCGCAACATACTCATTTCTCTAAATCGGTTCCAACATATACGTCGCCAGATGCACCTCTGCCCATCATCCTTCCGACTCTGTATTTCCCAGGAATAACGGTGCCCTCCATGGCCGCCAGCAGTCTCCAGGAAAATATGACTTCGCTTTACCTTAGAGCCAATCTAATCTGATTTTGTATGTACGCAAGGTGGATTCTATTTGCTCTTCGATGTTGCCAACTTTATCATCTTTGCATTGAATTATTAACATCGGGACGCTCCGATTTTTAATTATTTCCTGGAAATTTAGATTAATTTCGTCCAATATTTCATTGTCAATGGGTTAATATTAGCTATATTGACCTATAAGATTATGGTGGATGTGGGGTAATGATACGACAATGGACAATGTAACAATTAATCACTAGTTATTAACCACTAACTACTTTCATTCATATTATTTTTAAAACTTAATAAATCACTAAAATCATCTCTTTTTAGAGTGAAAATGTTCACTAGATGTGTGATCCAATGTTTATGGTTTTAGTTTAACTTAATTATATTGTTTAATATGTATGTAAATTCTAAATGATTTAAATTTAATTTAAGCTGGCTGTAGATCAATGCACCTCCCACGTGTAATGAAAGGTGATCTACTAAGCACCTAGAGAGATCAAATATCTCAAGGTGTAAACATTTTTTTAGAGTGGAAAATGTTGAGGAAATATCTAATCCAATGTTTATGGTTTTAGTTTAACTAATTTATATAAGGAGGAGTTATAAAAATGAACACGGAAGGAGTTACACATATCTCCCATATTGGGGTGTTGAATGCACCTCTTCCGTGCAATAAACAATTTAAATTTAATTTAAGCTGGTTGTATAATGCAGTGCAATGAAAGGGGATCTACCAAGCACCGAAAGGGATCAAATATCTCAAGGTGTAAACATTTTTTAGAATGGAAGTGTTTAGAAAATGTGTAATCCAATGTTTATGGTTTTAGTTTAACTAATTTATATAAGAGGAGTGTCAACTCTAGGATGAACACGGAAGAAGTTATACATCTCCCATACTGAACTATAAAATCCACATCTTCCGTGCAATAATGTTCATAAAACGCTTCCTATTATGTTTTTCTGTATGACGCGTTTCATGTTTTTATGGATAAAGCCGTTAGCAGAGTATAACAAGCTTAACAAATGTGATAGTCTTTTAGTTCGTTTTAGTAGAGAAATAATAATATACATATTTTTTATGGTTTAAGTTTTTTTAAGCAAGTATCTATGGAGTTTAGAACTGGCAATGACAATATTACATGAGAAGTATCTTAACAGTGCATCTATTTACAGTTATTTTAAATCTTGTGGACATTTCTCATGGTTTATCATCAAAAATTAAAAACTAAAAACTTTTAGATACGACTAGTAGTTTGCAATCTAGATAAAGTCATCATGAGAGGAAGGAATAATATCTTGCGTACTTCCCAGCAGAAAAGAATTTATAGAAAAATTACAATGGTACAGATTCAATGACCTGTCCTTGTGGACATGTTTTCAAGAACAATCTTGGTTTCTCCCACGCCCTCCATAGAAGTAGTTTGTCACATACCCCAATTTTGCAAAATAATGTTAATTGTTTTAATTATATTCTTGAGACATTATGTTAAATTTAATGCTACGTAGGAACTGATGACTCAACAGAGTCAACAGAAGTGGAATGTAATTCAGAATATTTTATTATTAATAAATAAATTGTGGAGACAACAGCATGGGAGAGCTGTTAAAAAGAGGTTACTCGTCAAATTGATGGATTGAACTAGGTGGAGGGAAAAAGACAAGTGGCAGCATCCTCAAACACTTCCTAAGTTTTAGGTGGCAACTTCCCTATATTTGGGGTCATGATCCCCCAAGAAAGTGGGATCAGAGCAGGTGGCTCATTAAATGACAACTAACCCAAAAAGACCTAGGCAATCTTTTAAAAAGTACCCAATGAATAGAGCTGAGGTTGCTCAGATATTTTCCAGAGAAGAAACATTCAGGTGGAATGCTATTCAGGAAATTCATTTGGGGAAAAAGGGAAAACAGTAAGGAAGTTGTTCTGAGAGGATTGCTGCAGTAACTTGGTTATTACAGCTTGATTAGCTGGAAGAACTTACTGATAAGTTCTGGATTAATACTGAGTTTGAAGACTAGTATCTGGCTATTGCTGCACCTAGTTCCAGCCAGGGAGACCAGAGCAACCTTGGGGGTCCTGAGGAGTCGCTGTTTGAGCACTCTCTAGGAATAGGTAGGGAGGAATGACCTCCCATTGCTGTTGTTGTCCAAAGCTGAAACAAGTTCTGTCACTTGACTGTCTATGTTTAATAAACTGTGAATGGTAGAATGTTATGATGTAAAAGTTTTACTGGTTTAGTGAAGTAGATGTTATTAGTTTATCAGTAATAGAATCTGTTGATGGAAAATAAATGACCCACTGTGTTTTTCCACATCTGGGTTTACCAGATCGTACTCCAGCGTTTTTCCACATCTGGGTTTACCAGACCGTACTCCAGCACAGGGGTAAAAATTATAAAAAGATAGCATGATGAGGTTGTAGAATAGTAGATTGTTTCTTTACTTATCAACAGAAGAAAGTATTTGTTTTACTGACAACTTTTTATGCTCTTAGAGAAACTTTTCCCTCGTACTGTATTCCATTCTCAATAAATCTATTATTTGCAAAGAACAGATAGAAGATTACTTTAGTTATAATAAAGAAGAAGTTAGACTAGGTACACCTGCTGTTTAAACCTTATAATTGTTTTCTTTCACTTTGAAAGAATCTAACTTCTATATGCTGAAAAGGCATTACTATTAGTAAGAGTAATTAAATATTGTTTAGATTCTATAGTTAAAATTTAGCTAATTGTGTTAGTCTGTATGTATGATTAGTGATGTAGTCATCTAATTACTTAATCTTCTTTTTATTTTGACAGAGCTCAAATAGTTTACAGAGCTGTTATCATACTTTGTTAGATAGTAAATGAATGCTATATATATATATATATAAGTATATGAGATAAATCTTAAGAAGTATTATATGGTTTATATATATATCTATACAGATATCAAAATTATTCAGATAAACTAAATAAACCACATAATGTTATAAAAACAAATTAAATAATAATCATGGAAACATAGGTACTCTCAGGAGAGATAATACCTCTATTGTATTAACAACAATAAAATTTTATTACATACACTATAGGAGTATTATTATTATTATGAAACTTCAAGTAAGGTATTTATTACATTATTTACAAACTGAAAACATTTATACTTTCGGTACTGTGAGGTAAATAAACAATACTGAAGAACTTTAAATACAAATAAATAAGAATGTAAAGACCCTGTTTAAGTTGAAGGGTATAAACTATAAGTTAACATTTACAAATTTACTAATAACTAGTAAGTCAAGGTTCAAACCGAGCATAGAACCCTTGACAGTAAATTTATAAAAGAAGTATTAAAAGTAAAAATTTAAATGCATAATCTACAAATAACATTTAACAGAATGCTCGGCTTCGAGCCTAACCATATTATATAAAGCATAACCGAAAACCCTTGTAATTTCAGTAGTGCAGTGTAATTTATAATAAATATTGAGAATACATTAATAATAGGTTATTTTTATAAATAGAGAATATTTTTTTTTTTAATACATATAAAAGAATTTAGAACAGAGCTAGCAGTAAGGTAATAAATAATCCCAGGTAGGGTAACTTTAAAACAAGTAATATTTAATCTATTATTGATGAACAGAAGTTTAATATAAAACCTGTATTCAAGCTTACTCTGTCAGTAACCTCAGTATGCCATTAAAAACATTCAGATTTTAGATAGTAAAACTATTATAACAATTTATAAATAATTACCCATTATATTATTAAAAATATAGTAAAAACCCTACCTGCGAATACTTTGACTAAATTACAGAGAATAAATCAAGTACACATCAAAATCCACAGAGTTTGAAGGTATCAAGGACAGATAGGCTTATTAAGCCAAGTTTAAACAGTAATTGTTTCAAAACTGCACAGTAATATAATATTAACTTAAAGAAAGTAGCATGGGCAGCACATAGCTCCAAGTTCAGGGTAAACCCTGACAAAATTTTAAAGTATGTTCTGAGGATGGAGTTTTATCTCCTTGGCACCTCACGGATACCAACATCTTTTACAAAATAAGGATTACAGCCTGTACAACAGTATATTTATGCATGCATTACATAGTTTTTCAAACAAAGACTCAAAACCACAGTCTCGACTTGAGCCAAGATCCCTTGAAAAAAAAAGAAGAGTCGAAACTCTTTTAACAACGTTCAGGTCAGCTAACTGAACCAAAGTAACCGTGAGGGTTATACACCTTGAAGCCAAATCCATGACTTCCCTAAAGGAGAAGCAAGGAGGAGAACGCCATGGGTAAAATCCAGGCTTACTGGGAGAGGCCAACTATTGAGTCTTGTGCCTTCCACGCCAAAAGGAGAAGACCAAACCTGCAACGAAATTTAAACTAAATATTAAAACCTTGCCAAACTGTTGTTGCTTAAGCTTTTGATTGAAAAAGAAATTGAAGGAAAACCCTGTAACTTACCTTAACGCCTGATAGAAATATGACCAACGAAGAACAACAAGACAACCACGAGCACGAGGAAGGGTAAACCCTTCATTCACCGCAGAGAAGTTTGATCTCGCTGGAACAGAAGGGGTACATGTCATGTTGGAGGACGTCTCGCAGTATCAAGACGAGACAACCACTTACACAATGACAAGTTTGGAAATGGACGCCAATGGGGAAACCCTAAGTAAATCAACACTATTCAACACTCAACAGCAAGCTATTCGACACAGTAACCTTCCACACTATGCAGTAGATGAGCCACGAAGAGCTGAACCAGCTTAGGAACTGCTAGCAGACAACGCAAACAACGGAGCGGATAAAGAGGTTATCGCAGAGCGACCGGAGGCCGAAGGCAGTGGAAGAATAACGATTAGGGTTGAGTCAAACCCTTTTTAAAATTCCAGTGCATGGTTGAGACGAGTCCACGTAACCCCTTTAATTATTAGCATGCAGTGGGTAGGAACATTATAGTTCCGTGACAAGATTTCCAATGATTTTCACAAACCAAATCATATCGCGGGGATTCCTTAAGGTTCGATATACCATAATCAAATCACCTGCATTTTAAAATCAACCATATAAACATTAGAATAATGTTTATTAAACATGGTAATATAAATTTGGTTCATCGTTGGCCTCATATATCTATCTATGGAGAGTTAGAATTATGTTAGAAAAATTTATAACATAGAATTGGTTCATCGTTGGTATCATATTTTATTAAGAGTGGTAATGTTTGTTAATGAGAGTTAAGAGTGAGGAGTAATAACAATTACCATAGCATAGTTGGTTTATAAACCTATTGTTTTTTGATATTATCTATTACCTTAATTCATGTGCATGGTTTTACTTTTGACCTTATGGTCATCTATAGCTTCTATAATAACAATCCTTCTAAAAGTCATAAAACCATTATGTGACAAATAGTCTTTTGTCAATCACAAGCTCAAGAATTACAAAATATATTATAAGTCAGTATCTGATAGGTAGCTTGATAGTTTAGAAATTCTTGGCTTGATAGTATGTTTATGAATATCACGAAAGGTATTTGAAGTATAATTAATATAAGAATGATCTGTTAGTTTACCAACAAATCTTTGACCTAGAATAGAAATAATATTCTAATCAATACAGATTTTTAAATACTTAAGGAAACTTTAAAAGTTACTTGTATCAAGTAGTAAACCCTTTAGTTCACGATATAGGAAAACATGAGTTTGGTACTTAAACTACCTTATCATTTTATAATTGCAGTTGCAAATCTAATCATGGCATGTTGCAGTAACTATGAATAAGTAGAATTAGATCTTTGATGTTGTAATTTATACCATGCTTGCTCCTAGTAAAGAAATAATTATTGCATTTTTCTTTTACACTTTCATTCAGTATAAACATTTAATGGTTTCGTACTCCGTAGAAATTGTTAAATCTAGCTTTCTTGACAGAGAAATAGCTGCCATCTCTTCTAGTAGAATTCAATTCTCTATCAGTAAGATCTTAAAAGAAAACATATTTAAAGCCTTACCTTTAGAAGCTTGGTAAATTTGACTAGCATGTATATACTTTTACTGCATAATTTTTGTACAGAGAATCATTATTGAATACTTTAGAGATTTGTTAGCAGCAACCCGACCATCTTACCTGTATATCTGTAAGAAAAATGAAAACTGCTGCGTTAGCTCGAAAGCTAAGTAAGCCCAGTCTTTCATGACAATCCCACCTTGTGGTCGCAAACAGAAAACAAATCAGTAACTGAAAAGAAACTATTATTTAAAGATAAGTATAATCAAAAGATCATTCAGTTATAATTCTAGTAACATAAAACTAGTCAAACAGTTAATGACTGCATTTAATAAGAATTTATGCTATTTTAAAAATTTTAAATTTTTCGGAAATTTTGGGGTTGTGACATGTGGTATCAGAGCCAGGTTCAAATACTAGGCCTTGATGTGGCCCAACTAGTTTCCATAGAACAATAAAATAATGTACTAATCTGTATTTTGTTTTATGTAAAGAACAGAAAATTTCTTTTTCTGAATCTAACAGGCAGGTATGGAGAAGATAGGAGAATATGCTCAGGAGGAGTCTCCGAACACCAAGATCAGACAAATGTCCAAAGAACCTATGTTAGAAGAGGCATCTGCTCACTCTGCAGAGCTAATGCAGACTATAAAGGATTTGAAGACTGAAATGGAATCAATCAAGAAGGAGAATGAAAGGATTCTGAAGACTCAAGAACAGTTGAACCAAATTTTGATGGAAAAATTTCAGACTGAAGGAAGAAACAAAAGATCCGAATCTGAGGAAGCTAGCCATCAGAAAGGATCTAAAAAGATGAAGCTGGCTAAACCTGAAAGCAGTTCATCATCTGAAGGGTTCAAGGAACAACAAAGCTATTAAACTACTAGTGATAGTAGTGAGGTTGAGTTGTATAATAGAAAGAAAAAGTACAGGCCATATGAAGAGATTTTCGGGGAGTTTAAAAAAATAAAGCCCCCAACTTTCAACGGATAGACCGAAAAAATGGGAGGAAGCAGAGTCTTGGTTATCCGAGATGAGGAAGTATTTTGAGATATACAACTATTCAAATCAGCTGAAGGAAAGAATGGCCATTTATAATCTCTCTGGAAAACAGATATATGGTGGCAAGATCTGAAAAGAGTCAAGGGAATCAAAGAAAAAGAAGTCAATTGGAGTACCTTTAAAAGGTACTTCAAGAAGAAATTTCTATCCGAACAATATTATGAAGAAAGAGCTAAAGAGTTTTACGAATTAAAGTTAGGATCCATGACTTTGAAGGATTTAAACAGTAAATTCTTAAGCCTGTTGAGGTATGTACCTTATTTAGTCAATGAGAAACCTAAAGTGCAGCGGTTTCTCAGCTGTCTTCCATATCATATCAAGGACAGAATCGAGTATGATAACCCGAAGACTCTGGAGGAAGCCATGCGAAAGGCTAATTTCTATTTTGAACAGAACAAAAAGAAAGAAGGTATAGCCAACTGGAAGGCTAAAAAGAACGGTAATCAGCCTAAGTTTAAGAAAAACAAATTTGTACCCCAGAAGAATTTCAGGAATAATAAGAACATAAATCATTCTAACTGTAAGAACTTCCAGGGAAATAGAAATGGTGCTTCTAATAATTCCAACAATTCCAGTAACTTTAAAGGCAAGGAAGCTGCCAACAATCATGGGAATTTCACTAAAAATTTTGAACGAAAGGAGCCTGTTAAGTGCTGGGAATGCAATGGCCCGCACTATGCCTCGGTCTGCCCAAATCGAAAAAAGTCAAACAACAATATTCACACTGTGCAGGATGAAATGACTATTGGAGAACTTGCAAGGACTATGCCCAGAATAAATGCAGCATTGGAGAACCGCCAAGCTGATTATCAGACTTCCATGGTGGAAGTAGAAGGTATGGTTAACCAAACCCCTGTAACCATTTTAATTGATCCTGGAGCTAGTCTTAGTTACGTTTCACCTCAGATTATGGAAAAGTGTAAATTGACTGTTGAAAAGTTTGATAGTTCCTGGTTAGTTCAATTAGCCACTGGGGCAAAAAGGAAAGTAACATGTTATGTGAAAGAATGTGCCTTACTTATGAATGATTTTAAAACTACAGTTAAGCTTAATGTTCTGCCACTTGGCTCGTATGATTTATTGATTGGTATGGATTGGTTAGAGCAGCACAAGGCAATTTTAAACTATTTTGATAAAACCTTTACGTGCGTAAATAATAATGAACTACTAGTAACAGTTAAGGGTATTCCTAGGAAAACTGTAATCAGGCAGATTTCTACCTTACAACTTAAAAGAGCAGTTAGAAAAGGGTGCAAAGCCTATGCTGTAACCATTACAAATGAGGCAAGTAAATCTGAAAAAGCTAAGTTAAAAATAGAGGATATTCCTGTTTTAAATGAATTTACTGATGTTTTTCCAGAAGAAATCCCAGGATTACCTCCTAGGAGGGAATTGGATTTCACTATTGAGTTGATGCTAGGTGTTGTACCTAGCTCGAAAGCTCCATATCATATGAATATTTTAGAACTTAATGAACTAAAATCACAGTTAAAAGAGTTGATAGATAAGAAGTACATTCAACCTAGTGTGTCCCCTTGGGGAGCACCAGTAATCTTTGTCAAAAAGAAAGATGAGACTATGCGACTATGCATAGATTACCGTCAACTAAATAAGATGACTATTAAACACATATATCTGTTGCCCAATAGATGATCTGTTTAATCAGCTACGTGGAGCCACGGTGTTCTCAAAGATAGACCTGAGATCAGGATATCATCAGGTAAGAATTAAAGATGAGGACATCTTCAAGACAGCATTCAGAATAAGGTATGGACATTACGAATTTGTCGTAATGCCATTTGGGCTTACCAACGCCCCAGCTGTCTTTATGTGCCTAATGAATAATATAATACATAAATACTTAGATAAATTTGTTGTCGTGTTTATCGATGACATATTAATCTATTCTAAAAATGAAGCGGAACATAAGGAACACTTACAGATAGTTTTACAAGAGTTGCGAGAGCAACAAATTTGTGCAAAATTCAGCAAGTGTGATTTCTTTAAGGATGAAATCCAGTACTTAGGTCACGTAGTGACTAAGGAAGGGATTTCAGTTGATCCTGAAAAGATTCGGGCAATCGAAGATTGGCCGGTTCCAAAAGATGTAATAGATGTTAGGTCATTCATGGGAATTACTGGTTATTACCGGAGATTCATTGAAGGCTTTTCAAAAATAGTTAATCCAATTACCTCCTTGCAAAAGAAAGGAAAAAAATTCGATTGGAACTTAAAATGTGAAGAAAGTTTTAAGAAATTAAAAACCTTATTAACAACTGCGCCTATTCTAAGAATAGTAGATCCTAATAAGGATTTCGTGGTATGCACCGATGCCTGTAATGATGGCTTAGGTGGTGTGCTGACTCAAGACGAGCATGTCATTGCCTATGAGTAAAGGAAGTTAAAGATCCACGAAAAGAATTATGCAACTTATGACTTAGAACTTGCTGCTGTTATACATGCTTTAAAAATGTGGCGACACCACTTAATAGGAAGAAATTTTATTTTAATGACCGATAATAAAGGTCTGAAATACCTTTTAGATCAGCCCAACTTAAATGCAAGACAAGCAAGGTGGTTAGCCTTCTTAAGTGAATACGATTTTGAAATCCAACACATAAAAGGAAAAGAAAATAAGGTGGCCGATGCTTTAAGAAAAAACACAAAGCTGAATTTTACAGCAGCGATCAACACTTATGCTTTTGATTTAAATGAACAGCTTACAAAAGGGGTAAAATATGATGAAAATTATCAAAAATGACAAGCTACAGCTAAAGAAGAACCTACAGAAATTCTAGTAAAAGGTTATAGTCTAAATAAAGATGGATTTTTATTATTTAAGGACAAACTGTATGTGCCTAATGTGCCTAAGGTTAAGTTGCTGATTCTGAATGAAGTTCATAGAACACCTTACTCAGGACATCCAGGTTACCAAAAGACTGTCACCATGTTAAGAAAATAATATTTCTGGCCTAATATGAAATCTGAAGTGGCTGAATACATAGCTAGATGTTTGGATTGCCAACAAGTGAAAACTAAGCACCAACATCCAGCTGGTTTACTGCAACCTTTGCCTATTCCTAGTTGGAAATGGGAAGTAATCAGCTTGGATTTCATTACTGGATTGCCCAGAAATCAGAATCAGAATGATTCAATTATGGTGGTGGTGAACAAGTTAAGTAAAGTAGCACACTTCATTCTTGTCAAGACTACTTACAAGGCTGCCAATATAGCTGATATATTTTTGAAACAGATTTTTAGGTTACATGGAGTACCTAAGGTTATCATTTCAGACAGGGATCCTAAATTCACAGGGAATTTTTGGAGGTCCTTGTTTAAGGGATTAAACACAACACTGAATTTGAGCACCTCTTTCCATCCTTAGACAAATGTACAGATTGAAAGAGTGAATCAGGTGCTGGAAGATCTGTTAACAATGTATGTTAAGGATCAGCCAGGTAAGTGGGAGGAATACTTGCATTTAGCAGAGTTTGCATATAATAATAATTATCACTCATCAGCTAAGTTTAATCCATTTGAAATTCTGTATGGGCGTAAATGCAACACTCCTATCTCCTGGAATAATCCAGTGGATAGATTGGTGTTAGGACCTGAATTATTGAAGGAAATGGAACTGATTGTGAAACAAGTGCAGGAAAATTTGAAAGTAGCTCAGGATCGACAAAAGAGCCAAGTAGATTTAAAAAGAACTCCCAAAGAGTTCCAGGTGGGTGAGCATGTATTTATAAAGGTAAGACCAAAGAAAATCTCCCTAAGACTGGGGAGTTGTGCAAAATTAGCACCACGTTACTGTGGTCCATTTGAAATTTTTTCCAGAATTGGTCAAGTTGCATATCAGCTAGCGTTACCACCTAACTTGAAAGTGCATAATGTTTTCCATATTTATGTTCTGAAAAAGTATGTTCATGATGCTACTCATGTGATTGATTGGAATGTTGTACAGGTGGAACCAGAAGGAGAAATTCTGGTGGAACCGGACTATATCCTCGAGAGGAGGGAAATTACTCTGCGGAACTGTGCCATTGGACAGGTGAAGGTGCAATGGAAGCACCTTAGTCCTGAAGAGGCTACTTGGGAACTGGAAAGTAAGATGCGGGAAGCATACCTGAATCTGTTCCAAGAGGTTGCAGAGGATGAAGAATAAGTAACATCGAGGATGATGTTACATTTTAAGGGGGTGTGTATGCCACATACCCCAATTTTGTAAAATAATGTTAATTGTTTTAATTATATTCCTAAGACATTATGTTAAATTTAATGCTAAGTAGGAACTGATGACTCAGCAGAGTCAACAGAAGTGGAATGTAATTCAGAATATTTTATTATTAATAAATAAATTGTGGAGACAACAGCATGGGAGAGCTGTTAAAAAGAGGTTACTGGTCAAACTGATGGATGGAACTAGGTGGAGGGAAAAAGACAAGTGGCATCATCCTCAAACACTTCCTAAGTTGCAGGTGGCAACTTCCCTATATTTGGGGTCATGATCCCCCAAGAAAGTGGGATCAGAGCAGGTGGCTCATTAAATGACAACTAACCCAAAAAGACTTAGGCAATCTTTTAAAAAGTACCCAATGAATAGAGCTGAGGCTGCTTAGATATTTTCCAGAGAAGAAACATTTAGGTGGAATGCTATTCAGGAAATTCATTTGGGGAAAAAGAGAAAACAGTAAGGAAGTTGTTCTGAGAGGATTGCTGCAGTAACTTGGTTATTATAGCTTGATTAGCTGGAATAACTTACTGATAAGTTCTGGATTAATACCGAGTTTGAAGATTGGTATTTGACTATTGCTGCACCTAGTTCCAGCCAGGGAGACCAGAGCAAGATCGGGGGTCCTGAGAAGTCGTTGTTTGGGCGCTCTCTAGGAATTGGTAGGGAGGAACGGCATCCCATTGCTGTTGTTGTCCAAAGCTGAAACAGGTTCTGTCACTTGACTGTCTATGTTTTAATAAACTGTGAATGGTAGAATGTTATGATGTAAAAGTTTTACTGGTTTAGTGAAGTAGATGTTATTAGTTTATCAGTAATAGAATCTGTTGATGGAAAATAAATGACCCACTATGTTTTTCCACATCTAGGTTTACCAGACCGTACTCCAGCACAAGGGTAAAAATTATAAAAAGATAGCATGATGAGGTTGTAGAATAGTAGATTGTTTCTTTACTTATCAGCAGAAGAAAGTATTTGTTTTATTGACAACTGTTTATGCCCTTAGAGTGACAAGTTCGGAAATGGACGCCAATGGAGAAACCCTAAGTAAATCAACACTATTCAACACTCAACAACAAGCTATTTGACACAGTAACCTTCCACACTTTGTAGTAGATGAGCCACGAAGAGCTGAACCAGCTTAGGAATTGCTAGCAGACAACGCAAACAGCGGAGCGGATAAAGAGGTTATCATAGAGCGGTCGGAGGCCGAAGGCAGTGGAAGAATAACGATTAGGGTTGAGTCAAACCCTTTTTAAAACTCCAGTGCATGGTTGAGACGAGTCCACGTAACCCCTTTAATTATTAGCATGCAGTGGGTAGGAACATTATAGTTTCGTGACAAGATTTCCAATGATTTTCACAAACCAAATCATATCGCGGGGATACCTTAAGGTTCAATATACCATAATCAAATCACCTGCATTTTAAAATCAACCATATAAACATTAGAATAATGTTTATAAAACATGGTAATATAAATTTGGTTCATCGTTGGCCTCATATATCTATGTATGGAGAGTTAGAATTATGTTAGAAAACTTTATAACATAGAATTGGTCCATCGTTGGTATCATATTTTATTAAGAGTGGTAATGTTTGTTAATGAGAGTTAAGAGTGAGGAGTAATAACAATTACCATAGCATAGTTGGTTTATAAACCTATTGTTTTTCTATATTATCTATTACCTTAATTCATGTGCATGGTTTTACTCTTGACCTTATGGTCATCTATAGCTTGTATAATAACAATCCTTCTAAAAGTCATAAAACCATTATGTGACAAATAGTCTTTTGTCAATCACAAGCTCAAGAATTACAAAAGATATTATAAGTCAGTATCTGATAGGTAGCTTGATAGTTTAGAAATTCTTGGCTTGATAGTATGTTTATGAATATCGTGAAAGGTATTTGAAGTATAATAAATATAAGAATGATCTGTAAGTTTACCGACAAATCTTTGACTTAGAATAGAAATAATATTCTAATCAATACAGATTTTTAAATACTTAAGGAAACTTTAAAAGTTACTTGTATCAAGTAGTAAACCCTTTAGTTCACGATATAGGAAAATATGAGTTTGATACTTAAACTACCTTATCATTTTATAATTGCAGTTGCAAATCTAATCATGGCATGTTGCAGTAACTATGAATAAGTAGAATTAGATCTTTGATGCTATAATTTCTACCATGCTTGCTGCTAGTAAAGAAATAATTATTGCATTTTTCTTTTACACTTTCATTCAGTATAAACATTTAATGGTTTCGTACTCCGTAGAAATTGTTAAATCCAGCTTTCTTGACAGAGAAATAGCTGCCATCTCTTCTAGTAGAATTCAATTCTCTGTCAATAAGATCTTAAAAGAAAACATATTTAAAGCCTTACCTTTAGAAGCATGGTAAATTTGACTAGCATGTATATACTTTTACTGCATAATTTTTGTACAGAGAATCATTATTGAATACTTTAGAGATTTGTTAGCAATGACCCGACCATCTTACCTATATATCTGTAAGAAAAATGAAAACTGCTGCGTTAGCTCGAAAGCTAAGTAAGCCCAGTCTTTCATGACAATCTCACCTTGTGGTCGCAAATAGAAAACAAATCAGTAACTGAAAAGAAACTATTCTTTAAAGATAAGTATAATCAAAAGATCGTTCAGTTATAATTCTAGTAACATAAAACTAGTCAAACAGTTAATGACTGCATTTAATAAGAATTTATGCTATTTTAAAAATTTTAAATTTTTCGAAAATTTTGGGGTTTTGACATGTGGTATCAGAGCCAGGTTCAAATACTAGGCCTTGGTGCGGCCCAACTAGTTTCCATAGAACAATAAAATAATGTGCTAATCTGTATTTTGTTTTATGTAAAGAACATGAAATTTCTTTTTCTTAATCTAACAAGTAGGTATGGAGAAGATAGGAGAATATGCTCAGGAGGAGTCTCCCAACACCGAGATCAGACAAATGTCCAGAGAACCTATGCTAGAAGAGGTAACTGCTCACTCTACAGAGCTGATGTAGACTATAAAGGATTTGAAGACTGAAATAGAATCAGTCAAGAAGGACAATGAAAGGATTCTGAAGACTCAAGAAGAGTTGAACCAAATTTTGATGGAAAAATTTCAGACTGAAGGAAGAGACAAAAGATCCGAATCTGAGGAAGCTAGCCATCAGACAGGATCTAAAAATATGAAGCTGGCTAAACCTAAAAGCAGTTCATCATCTGAAGGGTTCAATGAACAACAAAGCTATTACACTACTACTGATAGTAGTGAGGCTGAGTTGTATAACAGAAAGAAGAAGTACAGGCCATATGAAGAGATTTTCGGGGAGTTAAAAAAAATAAAGCCCCCAACTTTCAACGGAGAGACCGAAAAAGGGGAGGAAGTATAGTCTTGGTTATCTGAGATGAGGAAGTATTTTTAGATATACAACTATTCAAATCAGCTGAAGGCAAGAATGGCCATTTATAATCTCTCTGGAAAAGTAGATATATGGTGGCAAGATTTGAAAAGAGTCAATGGAATCAAAGAAAAAGAAGTCAATTGGAGTACCTTTAAAATGTACTTCAAGAAGAAATTTCTGTCCGAACAATATTATGAAGAAAGAGCTAAAGAATTTTACGAATTAAATTTAGGATCCATGACTATGAAGGATTTAAACAGTAAATTCTTAAGCATGTTGAGCTATGTACCTTATTTAGTCGATGGGAAACCTAAAGTGCAACGTTTTCTCAGCTGTCTGCCATATCATATCAAGGACATAATCGAGTATGATAACCCAGAGACTCTGGAGGAAGCCATGCGGAAGGCTAATTTCTGTTTTGAACAAAACAAAAAGAAAGAAGGTATAGTCAACTGGAAGGATAAAAAGAACAGTAATCAGCCTGAGTTTAAGAAAAAAGAATTTGTACCCCAGAAGAATTTCAGGAATAATAAGAACATAAATCATTCTAACGGTAAGAACTTCCAGGGAAATAGAAATGGTGCTTCTAATAATTCCAACAATTCCAGTAACTTTAAAGGCAAGGAAGCTGCCAACAATCATGGGAATTTCACTAAAAATTTTGAACAGAAGGAGCCTGTTAAGTGCTGGGAATGCAATGGCCCGCACTATGCCTCGGTCTGCCCAAATCGAAAAAAGTCAAACAGCAATATTCACAATGTGCAGTATGAAATGACTAGTGGAGAACTTGCAAGGATTATGCCCAAAATAAATGCAGCATTGGAGAACCGCCAAGATGATTATCAGACTTCCATGGTGGAAGTAGAAGGTATGGTTAACCAAACCTCTGTAACCATTTTAATTGATCCTGGAGCTAGTCTTAGTTACGTTTCACCTCAGATAGTGGAAAAGTGTAAATTGACTGTTGAAAAGTTTGATAGTTCCTGGTTAGTTCAATTAGCCACTGGGGCAAAAAGGAAAGTAACATGTTATGTGAAAGAATGTGCCTTAGTTATGAATGATTTAAAACTACAGTTAAGCTTAATGTTCTGCCACTTGGCTCGTATGATTTATTGATTGGTATGGATTGGTTAGAGCAGCACAAGGTAGTTTTAAACTGTTTTGATAAAACCTTTACATGCGTAAATAATAATGAACTACTAGTAACAGTTAAGGGTATTGCTAGGAAAACTGTAATCAAGCAGATTTCTGCCTTACAACTTAAAAGAGCAGTTAGAAAAGGGCGTAAAGCCTATGCTGTAACCATTATAGATGAGGCAAGTAAATCTGAAAAAGATAAGTTAAAAATAGAGGATATTCCTGTTTTAAATGAATTTACTGATGTTTTTCCAGAAGAAATCCCAGGATTACCTCCTAGGAGGGAACTGGATTTCAATATTGAGCTGATGCCAGGTGCTGTACCTAGCTCGAAAGCTCTGTATCGTATGAATATTTTAGAACTTAATGAACTAAAATCACAGTTAAAATAGTTAATAGATAAGAAGTACATTCGACCTAGTGTGTTCCCTTGGGGAGCACCAGTAATCTTTGTCAAAAAGAAAGATGGGACTATGCGACTATGCATAGATTACCGTCAACTAAATAAGATAACTATTAAAAACAGATATCCGTTGCCCCGCATAGATGATCTGTTTGATCAGCTACGTGGAGCCACGGTGTTCTCAAAGATAGACATAGATCAGGATATCATCAGGTAAGAATTAAAGATGATGACATCTTCAAGACAGCCTTCAGAACAAGGTATGGACATTATGAATTTGTCGTGATGTCATTTGGGCTTACCAACGCCCCAGCTATCTTTATGTGCCTAATGAATAATATAATGCATAAATACTTAGATAAATTTGTTGTCGCGTTTATCGATGACATCTTAATCTATTCTAAAAATGAAGCGGAACATAAGGAACACTTACGGATAGTTTTACAAGAGCTGTAAGAGCAATAAATTTTTGCAAAATTCAGCAAGTGTGATTTTGTTTAAGGATGAAATCCAGTACTTAGGTCACGTAGTGACTAAGGAAGGGATTTAAGTTGATCCTGAAAAGATTCGGGCAATCGAAAATTGGCCGGTTCCAAAAGACGTAACAGATGTTAGGTCATTCATGGGAATTACTGGTTATTACCGGAGATTCATTGAAGGCTTTTCAAAAATAGATAATCCAATTACCTCCTTGCAAAAGAAAGGCAAGAAATTTGATTGGAACTTAAAATGTGAAGAAAGTTTTAAGAAATTAAAAACCTTATTAACAACTGCGCCTATTCTAAGAATAACAGATCCTAATAAAGATTTCGTGGTATGCACCGATGCCTGTAATGATGGCTTAGGTGGTGTGCTGACTCAAGACGGGCATGTCATTGCATGTGAGTCCAGGAAGTTAAAGATCCATGAAAAGAATTATGCAACTTATGAATTAGAACTTGCTGCTGTTATACATGCTTTAAAAATGTGGCGACACAACTTAATAGGCAGAAAGTTTATTTTAATGACTAATAATAAAGGTCTGAAATACCTTTTAGATCAGCCCAACTTAAACGCAAGACAAGCAAGGTGGTTAGCCTTCTTAAGTGAATACGATTTTGAAATCCAACACATAAAAGGAAAATAAAATAAGGTGGCTGATGCTTTAAGCAGAAACGCAAAGCTGAATTTTACAGCACCGATCAGCACTTATGCTTCTGATTTAAATGAACAGCTTACAGAAGGGGTAAAACAGAATGAAAATTATCAAAAATTACAAGCTACAGCTAAAGAAGAACCTACAGAAAGTCTAATAAAAGGTTATAGTCTAAATAAAGATGGATTTTTATTATTTAAGGACAAACTGTATGTGCCTAATGTGCCTAAGGTTAAGTTGTTGATTCTGGACGAAGTTCATAGAACACCTTACTCAGGACATCCAGGTTACCAAAAGACTGTCACCATGTTAAGAAAAGAATATTTCTGGCCTAATATGAAATCTGAAGTAGCTAAATACATAGCTAGATGTTTGGATTGCCAATAAGTGAAAACTAAGCACCAACATCCAGCTGGTTTACTGAAACCTTTGCCTATTCCTAGTTGGAAATGGGAAGTAATCAGCTTGGATTTCATTACTGGATTGCCCAGAAATCAGAATCAAAATGATTCAATTATGGTGGTGGTGGACAAGTTAAGTAAAGCAGCACACTTCATTTCTGTCAAGACTACTTACAAGGCTGCCAATATAGCTGATATATTTCTGAAACAGATTTTTAGGTTACATGGAGTACCTAAGGTTATCATTTCAGACAGGGATCCTAAATTCACAGAGAGTTTTTGGAGGTCCTTGTTTAAGGGATTAAACACAACACTGAATTTCAACACCTCTTTCCATCCTCAGACAGACGGACAGACTGAAAGAGTGAATCAGGTGCCGGAAGATCTGTTAAGAATGTATGTTAAGGATCGGCCAGGTAAGTGGGAGGACTACTTGCATTTAGCAGAGTTTGCATATAATAATAATTATCACTCATCAGCTAAGTTTACTCCATTTGAAATTCTGTATGGGCATAAATGCAACACTCCTATCTCCTGGAATAATCCAGTAGATAGATTGGTGTTAGGACCTGGATTATTGAAGGAAATGGAACAGATTGTGAAACAAGTGCAGGAAAATTTGAAAGTATGAATCCTGAGCAGAGCAAGTTGGAATCTTGAGCAGAGCAAGCTGTGGCACCCAGTAGCTTCATAAGCATCACTCTGCACAAGAAGCAACAGCCTAGCCAATAAATAAAAATATTTTGTCAAAGTAACTGTTTTTAATTGAGAGCTCAAACTGGTGCCTTACTAAGTACAAACCAAATGCAATTCAATCTACAAAGAGCTTGTTGGAGGAGAGCTTACAGTCCAATAAGTAAAGACCATTGTGTTATTAACACCCACTAAGATTATGCAATATACACCCACCAATATCCATATTCCCTGCCATTAAAATTTAAGTTTAGAAAAAGTTTTAAAAACATTTGATAAAAAAAAATACCCAGTAACAAACAAAAAGTCCTCAAATTCCAATACTGGATCTGCCCATATAGATCTCGACTCACCTGCACAATCACCTAGAAAAGACATTAGGCTAAAATGGGGCTGAGATTTTGTTTTCTTGGCAAATGCTTTTCTGATGAATGATTCCATGCCTAGTTTCCAGCCTGCTTCAATGGTGCTCAAATCCCCATTAAATGAACCTGCCAGCGGTTGGGGAACATTAAAAGCGATGCCCAAGTGCATATAGGGAGACTGGAGTAGGGAGTCAAATGTTATATAGGGAGTAGGGAGTCAGATGTTGGTTTCCTGGCTCATTCCACTTAATCGGGTGCTTATTCTTTAATTATTTTTAGGTATCCACAAATTTATGGTTGCTCTGGTTAGTCTAATGTTATTGGTGAGTTTAATGTTATTGTTCTGGTTAGTTTAAATGTTAGTTTTTTTCAATTTTTTTAGGTTCGTTTTTTTTTGAAATTTTAGATTAAGTTTTGAAAAGATATAATAATTGCTAAATTTGCATAATTTTGATGTATTTGAGGTTGGTGAATTCATTTATGTATTAAAAACATTATTTGAACACTTCATAATTTAGAAGAAAAAAATAGTCAAAATCTGATTTTTATCACAGAAAATTCCAAAACTTTTAACAAATAAATTAGTTCATACATACAAACAATTGAATGATCTCTAATACAAATTAATAATTATTTTGTAGAGATGATAGATTAAACTAATTTATAGATATCTAAGATCCTCTATTTAAACACAAAATTAAAGAAAAAAAAAGTCATTATTTAATGACCAATTATATTTGAAATAAATAATTTAAAAAAATAATAATAAATAAAGTTGAATCTATACGAAACTTTATGCATGGAAAAATTAAATTGTTATAATGCTAAATTCATATATGTAGTGGATAATTGTTATACTGTGAAATTCATATATGTAGGGGATACCAGGAATTTTTTCTTCTTAATATATTTACTTTAATATTAAAAATAAAAAATAAAAATTGAATTTTAATTAAAATTTAATTAGACATTAAAAAATTTAGTGTTTAAGTTTTTTTAGACTAATAAATTTTGTGTTATAATTTTATTACAAAATTTTACATATTCTATCTTTTATATTTAAACTTATAATTTTTAAAAAACAAATGTATATTTACATGGATATGTGTTTATATTTTAGAATTTGGGTTGGAATATTATCTATGGTTTTTCTAGATTGAAGGAGGATGAGAGAGATGCATTGTTCATATTGATTTATGGGTGTTATTCAAAAATCAAAATAGACAATTATATAAAAAAGAAATATAAAAAATAATTATAACTCATGCATGGATAACTTGTAACTCATACATAGATAACAAGTAATGACGAACAAGTTATTTCACTAAAGAAGGTAACAGGTAGCTGAGGCATAGACATCATGTGATTACAACTAAGGATGGAGAATATGTAACAAATATCTATCACAAGTTAAGTGTTTCTAGTCATATTCTTAACATATATGTAAATATAATATACTATTAATATAGTTACTTTAATGTAAAAATAATAGCATTAATATAATTATATTAATGAATATTAACTTATGTATATCTAAATATAATATAATATTATAATGGGTGTTGATGTATATGTAACTTCGGAATGTATTCTTCTATATATTGTAACCCGATGTTTATTCCGGGATGTCTCTATTATGTATTTGAGTCATGTGGTCATGTCTCGATGTTTCGATCGGGAGGATTAATAATATAAATAAGTCATATCAAGTCATTAGGTAAGTCCCCACAGTTTCGGGGCACTTGAGTTATTATACACTAATTAAGGTGTAGGCTCGAGTAGTAATTATTAGGTTGAGCCTACGTGTGAAATGGCAATTCAAGTGAACGGATGAATATAAATAGAGAGTGAGAGTCTCTTTATTTATCACTTGTGAAACATATCACTTGCTCTCTCAAGTGTGGCGCACTATTGGAGAAGGAAATACTTTGGCTTGACAAAAGACAGAAGACTACTGCTATTTTGGGAGATCTCTTACTATTTTGGTGTTGATTCTATATTAGAGGAAGTTGCGGGGTTTTCTCCTTTATGGTTTCCCCGAGGAAAACTCTTTGTGTCTTTTGTCTCTTGTGATGTGTTTATTGCTGTGCTTGTTATTCTCTCAGTGAAAAGATCCTAAGATCATAATTCTAGCTTAATGTGATGAAAATCAACATGGTATTAGAGCTAACCTGAGAATAAGAAATTGTGTAGCTATAGGAACTAGGGCTTCCTATTTTGTGGATCTTCCTCGACAGATTTTCAGCAAAAGTATGCTAAGATGACTCTCCATTGAAAAGTGCATCTTCCTGTCGATGCGGAATTCAATTTCAAGCATTTTCAGTTTCGATGAGGAAATTAGGGCTTTCTACAGAAGAGGAATTTTTGAGTGAGACCAGCATAGGATTTTTCTCCTCATCAAAACTGAAGTTTAGAGACCTGGATAAATAAATTTGGTTTGGTGAAACTTCAGGAAAGTCAAACCCTAGTTTGACCCTGAGCTAGGAGAAACCCTAAATACTAAAACTGCTAAGTTTTGGTACAGTCGCTATATTCCGAGATTGGTGAAGTATCAGAAGCTAAAAATTGTAGGGGTAGAAGATAAAATCCTGATGAACACTGCATCCAAAAATCAGCCTCAGATTCGCTATATTCTGGGAGATATGATCTCTCCAAGTTAGGGCTCCATCCTCTTCCAGAAATCATCCATAAATAGGACACCTAGGGAGATCTGCAATATCTTGGGCTACAGAGGTACAAATGAAATTCCTAAAGATGTTCCAGAAAGGGAACGGATTTTACATTCTGTGGTCTAAATATCAGACTCAGAAGATGAACCAGTGACACGTGGCATGCTGTATAACTTCGCTGTTCTGAACAGTCCTGTAACAGGTCACCTTGGGAAAATGATCATAAATCCCAAATGGTGAAACCAATTCTGATGAAACCTATGGTGTTGGATCCAGAACATGCGAGGTTACCTCAGTGAGAAATTTTAGACATAGAGGATCAGTATTTTCAGATATATCACAGAAACAGTAACAGGAATTTATGCAGAAGAAATCAGAAAATTAGGGCTTCCTGTTCTGGGGGCTTCCCTCCACTGTTTTCAGAAAAGGAGTACATTGGACAGCTCCATTTGAAGAGATCTATCTTTTTGTCCAATTATATCTGAAAGTTTCCAAGTTTTGACAATTAGGGTTTCTGCGACAAACCCTAGATCAACAAACTCTGGGACAAGGACGGACACCTCAAATCGGTAAGACCTAATCCTTTGCTATTTCCATTTGAGGTTCTCATTTCAAAGTGATCTATCACATCAGCTTGGTGACAAGCTTGCGGAAGTTGACAACTTCCAAGCCTGGAAGTATATGATCTCTCTGAAGAAAATGGATTGGACACCTACATGAGTATGGAGGTTCCAGGTTCAGAGGGGGACGAGGTTAGAAGCCTTTCACAAGAAGAACTTGGTCAAAGAAGACATCATGCTCATGTTGCAGAGGATGATGAACCATCCAGAAAGAGATCCAGATATGAAAGTGAAGATTCTTCAAGCGAGGGTGAATATGTTCTAATATCAGCTCTCACAAGTAACATTACTCATGGTAGTGATGATTGTCTTATAGACAGTGGGGCTTCCAAACATATGATGGGATTCAGGGAATCCTTTGTAAGACTATCAGAACATGAATCACCTAACAAGGTGAAACTAGGAGATGACTACCAATATCCAATAAAAGGTAGTGGGGAATCTTCATTCAAGCTAGACTCTGGTAAGTCTCTAACAATGAAAGAAGTATTATTTGTGATAGGATTGAAGAAGAACCTTCTCTCTATTTCAACATTGA
>LPNX010825823.1:0-16454 GCA_001517045.1 Pseudotsuga menziesii | reverse complement strand
AAATAAAGATAAGTATTCAATTGTCATTTCATGATATTGTTTTGTTATGTATTTGTTTATATTCAGTTATTGTATTATGCATGATAGGATGTTTGCATTTATGATAGTATACTACTAATATGCATGTGATGGGTAAGTAGCTCATGGTGCTATACAAATTCTCCATTTCTACTTATCTAGAATGAAACCTCTTTGCTGACATATTGGATTAGTGCACAATCTCAATGTTGTCTTGGTAGAGATGGAAGGCATCTAGAAAGTTTCAGTGAGATATGGATGAATGTTGTATTGGCTAAAGTAGTTGCATGATCATATACTTATGCATAGTAACTTGCCAGTATGAATATTCCTTATGAAATGTTTCTAACCATACAAATGCATTTGACTTGTAGGAAAGATCGCATACATAATCACCTACAAGAAAATAAGAATGAAGACTTGTTTCGAAGAACAAGTGACGACATTTCAAAATGAAGAATAATATGATGAGTGCAGTGACATCATTTATGCAGAACCTTCCAGCCATCAAGAAGAAAGGGAAGACCAGTTCAAGAAGAATGATGTTAGGGCGCAGTATCGAGACCTGAAGAGAATTTCATAGTTCCATCATGCAGTAGATGGAAACATCGTGGGATACAAAGCAAGATTCGTAGCATGAGGCTTCTCATGAAAGGAAGGCCTAGACTACGAAGAGACATTTGCAACCAGTAAGAGTTGAAACAGATACATGATGAGCTTAATGAATATCTTAACCTTTGCTACAAGGTTGATAGAGGATGACAAGCTCTCAGATGGATGCAAGATGAACTTTTGAAGAAGTTCAAGATAGAGGATCTTAGTATCTAGTGATCCTATATGGATACTACTTGTCACTCCAGTACAGAATGTTTCAGTGCATAGAGTACGGAAGACATAGGGAGTATGATGCTTCGCTTCAGAGGGAGTGATTGCAGAAGATCCTGAGGTTTGACATGGTACGACAGGATGGATAGATTACTGATGACTCTAGGCTTTACTGAGAGTAAAGCAGATTCCAACCTTTGCCTCAAGGTTGAAGACGGAATACCAGTGATACTCCTGTTATGTGTCGATGCACTATTTTTCTAGGTATGGAGGTGTGGCAGAGTGTATATGGAATCTTCCTTGGATAAGGGAAGTATGCAGTAGATATCCTAAAGAGGTTCAGGATGATGGACTGCATGGCCACACCTATGGCATCGAACCTGAAGCTATTGAGTGATGCTTTGTCAGAGTCGGTTGATGCTACGATGTATCGTCAGATGATTGGGTCATTGATGTACCTGAGGAACACGAGACCAGATATCTGCTTTGCTATGAACACCTTGAGCCAGTACCTGACAGATCCGAGAAGTGTTCACTTGACTGCTGCAAAGCATATTCTGAGGTACCTGAAGGGTACAATTGATTATGGGCTCAAGTATGATGCGAATCAGAAGATTAACCTAGAGGGTTATGTTGATTCAGATTGGGCAGGTAGTGCCATCGACATGAAGAGTACTTTAGGATGTTGCTTCAGTATGGGATCAGGTGTGATCTCTTGGTTTAGCAGGAAGCAATCCTGTGTGGCACTGAGTACAGCTGAAGCAGAGTATGTTGCAGCTTGTTCAGCTAGTTGTGAGGCAGTATGGCTACGGAAGCTACTGATATATTTGATCTCCAGTTGGATGCTACTTGTATACATTGTGACAACCAGAGTTGCATGAAGTTGTCATAGAATCCAGTGTTTCATGACAAGTCGAAGCATATCGAGATCAAGTATCACTACATCAGGGATATGGTGCAGAGAGGAGCAGTGAAGCTCCTGTATGTTGCGACAGAGGAATAGATAGCTGATGTATTGACAAAGCCATTGGCTAGACTGAAGTTCAAGTACTTCAGAGAGAGACTTGGTGTTCTCTAGATAGAGGTTTCCTCCCAGAGACAGTGATGAGACCCATAGCCATTCTGACATGGTGAGAGGATTGGTTCCTTCCATGGTCAGATGTAAGGGCTGAGCCATTCTGTCATGGTGAGAGGATTGGTTCCTTCCATGACTGATATGAGTGCTGAGATTCATGGCCATTCTGTCGAGGAGGATAGATGTAAGGGAAATTTCCATTCTAGGAATGGAGGCACCTGGTCAGTTACCAGGATCACTCAGTGTAGGACTGAGTAGCCATTCTGATGTGATAGAGGGATGTGTTCCCACTTGATCAGATGTAAGGGCTGAACCATTCTGTTCATGGCTAAAGGATTAAGTTCCTTCCATGTCAGATGTGAGTGTTGGCCATTCCGACGAGCAGGTGGGATATAAGTGTAGTGCCATTTCGACATGGTGAGAGGATTGGTTCCTTCCATGGTCGGATGTAAGGGCAGTGACATGGTGAGAGGATTGGTTCCTTCCATTGTCAGGATGCCACATCCAACATGAAAAAGGGCTGGCTCTGTGAAGACTCATCTAGTTTGAAAAAGGACTAGCTCTGAAGTAGATGCCACATCTAGTTTGAAAAAGGACCAGCTCTGTGATGCCTCATCTGGTTTGAAAAAGGACCAGCTCTGAAGATGCCTCGTCTAGTTTGAAAAAGGACTAGCTCTGGGAAGACTCATCTAGTTTGAAAAAGGACTAGCTCTGAAGTAGAAGCCACATCTGGTTTGAAAAAGGACCAGCTCTGTGATGCCTCATCTGGTTTGAAAAAGGACCAGATCTGAAGATGCCTCATCTAGTTTGAAAAAGTACTAGCTCTAAGAAGACTCATCTAGTTTGAAAAAGGACTAGCTCTGAAGTAGAAGCCACATCTGGTTTGAAAAAGGACCAGCTCTATGATTCCTCATCTGGTTTGAAAAAGGACCAGCTCTGAAGATGCCTCATCTAGTTTGAAAAAGGACTAGCTCTTGGAAGACTCATCTAGTTTGAAAAAGGACTAGCTCTGAAGTAGATACCACATCTGGTTTGAAAAAGGACCAGCTCTGTGATGCCTCATCTGGTTTGAAAAAGGACCAGCTCTAAATATGCCTCATCTAGTTTGAAAAAGGACTAGCTCTAGGAAGACTCATCTAGTTTGAAAAAGGACTAGCTCTGTGTAGATGCCTCATCTAGTTTTAAAGAGGACTAGCTCTGAGATGACACATCCAGTATGAAAAAGGACTGGCTCTGTAGAACTTCCGATGATGAGTAGAATCATGAGATAACACCAGTGTTGATCCAGATCGAGTGATGATCCAGATCCAGTAATGATGATCCAGCAGTAATGATCCAGATCGAGTGATGATCCAGATCCAGCCCAGTGATGATGATCCAGATCGAGAGATGATCCAGATCCTATGAAGATGACTTGAAGACGAAGATGACTTGAAGACGAGATGATCCAGTTGATACATAGAAGAAGACTAGTGCTGAAAATTGTGTCGAAAGAATGCCTTCCTAGTTAAGAGGGAGTTTTGATGTATATGTAACTTTGAAATGTATTCTTCTATATATTGTAACCCAATGTTTATTCCGGGATGTCTCTATTATGTATTTGAGTCATGTGGTCATGCCCCGATGTTCCGATCGGGAGGATTAATAATGTAAATAAGTCATATCAAGTCATTAGGTAAGTCCCCACAGTTTCGGGGCACTTGAGTTATTATACACTAATTAAGGTGTAGGCTCGAGTAGTAATTATTAGGTTGAGCCTACGTGTGAAATGGCAATTCAAGTGAACGGATGAATATAAATAGAGAGTGAGATTCTCTCTATTTATCACTTGTGAAACATATCACTTGCTCTCTCAAGTGTGGCGCACTATTGGAGAAGGAAATACTTTGGCTTGACAGAAGACAAAAGACTACTGCTGTTTTGGGAGATCTCTTACTGTTTTGGTGTTGATTCTATATTAGAGGAAGATGCGGGGTTTTCTCCTTTATGGTTTCCCCAAGGAAAACTATTTGTGTCTTTTGTGTCTTGTGATGTGCTTATTGCTGTGCTTGTTATTCTCTCAGTGAAAAGATCCTAAGATCATAATGCTAGCTTAATGTGATGAAAATCTAACAATGGGTGAGTGCACAAAGTTGAGGTACATTTTAGATGAAATAGTAGAGTGAAGTCAATCATTCTTAATCCATAAAATAGAAATCATCCCAAGCAATCCCAACCCTGCCAAGCCTAGTCTCAAGGCTGCCAACATGCATGCCAATTAGGATAGTACATGAAATGTGCCCCCGTTTTAGTAATACAAATCATGCTCCCATTTTACCTTGCAAAAATGTGCCCGCGTTTACTAAAACCTGTTTTATGGTTAAAACGGGTCGAGCCCGTTATTTTCGCCACAACGCCGCACTGATTGGAGCTTGGACGGACTAGAACGAGTTTTGGGTGAGCAAAAGGAAACAAAATGTACCTACGGATCAATCTCTTCTTTGTGAGGTATTTTCTTTGAATCCTCTCTTGTTATTTTCCCTATATTCATTATTTTCTTTTTCCTAATTTGAAATTAAACCAAAATATTTTAATTTATATGCCCATAAAGGAATTTACATGACAAATGGAAACCAAAACCCCAATTTAATCATAAAAAACAAATAATTTTAACTATTTACCAAAATTCATACCCAAAATTCACATGCCCAATGGAAATCAAAACCCCAATTAACAAGCATCCTTGTGAATTTATACCAAAATTCACAAATATGCAAAGATTGTCAAGTACATTGCAAGTTTGTATAAGTAATTTATATGCCCTATGTAAACCAAACCCCCAATTAACTCATAAAAAAAAATCAAATTCACTATTTGCATATGTATATTCACAAGCATCCTTGTGAATCTAAACCAAAATTAACAAATATCCAAAGTTTGTCAATTATATTGCAAGCTTGCATACAACTAAAAAAAAATCAAGTAGAATTCATATCTTCCCTAAAATACATAAACAAACACGGTAAATCCCTTTCCTCTATCTGAAATATCGAAGTTGGTCATCCAAGAACATCAATAAACACCTTATAGTTTTGATGAAACTTCTTAATCCAAGTGTTAAAATAAGGTATAGAAGCTTCCCATGCTTAACACATATTTTCTCTTGACTGAAGGGTACTTTTTGGTTAAGGTCAAGACAATGGAGTTCAACAGTAGGCTCTACGAACATCAAGATACATAGGGAGGTTGATTTGTTTGATTACATGCCAATCACATACTATCATACATGATAGAATCCAGTGGAAACATTGCAACCATAAAATCCACTATACACAATTATGCATTTAGTCTCTCATGGGTATATAGAAAGAGCGTATACAACTACAATAACATCAAATGGAATCCATACATGGCCCAAATTACATATAAACAAAGAACTGCTAAATGGACTTTGGAGTCCAAAAAAAACACGCTACAACAAATAATTACATATCTAACAAAATCGTTGCTTATACTAGGATTTTATTCATTAATAACACATTATGCTGCCTCTTCTAGGCTCTAGCCCTTGCCTCTACCCGCAATCTGGGAGCTGGTACTACAAGGGAATTAGTCAGTACCTCACAATTTCGATGAAAATTCATAATTCAAGCCTTAAAATAAGCTCGAGGAGCTTCCCAATCAACATATGCACATAGGACATTTTATGTACACATGGATATGGAAATTGGAATTAATACTTGAATTTAGGACATAAATTTAAAATGAAAAAAGTTAAATGTTTATTCTTTACTGTAAAGTTCAAGATCGATTTTAAAATTTAAATAATAGATTTAGTTTATGTTGTTATTTGTCATATATTAGTTTTACACTTTTCATTGCTTAGAGATGTCATTATATCATAGTGTTTATTTTTCTAATGATATTTTATTTGTATTTATGATTGCAGTGGCTACTATGGACCATAATGCCGAGATATTGAGGGTTATTGGGCACATTAGAGAGATTGGTTCTTCCGGGAGAGGTGGAGATGAGCTCCGTCACTCCTTGTCAGCCTCATTGCTGACAATAGTTGATACAATCGCCACATTAAATGATTATTTGTATAGCATTGCATCCTATAGGGAAAGAAAAAGAAGAGAATATGTTGATGGTTTGAGCTAAAATGAGATAAAGAAGCTAAAAATAACCAAAGAGCATATATATACATTGTTTAGAGTGCATGGGATGGATGACATTCTAGAGAGCACTGGACCACATATTTCGATTGAGTGGTGTATCTTTCCACCCATTAGAGACCATTGGATGGACAAATGGTACATGGTTTTCGACATTCCCCCGCACAACAATAGGGAAGTACCATTGTACTTCCTCCAGAAGTTGTATGCAGAGTTTGTGATGGGGAAACATGTCAATTATTTTCACATGTTGGGGTTCCAGGGCGTTGGTAGGGGGGAGCCCCAAAACCGACCCAATGCTAGGTGTAGAGATTCCAATCGATAGATAGCTAGACCTCGTGCCTAGATACTGAGGCCAAACATCCCTCCTACACATGATATGGTTACCCAGACACAGGAGGCATTTCTTACTCTAGTTGAGATGGTTTCCCGACACACCACAACTATTGACTAGGTAGGGCCCTCTTCCTCTACTCAAGTACAACCACCAACTTCAAGTGGTAGAGGACAATCTATTGGTGGGGATAGACTGATATCCCATGTACCCCAAAGAAAGCCACACATGTGCACAACATGTGGTCAATCGTGTTATGGTCCTGGACCAACACATGGTACCTCTATGATGACTGGTGGTCAGGTAAGGACATTGTTAAAAATCTATTGTTGTTCAATTTTTAATTTTGCCATATTGTAAACATATTAAAAGATTCGTAATATATGCAATTTTTACTCTTGCAGGAGATTGATGCCTCTCAGGGGGGTGGTAGTGCACCCGGTGTGGTTGTATCCGAGGCCCAAACAACTAACACCGAGGTAATATTTCAACATGTGTCATTTTGTTAATACATATCATTTTGTTAATGCATGTTTTAGTCTTGATTAATTTGTTAAATTGTCTAATATTTACAATTTTTGAAGTTGCAGGAACCCCATTTAGAACCACATGCTGGAGATATTGATCTCAGAGAATTACTCCCAGGTGGAATTTATGATTACCTAAAGAATGAAAGTACATGGTTAATGATTTAATATTGTTCGAATGATTTAAATTTATTATTGTACACTCCTTTAGAGATTGCTAATATTTATAATTTTTAAACTTGCAGATGCTATCTGGATCTGAAGAGGGGCAAGAAATTGTTGGCAGTGGTCCCTCCCATGGGGAAGATATGTCCCAAGAAGGGTTAAGTATATTAGAACATGCTATTTTTTCAGTACATATTATTCCATCTATTCAAGTCCATGTCTAACTATGGTAACACTTTATGACTACAAACATCATCGCAAATCCTTGCACCACCTCTTTGGTTTGGATCTCCTTGTAGTCCAAACGTAGATAAGCGGGTTGTCTACACCAGATGACCCTCTTCCTTAAAAAGAGCGGGTGTCCATGATGATCAACCTACTCATCCCACGGTAATTTACACACTTCCAATGGAAGTTGCTGGTTAGCTTTGAATTCACTTCACAACTAGTTTTTCTTAATGTTATTTTGACATGTTTACAGCATCAGGCTGTGGAGTCATCCGTGCCAGACCTTAGTGGGGTTATTGATGCTGCAGTCAATGCTACATCTACAATAGGGATAAGTCACACATAGGTACATCTACTTGAATATTTGTAATTGTACAGTTCTTTTGTATTTTCTATGGACACGCACAATGTCTAACTATTTAATCATTTGGTGAATGTAGCCACACCCTATTCCATCAGTGCACGCGACCGAGGTTGATGTTCAACCTATGACTCCTCTTGCTACTAAAGAAACCTAGTCTCATTCCCAAACAAATTTATTCGGTGAGAAGTTCATTTTTACATAATTGATTAGTACTTTCTCATTCATGTACATGTTGATAATTGTTGAGATAATTGACATAATTTTTTTTATTCACAGAGAAGCATTGCAGAGAGACTCTATGCAAGGAGGAGGACACCAGAGGCATCTATACCCTGGATGGATGTAGTGAGTGTTTGTTTTATGTACAATTGATTCATATTTTAAATTTGCAAACTTTTTTATTGATGGAAAATGCTAGTTCAGTTACCTGATCAAGAAATATTGTCATTGATTTGTAGTCGCCAGAGATGCAAAATGGTCGTGGACAGAGGTAACAAGCATTAAGGTCAAGAAAAAAAAAGAGAAATTCATAGTTTTGATGTGTTATTCCAGGAAAAATATGTATTTTTATGTACAATAGGAATTTAGAGTATAGGGGCGCGGTTTAGGACAAATGTACTTTTGTTTGCATGTACATCAAAGATGTTTTTGATACATGTACATTGAAAGGCCATATAAGGGCCTACTATTTTTGTATTATAAATTTCATGATATAAAAAATATTTCATATCAAGGCTCTTGAGATCTTCATGGTTCAGTCTTTTAAGTGTGATTATACACGTGTGGCCACGAATGTTTCTATGTGTAATGTTTCCAATTTTTGATAGATTTTACAATTACATGGAATACAAAAGCACCTTACCCACATAACAACATAACAAACTTTTAAAGTATACACGAATTTGACACACCTAAGTGATGCACCTATGTGGTCTACATAAATGAAATTGGTGTTTGGCATTATGTCTTTCATCTAACGAATATATGGGATACACATCAAAACTAAAAGTATCCGAGTATAAGGCTGATTCAAAATATTGGTTATGGCTATATCCTGCACATTATTTTATCATTTTGTTAATGTACATGGAATTTGATGAATCACCTCAAGGAACAACTTTGGAAGAGATGAAAATTATGTGTGATTTTATTATAGTTTAAAGTGATTGGAGAAGTACTATTCTAAATCTTTTTTTATAAATTTATGTTTATGGAGTATTATTCAAAACATTCGTAATGTGAAGATATATATTTTGTAATAATGGTGTAATAGGTTGACCACTTGTTTCTAAACATAAACATGTTCCATTACATGGTTACTGATGTAATGGCATTGTCTCCTACTCCATTTCATTGTACAAATGCTCACATCTCTTGGATGACCAAGCTAAATTAATATGGAAACAACATTCTTTTGAATTTCCAGTCTCACGAATGATACGAGATCCTAAGATCAATTCACCTCCACATAGAGATTGACAACTCCTTTCACCTTGATCAAAACACAAACAAAGGATATTTATTTCTTGATAATAATGGGAAATAAGTCAAGTTCAAACCTCACAACAGGTAACCGAATTCTCAACATCTACACATGGAATAATAGTTTGCAACAAGTATTTTTTCAAGAGGGGAAGCTTGACACTCACCTTCAAGCAAATATCAATTAATACTTCTTTCCAATTATGCGTTGAACCCTATTGTGAGTATCCTTTCTTCTCTGTGATGATGATCAAACACAAACCAACAACATATATGTTTAATCACACCTCCTACAGGCTTTCAGGGACACCTCTTGAATCCCTACCTGGGGCATATAATGGTAACCATGTATCAAAACGAGGTTCCAGTGGGTCATGCAAGCATTTTTAGGTAGGCTCCATGTAGGAATGCTTGCCACACATTCACGGTCTAGGAATTTGCGAAGCTGACCCTATGTGTAAAAATTTCACATTCCTTTATTGAGCAAAACCCTAGTTTCCAAAATTGACCTAAAATAGAATCCCCTGTCCATGGAACCAGAGCAGAGGGCCACCCCTAGCACTATTTCTATGTCCTGAATCCAATGGAGTCAAGGGTTCATCGATCCGAGCAACTATCATCATTCTATGGCACGTTGAATCCCACCTCCTACACGCTTTCAGGGACACCTGTTGAATCCCTACCCAGGGCATAGAATGGAAACCGTGCATCAAAGCAAAATTCTGGTTCCACGTGGAAATGTTATCCACACATTCACGGTCGAAGAATATGTAAAGTAGACCCATATGTGCAAAAAATTCACATTCCCTTACTAAGCAAAACCCTAGTTTCCAAAAATTGACCTAAAACAATATCCATTGTCCATGGACCCAGAGTAGAGGGTGTCACATGCCCCAATTTTGCAAAAATAATTTTATATTATTTAAGGACAATATGTTAAATTTTATGCTAAGTTGTAATTGATGACTTGGCAGAGTCAAGGATATTTAATGTAATTCTGAATATTTTAATTATAAATAAATAAAGGAGGAGACAACAGCTTAGGAGAGCTGTTAAAAGAGTGTTTACTGGTCAAATTGGTGGAGGAGACTGGGTGGAGAGAAAATTGACATGTGGCAGCATCCTCAAACCACTTCCAACTATTGCAGGTGTCAACCTCCCTACATTTGGGGCCATGATTCCCCAAGAAAGTGGAATCAGAGCAGGTGGCTCAATTAATGACAACTGACCCAAAAGACCTAGGCAATCTTTATAAAAATTCCCATTGAAGAGAGCTGGGGCTGCTCATTCTAGAGAAGTGATCATTCAGGTGAATGTACTTCAGAGAAATTCAATGGAAGGGAATTGTGGAAAGAGTTTGAGGAAATAACTGCTGAGTGATCTAGTGCATTTTTTAAGCTGAAAGATCTTACTACTTAGTGTAGGGTGTTTTACTGAGTTATTGGGCTAGTCTACTATTTGCATGCTCCACCAGTTCTCAGCCAAGAAGACAAGGAATAGGCTCAGGGGTTCTGAGGAAGCGTTGTTTGAGCGCTCTCCAGGATTTTGGTAGGGAGGAACGACCTCCTAACACTGTTGTCATCTATCCTAATCAGGTTCTACATTATTTTGTTTTAATGTGTTAGAATGGAAAATAATTTCTAGTTTGTGTTTTTCCACACCTGGAAGGACCAGGCCGTACTCTAGCACATACAGAATATTTACAGTAGATGAAAGAAAATGTTAAGAGATTGGATATAATAGATATGGTTCTGCATTTCATAGTTAGCAGAGTAATTTATTTCAGTATGTAGGTTATTATTAAAAAGAACAGTGATCTGATTATTTATGTAAGCTGGTTTTAACAAGCTTATTTATTTAAACATATTGGAAAAGAAATAGCAGTACTCTAGCATAGGTATAACATTTAAGAAGATAAGAGAATATATTAGTAGATAATATTGTGTATTTACAGAGAGTAGAGTAACTTTATTCAAGTCAAAATATTATGGAGGTTAAACAGTGTTAAGATAGGTTTATATTCTTCTGTTTTCACTTTGTAACTGAATGAAATGCAGCTGGAAAATCACAGTAGAGTTACAATGTTTACATACAGTTAAGTAAATAAACGAGCCACTAATTACATAGTTTATTTTCTAATGATATCAACTAAATCTAAGACTGATACTTATTATAAACTAAATAGGGTAATATTAAAAAGTATTTAATTTATAAAGAGTAAACTAAGATAATCAAGGATTACAGAGTTATTGTTTTAATTATTACATAACTCTTAATCCTTACTAATTAATAGAGCAGTAAACAGTTAAGAATTTAAAAATAAACAGTAAATAGAAATAAGCTAAGAACTTACAGTATTTTTATAACTCTTTAATTTAAAAGGAAAGAAAATACTTAAATAGGATAAACAATATCAGAACTATTGTAACAACGTAAAATAGGTAAATAGAAACAAATACATATGATAAATTTTAAGAATATATTTTTCTAAGGGTTCTTTTACAGTAACCCTAGGTTTTTATCCGAATTTAAAAGTATAAACATTTAAAATTCACCTTACGACTGAACAGACAGTCTTCACATTATATTTAATTATTTATAAGAAAATATTAAAACAAATAATTACCATCATTAACAGTCGAGGAAGGGAAGACCCAAAATACACAGAGTCTTAACTTACAGGTTATATAACTGATGTTTAAACGAGACAGAGCTTTAAATTATTAAAAATCCTTTTAAAACCATTTCATAATCAAGACAGAGCTCGAAGCTAAAAAGAAACCCTTTAAACCAAGTGTTTTACTCTGCCAGGCCAAAAGGCTTAAGATATAACAAATTTACTTCACCCAGCTCAAGGCTGGAGTAACCCTGCTACAAGCAAGGGATTAATAACCAAAAAATAATTAATATCAACTGAGATAAACATCTAAAACACCAAAGGAACCGAGGTCAAATTACTTCTCCAACCGAAACCCTTTTCCCCTAATCTGTACAAGCATGGAGAAGCCATATTGTAATCGGGACTTACTCGTAGGTTTTGCTATAAATCCAAACTTGGAGAAGGGTTTTGCCAAGCGTAAGGGCGGACTGCAACCTGTAAGTAAACCCGAGGGTTTTAGTTAGAAGCTGGTTATTCTATAAATATAACTATAACTGTAATTTAGAACTTACAACGATTGTAAAATAAACTCTTACCTAATTGTGAAAGATTCGGAAGCCAAGAAGGATTTGGACTCACACCATGAGAAGAACAACCCTCGTGCTCACCAGTGAAAAAGGTGACGGAACTCACCATACATTCTGCACCACGAACAGGAGTAAGCTTTGGCACTGGCTGCAAAAGGAAATAGTACTAAGACTAAGGTAAACTTCATGGAAGTTGTAATCGTTTGGTCTCCATAAGTAAACAATGCTCCAAATGAATTCAATCAAGGCTAGATTAGTCTTGGTAGTAAAGGATAGTAAAAACTATCTAAGAATACATATAGTTTCACTATTATTTATGAATAAATAATATGGTAATGTAATTTCGTCACATTACTTATGTCACGAAGAAGTTTGGAAGTTAGAAATCACAACTGGTCAACATTTACGCAAATGATCATTTATAAATACAATGCATTAATAAGATGATAAACTTCCTCTACTGAAGCTTAATAAAAGATAAAGCTAAGAGTTCTGTATAAGATTGTTTCTTGAAAGGCCTTAGGTCTGTTTCCATACTTATAAGCAGTGTTGTACATTTCATAAATAGCAACAACAATAAACTTTTGCTTCAATAAGAGTATTGGTATACTGAATCTTGAGCTCTATTAAGAACTGGAAAAAACTTAGTGTAAAGAGGAAAAGAAAATTTATCTAACGTAGCAGACATTCTGATAATAGACAATCAGTAGGGTAAAGATACTGATCATAACAACATGAAGTTAAAATACTATCACTATTGCTAAAAAAGTAAAAGAAACATTACTTTACCTTGTAGTACTCTTGAATTCTATTAAGCAAACTTTTACTCTAGAAGTATATTATGCTAAAAGAAGTATATCTGGATTAACGCCTTAATAAACTCTTACTGGTTCAAAAATTACCTGTCAAGCCTGTAACATTCAGATTTCCAGATAAGTTAGCAATCGCTAAGTAAGCCCAGATAGAAAGCAACTTCTCACCTACTTGACAAAATCAAAGCTATCAGTGTAGCTAGAAACAACTGAATGCAGATTATTCACATCATATATCAATATTAAAATAATTTTAATTTATATGGGTTTAAGTTAATATTTAGTTGGTTAACTGTTTCATTTATTCGTTAACCTCTAGCAGTTAACAAACAACGACTATAAACAATTTATGTTACATAAAAAAATTTAATTTTTGTGAAAAATTTGGGGTTTTGACAAAGGGCCACCCATAGCACTACCCCAATGTCCTGAATCCAACGGAGTCGAAGGTTCAACGATCTGATCCACAACCATCATTCTATGGAACGTTGAATCCCACCTCCCACAAGATTTTAGGGACACCTGTTGAATCCCTACCAGGGGCATAGAATGGAAACCATGCATCAAAACAAGGTTCCAGTGGGTCATCCAAATGTGTTTAGGTAGTTTCCATGTGGGAACTCTAGCTAGATGTTGAAATTTGAGGAATTTTCAAAACTTACCCCTATGTGCAAAAATGTCGCATTCCCTTACTAAGCAAAACCCTAGTTTCCGAAATTGACCTAAAATAGGATCCCTTGTCTATGGACCCATAGTAGATGGCCACCCCTCGCACTATCCCAATGTCTTGAATCTAATGCAGTCATCTGTTCGTCGATCCGAGCGACAACCATCATTCTATGGCACGTTGAATCCCACCTCCTACAGGATTTCAGGAACACCTATTGAATCCCTACTCGGGGCATAGAATGGAAACCGTGCATCAAAAGGGGTTTTGGTGGGTCATGCAAGGATGTTTAGGTAGGTTCCATGTGGGAACACTAGCCACATGTTCACGTTTGAGGAATATGAAAAGCTAACCCTTGTGTGCAAAGATTTCACATTCCCTTACTAATCAAAACCCTAGTTTCCAAAATTGACCTAAAACAGGATCCCTTGTCCATGGACCCAGAGTAGAGGGACACCCCTAACACTATCTCGATGTCCTGAATCCAAAAGAGTCGATGGTTCATCGATCTGAGCCACGACCATCATTCTATGGCATGTTGAATCCCACCTCCTATAGGCTTTCAAGGACACATGTTGAATCCCTACCCAAGGCATAGAATGGAAACCGTGCATCAAAACAAGGTTTCAGTGGGTCATGTAGGCATGTTTAGGCAAGTTCCATGTGAAAATTCTAGCCACAAATTCACGATCGAGGAATTTTCAAAGCTGACCCTTATGTACAAAAATTTCGCATTCCCTTACTAATCAAAACTCTAGTTTCCAAAATTGACCTAAAATAGGATCCCTAGTCCATGGACCCAGAGTAGAGGGCCACCCCTAGCACTATCCCAATGTCCTAAATCCAACAGAGTTGATGGTTTGTCGATCCAAGTGACAGCCATCATTTTATGGCACGTTGAATCCCACCTCCTACAGGCTTTCAAGGACACTTGTTAAATCCCTACCCTAGCCCATAGAATGGAAATCGTGCATAAAAATGGGGTTCTGGTGTGTCATGCTAGTGTGTTTAGGCAGGTTCCATGTGGGAATGCTAGCAACATGTTCACGGTCGAGGAATATGAAAATTTGACCCCCAGTGTGCAAAAATTTCACATTCCCTTACTAAGCAAAACCCTAGTTTCCAAAATTGACCTAAAACATGAGCTTTTGTCCATGGAACTAGAGCAGAATGCCACTCCTAGAACTATCCTGATGTACTGAATTCAACAAAGTTGACAGTTCATCGATCCGAGCCATGACCATCATTATATGGCACGTTGAATCCCACCTCCTATAGGATTTCATGGACACTTGTTGAATCCCTACATGGGGCATAGAATGGAAATCATGCATCAAAATAAGGTTCTGGTGGGTCATGCAAGTGTGTTTAGGTAGGTTCCATGTGGGGACACTAGCCACACATTCACAGTCAAGGAATTTGCAAAACTAACCCCTATGTGGAAAAGTTTTGCATTCCCTTACTAAGCAAAACCCTAGTTTCCAAAATTAACCTAAAACAGGATCCCTTGTCCATGTACCTAGAGTAGAAAGCCACCCCTAGAACTATACCAATGTCCTGAATCCAACATACTCAACGGTTCGTCGATCCGAACGACGATCATCATTTTGTGGCACGTTGAATCCCACCTCCTACAGGCTTTTAAGGACACCCGTTGAATCCCTACCCGAAGCATATAATGGAAACCGTGCATCAAAATGAGTTTTTGGTGGGTCATGAAAGTGTTTTTAGGAAGGTTCCATGTGGGAACACTAGCCACACATTCACGGTCGATGAATTTGCAAATCTGACCTCTATGTGCAAGAATTTCACATTCCCTTACTGAGCAAAACCCTAGTTTCCAAAATTGACCTAAAACAGGCTCCATTGTCCATGGACCTAGAGTAGAGGGACACCCCTCTCACTATCCTGATGTCCTAAATCCAACGGAGTCTAGTGTTCATCGATCCGAGCCACGCCCATCATTCCATGGCACATTGAAGCCCACCTCCTACAGGCTTTGAGGGATGCCTGTTCAATCCCTACCTAAGGCATAGAATGGAAATTGTGTATCAAAACAGGGTTCCAGTGGGTCATGCAAGTGTGTTTAGATAGGTTTCATGTGGGAGCTCTATCCATATGTTCATGGTCAAGGAATTTTCAAAGCAGACCCCTATGTGAAAAAATTTCACATTCCCTTATTGAGCAAAACCTTAGTTTCCAAAATTGACCTAAAAAATGATCCCTTGTCCATGGAACGAAAGTAGAGGGCTTCCCCTAGCACTATTCTGATGTCATGAATCCAACATATTTGACGGTTCGTCGATCCAAGCCACGACCATCATTCTATGTCATGTTGAATCCCACCTCCTACAGGCTTTCAGGGACACGTGTTGAATCCCTACCCAGGGCATAGAATGGAAACCGTGCATGAAAACAAGGTTCTGGTGGGTCATGTAAGGATTTTTAGGGAGGATCCATGTGGGAAATCTATCCACATGTTCACAATCAAGGAATTTGCAAAATTGACCCCTATGTTACGGAGAGAAATTCCTATGGATTGGGGTACCACAACAGACAGCTAGACTCCAGAAATCAATCTTCTCCAATATGCAATAGAAATAAACAATCTAAC
>LPNX010825811.1:2885-35612 GCA_001517045.1 Pseudotsuga menziesii | reverse complement strand
GCAACATATCTCTCTTTGTCTCTAAATCCATAACAACCAATCTCTCTCTCTCTAAACCCCTAACTCTAAATCTCTTTATCTAAAACACTAACCCCTAATCTCTCTCAGTATCTAAACCCCTAAGCCCCAATCTCTCTCTCTCTCTCTCTCTCTCTCTAAACCCATAACCCCCAATCTCTCTCTCTTTATCTCTCTAAACCCCTAACCCCCAATATTTCTCTCTCCCTCACTCTTTAAATCCCTAAATCTCAACATCTATATCTAAACCCCTAACACCTAATCTCTCTCTCTCTCTCTCTCTCTCTCTCTCTCTAAATCCCTAACCCCCAATCTCTCTCTTTTTCTAAAATCCTACCCTCTAATATGTCTCTCTCTCTAGCTACTTTAGCCCTAATATTTGTCTTTCTCTCTCTTTTTAACCTCCAATATATCTCTACCTCTCTATAAACCCATCACCACCAATATCTCTCCACCTCTCTCTAAACCCATCACCACCAATATCTCTCCACCTCTCTCTAAACCCATCACCACCAATATCTCTCTGTAGACCCATGAAGCCCAATCTCTCTCTCTCTCTAGATATATAAATCCCTAAGACCTAATATTTTCCTCTCTCTCTAAACCTATAACACCCAAACTCTCTCTCTCTCTCTCTCTTCAAGCCCCTAACCAAAAATATCTCTGTATCTCCCTCTAAACATATAAACTAAAATATCTCTTTTTTTAAACAGTTAACCCCAAATATATCTCTCTCTATATATCTATTTATTTACCCCTCTCCCTCTATAAACCCCTAATCCCCAATCTCTCTCTCTTTCTAAACACATAACCCCAAATATCTCTCTCTCTCTAAACTAATAACCTCTGATCCCTCTCTCTCTCTCTAAACCCCCAACCTTCAATCTCTCTCTCTCTCTAGACCCTTAACCCTCAATCACTCTCTCACTCTCTGTCTAAACCCATAACCCCAAACCTCTTTCTCTCTCTCTCCATTTATCTATCTATCTCTCTCCAAACACCCACTACTTATCCACCCCCCCATGTCTATGTCCCTCTCCCCCCCCCCACTAACCATACATAGTCCCCTCATCATCTCTTTCTATCTATAAATTCCTATTAACCCCCAATCACTCTCTCCCTTTCTATCAACCCTGAACCACCAACCTTTCACTCTCCCCTAAACCCCTAACCTCCAATCTCTCTCTCTCTATAAAACCCCAACACAGTCAATCTATTTTTTTGTCTAAACCCATAACCTCAGATTTCTCTCTAACTCTCTCTCTCTCTATAAAACCATAACATAATCAATCTCTTTTTGTTTAAACCAATAACCATAGATATCTCTCTAACTCCCTCTCTCTCTCTCTCTTAACACCTAACCCCTAATCTACCTCAATCCCTGTATCTACCACTCTCACTCTTTCTCTAAACTCATAGCCTATGCTCTATCATTCTCTCTAAACTCGTAACATCCAGTCTCTCTCACTAAGCTCATAGCCTCTCTCTCTCTCTCTCTCTCTCTCTCTCTCCTAAAACTTTACACCCAATCTATTTCTCTAATATTCTAACCCCCCATATCCCTCTATCTCTCTCTAAACACCTAACCTCCAATATGTCTCTCATTATTTAAATTCCTAACCCCCCACCCTCTCTCTCTCTCTCTCTCTCTCTCTCTCTCTTTGTCTCTCTCTCTTTCTCTCTCTCTCTATCTCTAATACCCTAACTCTCAATTCATCTCTTTCTTTAAACCCCTAACCCATAATATCTCTCTTTCTAAGCCCCTAAACTCCAATATTTCTCTCTCTAAACCCCTAGCCTATGTTCTCTCTTTCTCCCCCCCCAAAAAAGACCCATTGTGATGCGATGTAACCCCCCATCTTTATATCTCTCTCCACCCAACCACTAACCATCCATACTCCCCTTATGTTCTCTCTCTCTCTCTCTCTCTCTCTCTCTCTCTAAACCCATGTTAACTTGTACTCTCTATCTCTATCTATCTAAACACCTAACCACCAATCCCTCTCTCTAAACCTCTAACCTCAAACATCTATCTCTATCTCTCTAAACCACTAACTCCCAAACTCTATCTATCTAATACACTAACCCCCAATCTTTCTCTCTCTCTCTCCAAAACCCCACTCCTCAATAACCTACCCCTAGAGCCTTCTTTATGTCTCTCTCCTCCTGAAAACTAACTAAATTCATACTCCCTCCATGATATCTTTCTTTCTCTAAAATCCTATTAACCCCCTATTGCTCTCTATATCACTATAAATCCCCAATCGTAATCTCTCTCTCTCTGTCTCTCTATCTCTCTCTCTCTCTCTCTGTCTCTCTCTCTCTCTCTCTCATCACCTAACGCAGAACCTCCCTAGTTTTAGTTATCTCTATCTAAACACCTAACCCCTAATCTCCCTAAATCTCTCTCTCTCTCATCCCCTAAACCCCATTATTTCCTTTTCTTTAAACACCAAACCTATAATCTCTTTCTCTACTTTAAACCCATAACCCCCCAATCTCTCTCTCGAAAGCACTGACCCCTACTCCATGTATTTCACTCTCTCTAAAACCCTAACACTTAATCTCCTCTCTCTCTCTCTCTCTCTCTCGCTCCAAAAACCCACTACACAACCACCTAACCATCCACCTACTACATCTCTCTCTCCATACACACTCCTCCCATGTTCTCTTTCTCTCTCTAAACCCTTATTAACTTCTAATCACTCTTTCCTTCTAAGCCCCTATCCGCTAATCTATATTTCTCTCTATATCTAAACCCCTAACCTACTCTCCCTTAATTTCTCTTCCCCTTTAAACTCTTAAACCCTAATATCTCCCTCTCTAAACCCCTAACCCCCATTCTCTCTCTTTATTTAAATTGTTGACCCCCAAACTCTCTCTCTTTCTCTGATCCCCCTATTCCCCAATCTCTTTTTCTCCCTCTCTAATCCCTAACCTTGAGCACTATCTCTCTCTCTTTCTCTCTCTCTCTCTCTCTCTCTCTCTCTCTCTCTCTATCTATATAACCACCATTCTTTTGATCTCTCTCTCTCTAAGCCCCTAACCCCCAATCTCTCTCTCTCTCTCTCTCTCTCTCTCTCTCTCTATATATATATATATATATATATATATATAGAGAGAGAGAGAGAGAGAGAGATCACCCACTTCTCAACCACCCCCCTCCCCTATATATGTCTCTCTCCCACCCACCACTAACCATACATAGTCCCCTCATGGTCTCTCTCTATCTCTAAATTCCTTTTAACCACTAGTGGAAAATGGGAGATTAGTGACCAAATAAATGACCAAAATCCACATATCAATGACCACTTTTGGCTTGGCGATCGCTGGTGGCTAATTTACGGTCTTTTATTACGCGACCAAAATTGGTCATTTTTATTTTGGTCATTTATAGCTTGTGAGCTGGTCATTTATTTGGTCATATATTTGGTCATTAATTTGGTCATATATTTGAATCAATGACCAAATATATGACCACATTTATAACCAAATTAATGACCACATGACAAACTAGAATATGACCAAATTTGGTCGCGTAATAAAAGATCATAAATTAGCCACCAAAACTGCTTTCTGGTCATTGATATGCAAATTTTGGTCGTTTTTTTGGTCATTTATATCTCATTGTTTGGTCACGTATCTCTCAATTTTTTATCATTATATATGTGAATTTTGGTCATTAATCTCAATTATTGGTCACTAATTTAGTCATTTTTAGTCATTTTATGTGTGGTTATTATATTTTAGTAGTTTTAATGGTGTCCATTATTAATCCATATAAATTTTTAATATGATATTATCATTAAATTAAAAAAATAATCATACATTATTTGGCATCATCTAACACACATGTGAATTATGCAATGTCACATTAATTAGTTAAATACAACATTTATAAATAATATAAAGTACAACCATATAAGTTTTAAACTGCACAAATTATATTATATGAAATGTCAAGTATTACAACAAATATGAGTTTTCTCAAAAACTATCTCCATGTAACTTTACATGAAAATCATCTAGTACATTGATGATTTTTCAAAATATTACAATAGCTAAACCATCCCACTTGTACTTGGTTGCTAAGCCATACTTAGATCCCGTGGAAGCTTTCAAAACCATACTTAACAGCTTGAAACCTTCAGCAACAGGCTCTTCATACTCAATGGCAAATCCTCAGTAGTGGGCTCTTCATACTCAATGGAGCACTTATTTAAGCTCACCCCTGCAAAATCCAATAGAAAATTCTCACTTGTAAGTAGAAAAATAATGAACTGTAAAGTAGAAAAACAATGAAGAAAATTATTTATAATGTTCAACAGTTAACAACAGTAACCAAAATCATGTGCAAAATAGGAAAATATAATCTAACAAATTCAATTTAAGAATTGGTTAATTAAACTTGAAAGGCTAAATCTACACTATTCAGTGCCTAAGAAAAATGAAGAATGTAATTTAAGTCTAGTATATATTAAAAAGCGTAGCGAATAGAAAAATAACACCATCTGCAATTAGGCTGACTCTCAATGTAAATAAGTTTGTCTGCATTAAAAGGAAAAGAACTCCAATAGGCATGAAAATTAATTGACACTCATGGTAGGTTTTGTCCTGACCTTTTCAGCCACGACAATTCCATTCACTCCAGCATTCTTTGCAATTAATTTCAATGGGTAGCTTAAAGCCCATTTAACACTGCCTGCACCAATCTATGAGCACCACAAAGGCCGACACAGTTTAAAGCCTATGTAATAACAAGTTGCTAAAGATTAAAAAAAATGTAATTTTGTATACACATAATATTTCTACGTTCAACAAATAATGTGTCATTTGACTATAAAACATGGCTCTGGAATCTTTTCCACCTGCATTGAACTTGATCATGAATGAGAGAGACAAATATCACACCTTTTGCTCATTGTTTTCAAGTGTATCTTTGATAGCATCAACCTTTGAAGTAAGCCTCAATAGACTACACTCGCCACCAACAACAATGCTTTCCTCAACATCTGCCTGTATACAGTCATGGTTGTAAATTAACTTAAACTTTATCCATCATTTAAGCACATAACAACTATGAATCTATATTAGGTCTTTATGCAGAAGTTTAACTCCTTTATTACAAACAGTAGATTATTTTGAAGTGCCTTATCAAATATATACAATTCAATGTAGAATTAATTGTTTGTTCATGGAATATGAAGAGTACACAATATATGTACAGTTGAGAACTTGTGTGTGTGTTCTCTCTTATCTTATGCCCTTGCACACACTACCAATTTATGATCCCCTGTAAACTGACCACCTTTATCAAGAAAGTTGTAGGATTTACCAGTAGCATGATCAGTTGCAGATTGTTGAAGGGCAAATTCAAGCAGCCTGAATGCTTCAGCCACATCACAACTTTCAACCTACACAAACCACCTATGTTAATAATGACTTGTATTCTTTCAGACTTTTGGCTGTCATCTACTGAATTATCTTGAGAATCTTTTTTGAATGTAACAAATAAAATTTAATTTAATAATTTATGTTCTACTATAGCTTGAGATACCAACAAATGAATTATAGAAATAGATTGGTAAATAATAAATATACTGTACAAAGAGATCAAATGACCTTTCTTTTTTTCCACCTCCATTTTTTTGGACTTGGTCTGGCCTAAAACTAGCCATGCTTTTATCTCCGGATCATCAATAGACTTTGTTGGATTCAATTCTTGCAATGGATGCCTTGTGATTTTGTCTGATCAATTTGCTATTAACACGACTATAAATTTTATATGGGCAACCAGCTCACCTTCAAGGCACAAAGACATTATCAATTAATAATTGCATGCATTTACTAAGAAATCTTCAAATATAGTGGTCAAATGAGCATACCAATGAATTTGACACAAACCACCAAGTGTAATTGCAATGTGCAAACCAAATCCATGTTTTCAGTTTTGAAAGGATATGTTTTGATTGTATCTCAAATAAAGATGCAATAATTGGTCAAAATTTGACATCAATTATGAATTTCAAACAGTGATACAATCTTGACTTCTTATGTCCCTTGAGAAATAGTAAATTCAGATCTCACAAAGGGAGTTTTGGCATACAAAGTTTTATTAGCATATTTCAAGTAAATGTCAACTTCAGAAACTCACAAACAACTCAAAGAACTTTTCCTAATCATTAAAAGCATAGATATATATGGAAACCCAAAACTATAAACTATAAACTATAAACCCCAAGAGCTAACCTCTGATTAATTGACCACTGCCAATTTCAAAATCTATTGGATCACCCCTCTCAAAGCTTTAGTCGAAAAATATCCCATCTATAAGATATCCCTGCAATAAATGGAGGAAACCATGACATTCTAGCTAAAATTTTATACTAAAGAGCCTACTACTCCCAACACATAGTTAGGATTAACTGCTAAAACCCTCTAATCATTCTCAGTTGATTGGGATCATCCTTTTGTCCTAGGTACTGGTGCTGTCTAGTTGTCATCAAGAATCACGAGGACACCTTCCTTATCTATCAAATGATGCAAAACACGATATGAATTGCTTAACACAGTAACCCACTGCACCCTAGCTAATACTGCATAGGACCTTAAAATAAATGGAGAAGAAATTTAAAGAAAAATTATATTTAAGTTTTCCATACCTGTATAATAGATCTCACACATTTTACCTCCTCTAGTAGTCCACTCATTGTATCAAACACTTGCTGGGAGTTCAAATCTTCAACGTACCACTTGATTAAATATGCCTGTTTCAAACCATCCAAACCAGCCTCTGCAAAAACCAAATAATAAATAAATGAATCTATTTGTAACATCAGGTACTAAATGACCCATCAATCAACACAATGGAAGGTTACAATAGCTTTGTGAGTTTCTCGATATGATTATCTTCAGCAAAATAGTGAGTGATTTATCAAATCACTTTCAAAGTTATAAAAATTCCAGATGGTGTGCCAAGTTGCTAACAGATACAGTAACATGGATAGAACATGTAAATTGTCACAATACTATCTTTATTTGATTCTTCATGTTGTCTAAGCCGAATGACAAGTGCACAAGTAAATTTTTGGAAATGCTCATATGTAACTGTCATTTTCTTCTTTGGTTGATCACCATCTTTTCCTTCTGCTTCTTCTATCCCATCCCCTAAACAATAAAGTTGTAAATACAAAACCATGGGCATAACAATGTTGCAGCCCATCTAACATGTAAAAACCAATTTCTAACATAATGTATTCCATGCACTTACCTGAAGGTTGATGGTCATCTGCTTCTGTAGGTTGGTTCTCGTTGACCCCAGCACCTCTATCTATATTATTATTCTCAGAATCTTCGAAATCAGCCAGATCAATCTCATTTGAGTCAACACTGTATAGCAGGGACACATATTAGATCATAACTTAACAAAATATTGCATCAAACTGAAACAAAGGTAAAAGAGAGAACGTTTGCAAAAAGGAAACTTGATGATGGATGTGATTATTATTCTTGCTGCCATATGAACATGGGCCGACCACACCTGGTAACATTCCAACAATCCCAGACAATCATTACAGGATATGTTATAGTATTTGCTAATGTCAGAAAATGTGGAAGTCCTATGTACCTCAGAATCCAAATGCACACGAGCAATGGACTCAGACAATCTTATCAAAGCTTCCAATTCTCTCACTATAATTATGTATGCAACTCGACTACCAAGTGTAGCATCACCTCGCCGTAAGGATACATATGCATCAACTAGAACCTTTCTGGCTTCAGTACCTAGCTATACTCAGTTCAAGCATAATTAGTATTACCAATCAAGGCATTAAACAATCAATTGTGAAAAGCAATGTCAAGGGTTCCTGAAAAGAGGCAAAGAATGCTAAAAGTTCTTTTGGAAATTGGAAGACTAGTTCAATATGGGACAAAGAAACAACCTTTGGCTTAAGGGTTTTTGCATAACCAATGTAGCACTGAATTTGAGCAGTAGTAAAAGATGGAGATAATGCCTCTTCATGCTTTTGGTGTGTTGAAAAACTGAGATTTACTGCTTGCTGGTTTAAATGAACAATTTTTGTTTTTCACTTCAGCCGGTTTTGCATAGGCTTGAAGCTACTTAAAATTTTGCCGAAAAATTTTAAACACACAGTAAAAATTACTAACAGGCTGAAAACAAATGCATGCACACCATAAATTTGACTCAGAGATTTTTGGCTAATCAGCCCTGGAAAAACCCCCACGGGGAAAACCAGTCAGAGAGGAGAGATCTTTATTATTCTTCAGCAATGTACAGGACAGAAAAAAATAGTGAAAATACAACTTATCTCCACCGGCAAACTTTATCTCAAAGTCTGGAAATGCCCTTCTTCTTTTCTGAGCCAAATTAAATGCAACAGTACAGCACCAACAAGCCGTACATTTTCTAGGAATTTGTGCCAATAAAAACACAGTCTGTACCAGCAGACAGGACGTACCCTTTCCTCGATTCCTGTGCAATTAATGAGCAGTCCGTACACTAATTTTTATGCTGAAAATTTAATGTTGTTTGTACAGCATTTAAACAGGCCGTACTTTCCTCAAAAACTGTGCAGCATTAAATGAACCTGTACCTACAGGCCGTACATCAAATTCTAGGCATTAAATGTAGACCGTACAGTGCAATAAATGCAGGCCGTACTTCCCTCAATTCCTGTGCAAAAACACCAGCAATAAATGAAGATGAAGCACCTCGATTTCTGTGCATTAATGTCTCTCGATTTCTGTGCAGCAGTCTCTCTTCTTCTTCTGGAAAATCGTGACCTCCTTCAACAACTCGACCTCCTCTCACTCAACTCTTCTCTTCTCCTGAAAATGAAAAGTGAAAAACCCTTTTGCCTCCCTCAGCCTTTTTGTTTACCCTAAGTGAGTTTCTTAATCCAACGGTGGAGAAAGAATCAATCCAATGGATGAGATTGAATGAGAGTGAAAATCACTTTTATTTATTTCTCATAAATAAAATCACTCACCCACTTAAATTTATCAAAAAGTGACTTTATTGTTATAAAGTCTCATTAAGTGACTTTTAATGTGAGGGTCACCTTTTTCCCTCTTAAAGTGACTTTAGGAAAAAATTAAAGTCACCTAGGGAACATCTACCTAGGTACAAAAATCAACACTCCCTCTTACCGAGGAAGGTGTTCCGTACCACTCCCAACTTATCTTTGAAGAAGACGAACTTGCCCCTCCCCAAAGACTTCGTCAAGATGTCAGCTACCTGCTCATCAGTGGAAATATGCCGAAGCTGAACTGCCCCTCTCTGAACGTAGTCTCGGATGAAATGATATCTGATATCTATATGCTTTGACCTGTCATGGAACACTGGATTCTCAGAGAGCTGAATGCAACTCTGATTGTCATAGTAGATCACCATAGGCCTAAGCTCCTGATCAAACAAATCTACCAAAATCTTGCAAAGCCACAGTGCTTCACAAGTAGCCTGACTGGCTGCCATATATTCAGCCTCAGCTGAACTCAATGCAACGGATCTCTGTTTCCGGCTGAACCACGACACTGCTGCCGAGCCCAAACTGAAACAACAACCGGAAGTGCTCTTCCGATCCCGCACGCAACCTGCCCAGTCTGAATCTGTAAAACCAACCAATCCGACTCCATCCAAACCCCTGTAGTCCAGACCATAGTCCACTGTCCCTGCAAGATATCTCAAAATGTGCTTTGCAGCTATCCAGTGCACACTCCTAGGCTCAACCATGAACTGGCTAAGAGTGTTCACCGCAAAGCACAAATCTGGCCTAGTGTTGACCAGATACATCAACGAACCAATCAGCTGACGATATAGTGTGGGATCCACCAACTGGCCCTCGGAAGCATGGAGTTGCTTCCAATTGGTGATCATAGGTGTAGACATAGGCCTGCAGTCCTCCATCCTAAATCTCCTCAGAATATCAGCTACATACTTTCCCTGTCCAAGGAAAATATGCCCAGGCTCCTGCCAAACCTCCATCCCCAAATAATAGTGCATCAGCCCAATATCGGTCATCTCATACTCTGAAGCTAAGTCTCTCTTGCAATGTGCAATGAGACGCTCAGCACCTGTGATGAACAGATCATCAACATACAACAAAAGAATGAGCGAATCCCCCCCAACCACAATGAAGTAAAGGTTGGGATCAGCCTCACTCTTCTGAAATCCCATCGATGCCAGATACTCATCTATCCTGGAGTACCAAGCTCTAGGAGCTTGCTTTAGCCCGTACAAGGCTTTCTTCAACCTGCACACATGAGAATCCCTCCCATGTATCTCGAATCCCTGTGGCTGCTCTAGATATACTTCCTCCTGAAGAAGACCATTGAGAAATGTGGTCTTCACATCCATCTGGTGGATCCTCCAACCCATCTCTGCTGCTATAGAAATCACTGCCCTGATAGAAGAATATCGTGCAACTGGAGCAAAAGTCTCATCATAGTCAACTCCCTCAACCTGTGAGAAACCCCGTGCCACAAATCTAGCCTTGTACTTCTCTACGCTACCATCCGCAGCATGCTTTACCTTGTAAAGCCATCTGGAAGTCACAACTGACTTCCCCTCCAGTCTCGGTACTATCTCCCATGCATCATTCTTCATGATGGAATGGTACTCTTCCATCATGGCATCTCTCCAAACCAGATGCTGGGAAGCCTCCTCAAAAGTAGATGGCTCAGAGTCACGAAGGCATGCAACAAGAGCCATATCATCCCTAACCACACCAAGCCTCTCAGGATTCACTACTGACCTGATCCTCTCCCGGGGTCTACCAACTGCCTCTGCATCCTTCAAGGTCTCCTGAAGCCACTTAGGCTTTCTCTTCCTTGAAGGTTGTCCCTCCTCATCTGAGGAAGTCCCTGTACCTGAAGGTCCAACACCCCGAGGACCAGTAACTAAAGATCTTGTGCCTGTTGATGATGTCACCTGAGGACTCAAACCTGTACCTGTACCTGAACCTGTCCCAGATACTGTCCCTGAACAGCCTGCCACCTGAACCACTGAACTAGTAGATGATGTACCTATAACCTATGATCCAGACCCTCCAGAAACCTGTGGACCTGTAAGCTGTATCGAAGAAGCCTACACTAACTGAGGTGTGGAGGCTGGTACCTCCCCCTGCTCTAACTCTCTGGACTTCCGAAAGGCTCTCTCCTCATCAAACTTTACTTCCCGGTGGACAACAACTTTCCGCGAACAAGGTAAGTAAATCCTATAAGCCTTCGAAGTCTCATCATATCCCACAAAGATGCCTCTCTCTGCAGTGGGATCAAACTTCGTCCTCTTGTCAGAAGGGACGTGAGAGTAAGTGAAAGAGCCAAATATGCGGAAATGGCTCACCTCATGCTTCTTGCCCGAATACATCTCCTCAGGAGTCTTGCTCCCCACTGCCCTGTGAGTACTCCTGTTCTGCAGATATACTGCAGTACTACATGCCTCAGCCCAAATAAAGAAAGGTAGTCCCTGATCATGGAGCATCGCCCTGGCTGCTGCCACAATAGACCTGTTCTTCCTTTCCGCTACTCCATTCTGCTCAGGAGTATAAGGAACCATCAGCTATCTCTGAATCCCCTCCTATATACAGAATGCGCCGAACTCCTTGGAGGTATACTCACCCCCATTGTCTGACCTCAATATCCGGATCTGTCTACCTGTCTGCTTCTCCACAAGGGCTTTGAACCCTTGGAAGACTCTCAATACAAGCTCAGACTTCTTGCTCCTCAAGAAGTAGATCCAGGTCTTCCTGGAGTAGTCATCTATCAAGCTGATGTAATACTCGAAGCCTATCAAAGAACGCGATGACATGGGATTGCAAATATCATAATGGATCAAATCAAGCACCCTAGCAGCTCTAGTGTCACTGCTTGGAAAAGCAGTCTTGGTGTGCTTTCCCAAAGCACACCCCCTACACACATCACTCTGCTCTGTGCTAAACTCAGGTAAACCTGTGACCATACACCTCAACAATCTCAGAGCTGGGTAATGTAAGTGGGCCATCCTCCGATGCCAGAGCTCACAAAGCTCGCTGTTGCTGCTATGTGCCAAAGCACACTGTGGCTGAAATAATAGCTTGTACATCTTTCCACACCTGACCTCGATGTCCATGGCACTGGACATACCTGCAGCCTTGGGATATACCTATACTCTCCCATCCAAAAAGCACACCCCAAGCCCTCTGTCCTCTATAGTGGAAACTGATACAAGGTTCTTTTTCAGCCCCGGAACATACAACACATCTCGCAGAGTCATGGGACTCATAGACTCCCTCTGAAATGTGATAGTACCCCTACCAACAGCTCTCACAACAGTGTTGTCCCCAAGGACAACCTCCACATCCCTACCTGACTCTGACAACTCTGAGAACACCTCACGAGCTCCTGTCATGTGGCTCGTGGCTCCACTATTAATGTACCAAGTAGAAGAGGTGGATGAACCCCCCTCATGTCCTGCCAACAAGGAATGCTCCCTGTCCTGATCCATATCTATGCTGGTGGCTAAGGTGACTCTCTCTCTCAGTCTGTCCAGCATAAAGGGAAAACTCCCTCTGAAAAGAAACACTAAACTCATCAACCTCAGCTGAGGCTGCAGTCTGCTGTCCCTGCCCCTTCTTCTTCTTCTTGCTTGGACACTGTGAGGCATAGTGTCCAAACACCTGACAAGCATAGCACTTGATTTTACTCAAGTCCTTCTTCTGTCCACTCTGCTGACCCTGCTGCTGCTGCTGCTTGGCCCCACCCTTCTTGGGGCCCTTCTTCTTCTTACCCTTGGCTGCCAAAGCCACATCCTCATCATCAGCTCCTCTCTGAGAAGTACTACCCTGTACAAGACCCCTCCTAGTCTCCTCCTGCACAAAGTCATCCCATAACCTCTCCCAGTCAGGGAGGTTCTCCCTGCCCACAATAGCCTGCACAAAAGCACTCCAGGACTTTGAAGCCCCGTTTACTGCTGTCCGCACAAGCTCTGTAGGGGCAACCTTCTCCCCAACTGCTGCAAGTTCATCCCGAACTGCAGAAATCCTAGTAAGGTAAGCTGTGACTCCCTCTCCTCCATTCATCCTGATACTCTTGAGTTTTTCTCTGAGAACCATTTTCCGGTTCTCATTAGAACTCTCATACAGACTGGTCAAGGCTGTCCACATCTCATGTGCCTTGTCCTTTCCTGAAATGTGAGGAATGATATGGTCTTTCACGGCATCAAGAATAATTCTCCTGGCTTTGCAGTCCTTCTTATTGAAGGCTGTGAGGGCTACTGCATCTGTGGATGCAGGAATGGTTATGGGGTTTGTAGTAGTGTTCCTCACTATTTCTGGCCATAACTCATTCTCTTCAAGTAACAACAAAATCCTATCCTTCCACGGCACAAAATTCCCTGTCCCATCCAGCCTATCCTCCAATCTAAGTCCCGTAGCCATCTCAACAACAACTCAGCAAAGTGCTGTTCACTGACAGAAGTAAAATAACAAAAAATTTCTGAATGCTGCAAATTTCTGTGTGTCTGCAAAAATCACTGTTTCTGCCCCCTTTTCTCTGATACCATGTTGAAAAACTGAGATTTACTGCTTGCTGGTTTAAATTAACAATTTGTGTTTTTCACTTCAGCCGGTTTTGCATAGGCTTGAAGCTACTTAAAATTTTGCCGAACAATTTTAAACACACAGTAAAAATTACTAACAGGCTGAAAACAAATGCATGCACACCATAAATTTGACTCAGAGATTTTTGGCTAATCAGCCCTGGAAAAACCCCCACAGGGAAAACTAGTCAGAGAGGAGAGATCTTTATTATTCTTCAACAATGTACAGGACAGAAAAAAAATAGTGAAGATACAACTTATCTCCACTGGCGAACTTTATCTCAAAGTCTGGAAATGCCCTTCTTCTTTTCTGAGCCAAATTAAATGCAACAGTACAGCACCAACAGGCCGTACATTTTCTAGGAATTTGTGCCAATAAAAACACAGTCCGTACCAGCAGACAGGCCGTACCCTTTCCTCGATTCCTGTGCAATTAATGAGCAGTCTGTACACTGATTTTTATGCTGAAAATTTAATGCTGTTTGTACAGCATTTAAACAGGCCGTACTTTCCTCAAAAACTGTGCAGCATTGAATGAACCCATACCTATAGGCCATACATCGAATTCTGGGCATTAAATGCAGACCGTACGATGCAATAAATGCAGGCCATACTTCCCTCGATTCCTGTGCAAAAACACCAGCAATAAATGAAGATGAAGCACCTCGATTTTTGTGCATTAATGTCTCTCGATTTCTGTGCAGCAGTCTCTCTTCTTCTTCTGGAAAATCGTGACCTCCTTCAGCAACTCGACCTCCTCTCACTCAACTCTTCTCTTCTCCTGAAAATGAGAAGTGAAAAACCCTTTTGCCTCCCTCAGCCTTTTTGTTTACCCTAAGTGAGTTTCTTAATCCAACGGTGGAGAAAGAATCAATCCAATGGATGAGATTGAATGAGAGTGAAAATCACTTTTATTTATTTCTCATAAATAAAATCACTCACCCACTTAAATTTATCAAAAAGTGACTTTATTGTTATAAAGTCTCATTAAGTGACTTTTAATGTGAGGGTCACCTTTTTCCCTCTTAAAGTGACTTTAGGCAAAAATTAAAGTCACCTAGGGAACATCTGCCTAGGTACAAAAATCAACATGGTGAACTCTAACAATATGATCTGCAATATGGTGATCTGTCTGATCATCTGGCTCATCTATCATGACATAAACTAGGTCAAACCTGGAGAGAATCACAGGAGGAAGTGCCACATTGTACTGCAAAACCAAACAACATGATGAGAAAGACCAAAAAAACATGTTGCAAATCTCAATCAAGTTTGAATGATGCTTTGGCTTTAAAATGACCTGCAGACATTACCTTTAGCGGCTTTGATTTATCATAACGCCCACCAGTAGGATTTGCAGCTGTTAAGATAGAGGTATGAGCATTGAGAGTTGCTTGAATGCTAGCTTTTGTAATGCTTATTGTCTGTTACTCCATAGCCTCATGAATTGAAACCTTTAATAGAAAATGTGTAGATCTTGTTAGAGGTGTGGATCAATGGCATGCCAATCTAATCAAAATGTAATTGAAAAGGCCAAGTGCAATACAAATTCCATAGCATTCAATAGAATATACCTGATCTTTTACATCCATTTTATCAACTTCATCTATACAGCAAATACCATTGTCATCCAGCATCAAAGCTCCAGCCTGGATAGCATCACACATACCAGATTTTAATACCAAGTGGCTCATATTGTAAATAGAAATGATTCCTACCAAAATTACAAGAGTAAAAAACAAAGACCCATGGGCCATATCCCATACTGAAACCCGCAATCTGGATGCTACTTACCCCTAATTAGACTATACAGGAAATGACAAGGAGATAAATCACAGTTTATATTCAAGGCTGATGAACTTTCTAAGTTATATGAAGGTTAATATCACATTTATAAGTCTTGGAAAGATTATCATTCCTTGGTAGCTTCACAATAAAATGATAATCCGCATTCAATTCAAGACAACCAATATTAAAATCCGCTGTTGTTAAATCAAGGGCATTCCAAAATGCTTCTCAATTTTTTGTTTCATTTGATCTGATTTGAACATTGGTAAATACCCTTGCCAACTTTTTGCCGAGGCCGACTTTTTCAACATTGGTAAATACCCCCACTCACCTTAGTCTATAAAAGGAGAGGAGGGCACATTAGTTAGATAGCCTATGAGAGATAGAATTAGTGTGTTTTGAGCTTTTGATGTGATAGCAAGTATTAGCACCATGTGTGCTAGCTGCTGTTGTAATGTATAAGTAATAAAGAAATTAACATGATTGTTGTTGGAGCCTGCCTTGTTGTTTTGAGTTTCCAAATAACAAATTTATGTAGCTTGGCACCTAGTTATCTGTTGTTTTGATATAAGTTTATAAGGTATAGAATGTTGTGTATGTACTCTTGAGTTTATCTTACAAAGGCAAATACTAAGTTTTCCATATTAGTGCAGGATTTCTTATTTGAGTACAGATCTGAACTATAAGTTAAAAACTTAACAAAAGGCATCCCTACTTGACCCCTATGGTACTCCCGATATGTTCCTAGTGGTCGTAGACGGTGCAAAGCCAACCAAGAACCAACTCATAGAGTTTCATGATGGAAAACCAGAAGTGTCTACAAAATGCCAAAGCCATGCAACCTCCAAACCAAAGACTCTCTTAGGTTTGAGTCAAACGAATTTTGAAAATCCAGAAAGTAGCGGAAGATTTTTGAAGAGAAATGATGGGCATCCTCAATAATAGCCTTGAGCATGAAGACGTGATCAATGGTCTGATGCTCCATGCAAAATCTTACCTGTCCTTTGGCTCTGAGGTGCCTCTGCTCAAGCTTATTTGATAGCCACAAACAACAAACTATAGCATTTTAGGTACGCCCGACCATGATGGTCCCGTAGTTGTCCAGATCTACACTATACCTAATTTGAAGATTGGATGGATGATATGTATTATGGTGTGACCATGAAAAAGAAAAACTAGAACAAAAAACATGATCAAATAATCCACAACATGAAATAAGGGAGAGAGTGAATACCATGCTTGAGGAACTCGACCTGGAAGCCTTCCTCATCAGAGGAAATAGATAAGAAAAGGATTTCTGCCCCGTCTTCAATCCCTCTCACAAGAGTGAGAGCCAAGAAAGAGCTCATAGAACAACAAACTAAAAGAAACAAATCCTTCAGAGCTCATAGTACCTTAATTGCATCATTCAACAGCCAGAGAGGTTGAATTGAAATTGCCCTCCAACTTTCTAAAAGGTTATGTCCTCATTTTGCTTGCTGTTAAGAAACAAAACCTTTAGATCTCAGAGTAACTTTGCTGCATCATCAACAACCAGAAAGTTTGAATTGAAATTGCTCTCCAACTCTCTAAAAGGTTATGTCCTGTTTTTGTTTGATGTTATTAAACGAGTTTGTAAGGCAATACTCAGGCCAAATTGATAGAGAAGCAAAGTCTGTTAGTAAAATTTGTAAGCACTCTCACATAGCTCTGGGAACGACGTTCAATTTAGAAACCGAAACCCCTGCGAAGTATGCACTCTCAACCTACAAGTAAAGATGATGTCTATAGGAATTTTGGTAATAAAACATATCTTTAATTAAACAGGACACTTGCTTGAAAACAAAAAAATTGAGAGAACTTGTTGTTGATGTAGGTCATTAAAAAGGGACAATACAACCGCATATAACATCACTAGAAGACATTGCTGGTTATGTGTAGTTGAAAACTCAATAAAGAAAACTTGAAAAGCATTTGGAACAACATAAAGAATGTTCTACATATGACGATTCTTTAAATGTTTTATTTTTAAAGACAAAACAGAAATTGCTTAGAAACTAGTTGTCGTGAAGCTAAATCAAGCAAAGTAGTGATTATGTATTGGCCATGGAGAGTACATAGGCAAGAACTATGTAAAAATGACACAGTTTAGTATTTACAGTGAGGAGATACTCACGCCATAGACAATGTTGCAGAACCTTTTCCAGCTTTTGCTTCGACAACTTCAGTTCCTCCATCTTGAGTACGCTTTGTCAGAGCTTTGATATCCTCATCTGAAAGATTGGTATTTGGTTTTGGAGTAGCCTAGAAAAATTGGAACAAGAAAATGTCAATCCCCATCCTAAACGTCTGTGGGAAGTTGGGCATTCATATACATTGCAAACAGAAAAAATAGGTAACTACTATCGATTATCGAATCCCTTTTACAGACCACAGTTTGCTACTGTCAGTACTCAGTACTCAGAACAATGCACTGAAGAAAAGGACCATATGAAGTACTAATATAAATATGGCAGAAACCATATATGACTGACTCCTAATAGGATATGAACAGTATTCAACTCAGGACTGATCTTGGGTTATCCAACAGTTATTGCTACTAACAGAACTATAAATATATTAGACATCATTGCTAACAATGTGCTGAGAAACTGATCAAAATCGGTTTAAACTCTTAAAAGGTGAGAAAATATACAGCTATTACTACCTGAGAAAAGAGAGGAAGAATAGTGACACCCACATGTCCTCCTACAATAGGGACATCCACTTCTGCGAACACATACAAAATATTCCAAAAAGACCAACACGGTAAAAATTAAAACCAATAAAACACATTAAAATTTAAAAGCAACCAAAGGAAGATACTAGTATGTATGTATGTATTTATGTATGTAGCATGCTGGAAATAACCTGCTTGCAAAGCTACAACACTGAAAACAAGGACCAAAAATAATTGATAACATTGCATACCTTCCACAGAGACACGTTCCTTGGCAGCATAGAAAGTCTTTGCTCGAACAACATCAAGCATGGTGACACCAAAGATTTTTTTTTCATTGTAGGTTCCAGCCTTCTTGAAAACCTCAACAGCAATGGGTATAGTTGAATTAACAGGATTACTGATCATGTTTACTATAGCCTGCCATAATAAATTTAGAGCATGCGTATCAGGGTAACTACTTCATATTCAAACTTCTAACAGCTCACCACCCTCACATAAACTGAAGCATGCAGTACAGGATTGTCACTTTCAAACCTTCAATCTAGTTCACAGGTAGTGTAAAGCGAGTAAATAATGTAGTTAGAATACAAACATCCTATAGATCTGGCTTGGATTACAATCTGTACCAATTTTAAAAGAACAATAGTTGAGTTGCAATATGAGACTTGTGTACATGGTAGTACCATAAGAATTGAATTAGTGACTGACTCGCAGTGAACACACACAGCAACTGAGCTACTGGATTTAAACCAGTTTCATAAAAATATATCTGCTAAACTAGAGTTGGTTTCAAGTTCAAGTTATTACTAGAACCTTTTTGGCTTCAGTACCTAGCTGTACTCCATTCAAGCATAATTCCAATTAAGGAATTAAACAATCAATTGTGAAAAGCAATGTCAAGGGCTCCTAAAAAGAGGCAAAGAATGCTAAAAGTTCTTTTGGAAATTGGAAGAGCAGTTCAAAATGGGACAGAGAAACAACCTTTGGCTTAAGGGTTTTTGTGTAAGCAATGTAACGCCGGATTTGAGCAGTAGTAAAAGATGGAGATAATGCCTCTGCATGCTTTTGGTGAACTCAAACAATATGATCTGCAATATGGTGATCTGTCTGATCATCTAGCTCATCTATCATGACATACACAAGGTCAAACCTAGAGAGAATCGTAGGAGGAAGTCCCACATTGTACTGCAAAACCAAACAACATTATGAGAAAGACCAAAAAAACATGTTGCAAATATCAATCAAGTTTGAATGATGCTTTGGATTTAAAAAGACCCGCAGACATAACCTTTAGCATCTTTGATTTATCATAATGCCCACCAGTAGGATTTGCAACTGCTAAGATAGAGGTACGAGCATTGAGAGTTGCTTGAATGCCAGCTTTTGTAATGCTTATTGTTTGTTGCTCCATAGCCTCATGAACTGCAACCTTTAATAGTAAAAGTGTACATCTTGTTAGAGGTTTGGATCAATGGCATTCCAATATAATCAAAATGTAATTGAAAAGGCCAAGTGCAATACAAATTCCATAGCATTCACTAGAATATACTTGATCTTTTACATCCATTTTATCAACTTCATCTATACAGCAAATACCGTTGTCATCCAGCATCAAAGCTCCAGCCTGGATAGCATCACACATACCAGATTTTAATACCAAGTGGCTCATATTGTAAATAGAAATGGTTCCTACCAAAATTACAAGAGTAAAAAACAAAGACCCATGGGCCATATCCCATACTGAAACCTGCAATCTGGATGCTACTTACCCCTAATTAGACTATACAGGAAATGACAAGGAGATAAATCACAGTTTATATTCAAGGCTGATGAACTTTCTAAGTTTTATGAAGGTTAATATCACATTTATAAGTCTTGGAAATATTATCATTCCTTGGTAGCTTCGCAATAAAATGATAATCCTCATTCAATTCAAGACAACCGATATTAAAATCCGTTGTTGTTAATTCAAGGGCATTCCAAAATGCTTCTCAATTTTTTGTTTCATTTGATCTAATTTGAACATTGGTAAATACCCTTGCTAACCTTTTGCTGAGGCCGACTTTTTCAACATTGGTAAATACCCCCACTCACCTTAGTTTATAAAAGGAGAGGAGGGCACATTAGTTAGATAGCCTATGAGAGACAGAATTAGTGTGTTTTGAGCTTTTGATGTGATAGCAAGTATTAGCACCATGTGTGCTAGCTGCTGTTGTAATGTATAAGTAATAAAGAAATTAACATGATTGTTGTTGGACCCTGCCTTGTTGTTTTGAGTTTCCAAATAACAAATTTATGTAGCTTGGCACCTAGTTATCTGTTGTTTTGATATAAGTTTATAAGGTATACAATGTTGTGTATGTACTCTTGAGTTTATCTTACAAAGGCAAATACTAATTTTTCCAGATTAGTGCAGGATTTCTTATTTGAGTACAGATCTGAACTATGAGTTAAAAACTTAACAAAAGGCATCCCTGCTTGACCCCTATGGTACTCCCGATATGGTCCTAGTGGTCGTAGATGGTGCAGAGCCAACCAAGAACCAAATCATAGAGTTTCATGATGGAAAACCAGAAGTGTCTACAAAATTCCAAAGCCATGCAACCGCCAAACCAAAGACTCTCTTAGGTTTGAGTCAAACGACTTTTGAAAATCCAGAAAGCAGCGGAAGATTTTTGAAGAGAAATGATGGGCATCCTCAATAATATCCTTGAGCATGAAGACGTGACCAATGGTCTGATGCTCCATGCAAAATCTTACCTATCCTTTGGCTCTGAGGTGCCTTTGCTCAAGCTTATCTGATAGCCATAAACAACGAACTGTAGCATTTTAGGTACGCCCGACCATGATGGTCCTGTAGTTGTCCAGATCTACACTATACCTAATTTGAATATCGGATGGATGATATGTATTATGGTGTGACCATGACAAATAAAAACTAGAACAAAAAACATGATCAAATAATCCACAACATGAAATAAGGGAGAGAGTGAATACCATGCTTGAGGAACTCAGCCTAGAAGCCTTCCTCATCAGAGGAAATAGATAAGAAAAGGATTTCAGCCCTGTCTTCAATCCCTCTCACAAGAGTGAGATCCAAGAAAGAGCTCATAGAACAACAAACTGAAAGAAACAAAGACTTCAGAGCTCATAGTACCTTAATTGCATCATTCAACAGCCAGAAAGGTTGAATTGAAATTGCCCTCCAACTTTGTAAAAGGTTATGTCCTCATTTTGCTTGCTGTTAAGAAACAAAACCTTTAGATCTCAGAGTAACTTTGCTGCATCATCAACAGCCAGAAAGTTTGAATTGAAATTGCTCTCCAACTCTCTAAAAGGTTATGTCCTGTTTTTGTTTGATGTTATTAAACGAGTTTGTAAGGCAATACTCAAGCCAAATTGATAGAGAAGCAAAGTCTGTTAGTAAAATTTGTAAGCACTCTCACATAGCTCTGGGAATGACGTTCAATTTAGAAACCGGAACCCTGCGAAGTATGAACTCTCAACCTACAAGTAAAGATGATGTCTATAGGAATTTTGGTAAAAAAACATATCTTTAATTAAACAGGACACTTGCTTGAAAACAAAAAAATTGAGAGAACTTGTTGTTGATGTAGGTCGTTAAAAAGGGACAATACAACCGCATATAACATCACTAGAAGACATTGCTGGTTATGTGTAGTTGAAAACTCAATAAAGAAAACTTGAAAAGCATTTGGAACAACATAAAGAATGTTCTACATATGACGATTCTTTAAATGTTTTATTTTTAAAGAGAAAACAAAAATTGCTTAGAAACTAGTTGTCGTGAAGCTAAATCAAGCAAAGTAGTGATTATGTATTGGCCATGGAGAGTACATAGGCAAGAACTGTGTAAAAATGACACAGTTTAGTATTTACAGTGAGGAGAAAGATACTCACGCCATAGACAATGTTGCAGAACCTTTTTCCAGCTTCTGCTTCGACAACTTCAGTTCCTCCATATTGAGTACGCTTTGTCAGAGCTTTGATATCCTCATCTAAAATATTGGTATTTGGTTTTGGATTAGCCTAGAAAAATTGGAACAATAAAATGTCAATCCCCATCCTAAACGTCTGTGGGAAGTTGGGCATTCATATACATTGCAAACAGAAAACATAGGTAACTACTATCGATTATCAAATCCCTTTTACAGACCACAGTTTGCTACTGTCAATACTCAGGACTCAGAACAATGCACTGAAGAAAAGGACCATATGAAGTACTAATATAAATATGGCAGAAACCATATATGACTGACTCCTAACATGACTGACTCGTAACAGGATATCAACAGTATTCAACTCAGGACTGATCTTGGGTTATCCAACAATTATTGCTACTAACAGAACTATAAATATATTAGACATCATTGCTAACAATGTGCTGAGAAATTGATCAAAATTGGTTTAAAATCTTAAAAGGTAAGAAAATATACAGCTATTACTACCTGAGAAAAGAGAGGAAGAATAGTGACACCCACATGTCCTCCTACAACAGTGACATCCACTTCTGCAAACACATACAAAATATTCCAAAAAGACCAACACGGTAAAAATTAAAACCAATAAAACACATTAAAATTTAAAAGCAACCAAAGGAAGATACTAGTATGTATGTATGTATTTATGTATGTAGCATGCTGGAAATAACCTGCTTGCAAAGCTACAACACTGAAAACAAGGACCAAAAAGAATTGATAACATTGCATACCTTCCACAGAGACACGTTCCTTGGCAACATAGAAAGTCTTTGCTCGAACAACATCAAGCATGGTGACACCAAAGAGTTTTTTTTCATTGTAGGTTCCACCCTTCTTGAAAACCTCAGCAGCAATGGGTACAGTTGAATTAACAGGATTGCTGATCATGTTTACTACAGCCTGCCATAATAAATTTAGAGCATGCATATCAGGCTAACTACTTCATATTCAAACTTATAACAGCTCACCACCCTCACATAAACTGAAGCATACAGTACAGGATTGTCACTTTCAAACATTCAATCTAGTTCACAGGTAGTGTAAAGCGAGTAAATAATGTAATTAGAATACAAACATCCTATAGATCTGGCTTGGATTACAATCTGTACCAATTTTAAAAGAACAATAGTTGAGTTGTAATATGAGACTTGTGTACATGGTAGTACCATAATAATTGAATTAGTGACTGACTCGCAGTGAACACACACAGCAACTGAGCTACTGGATTTAAACCAGTTTCATAAAAATATATCTGCTAAACTAGAGTTGGTTTCAAGTTCAAGTTCTTACTAGAACCTTTTTGGCTTCAGTACCTAGCTGTACTCCTTTCAAGCATAATTCCAATTAAGGAATTAAACAATCAATTGTGAAAAGCAATGTCAAGGGCTCCTAAAAAGAGGCAAAGAATAATAAAAGTTCTTTTGGAAATTGGAAGAGCAGTTCAAAATGGGATAGAGAAACAACCTTTGGCTTAAGGGTTTTTGTGTAAGCAATGTAACGTCGGATTTGAGCAGTAGTAAAAGATGGAGATAATGCCTCTGCATGCTTTTGGTGAACTCAAACAATATGATCTGCAATATGGTGATCTATCTGATCATCTGGCTCATCTATCATGACATACACAAGGTCAAACCTAGAGATAATTGTAGGAGGAAGTCCCACATTGTACTGCAAAACCAAACAACATTATGAGAAAGACCAAAAAAACATGTTGCAAATATCAATCAAGTTTGAATGATGCTTTGGATTTAAAAAGACCCGCAGACATAACCTTTAGCGGCTTTGATTTATCATAATGCCCACCAGTAGGATTTGCAACTGCTAAGATAGAGGTACGAGCATTGAGAGTTGCTTGAATGCCAGCTTTTGTAATGCTTATTGTTTTTTGCTCCATAGCCTCATGAATTGCAACCTTTAATAGTAAAAGTGTAGATCTTGTTAGAGGTTTGGATCAATGGCATTCCAATATAATCAAAATGTAATTGAAAAGGCCAAGTGCAATACAAATTCCATAGCATTCACTAGAATATACTTGATCTTTTACATCCATTTTATCAACTTCATCTATACAGCAAATACCGTTGTCATCCAGGATCAAAGCTCCAGCCTGGATAGCATCACACATACCAGATTTTAATACCAAGTGGCTCATATTGTAAATAGAAACAGTTCCTACCAAAATTACAAGAGTAAAAAACAAAGACCCATGGGCCATATCCCATACTGAAACCCGCAATCTGGATGCTACTTACCCCTAATTAGACTATACAGGAAATGACAAGGAGATAAATCACAGTTTATATTCAAGGCTGATGAACTTTCTAAGTTTTATGAGGGTTAATATCACATTTATAAGTCTTGGAAAGATTATCATTCCTTGGTAGCTTCACAATAAAATGATAATCCTCATTCAATACAATATAACCGATATTAAAATCCACTGTTGTTAATTCAAGGGCATTCCAAAATGCTTCTCAATTTTTTGTTTCATTTGATCTGATTTGAACATTGGTAAATACCCTTGCCAACTTATTGCTTAGGCCGACTTTTTCTACATTGGTAAATACCCCCACTCACCTTAGTCTATAAAAGGAGAGGAGGGCACATTAGTTAGATAGCCTATGAGAGACAGAATTAGTGTGTTTTGAGCTTTTGATGTGATAGCAAGTATTAGCACCCTATGTGCTAGCTGCTATTGTAATGTATAAGTAATAAAGAAATTAACATGATTGTTGTTGGACCCTGCCTTGTTGTTTTGAGTTTCCAAATAACAAATTTATGTAGCTTGGCACCTAGTTATCTGTTGTTTTGATATAAGTTTATAAGGTATATAATGTTGTGTATGTACTCTTGAGTTTATCTTACAAAGGCAAATACTAAGTTTTCCAGATTAGTGCAGGATTTCTTATTTGAGTACAGATCTGAACAATGAGTTAAAAACTTAACAAAAGGCATCCCTGCTTGACCCCTATGGTACTCCCGATATGGTCCTAGTGGTCGTAGATGGTGCAGAGCCAACCAAGAACCAACTCATAGAGTTTCATGATGGAAAACCAGAAGTGTCTACAAAATTCCAAAGCCATGCAACCGCCAAACCAAAGACTCTCTTAGGTTTGAGTCAAACGACTTTTGAAAATCCAGAAAGCAGTGGAATATTTTTGAAGAGCAATGATGGGCATCCTCAATAATAGCCTTGAGCATGAAGATGTGATCAATGGTCTGATGCTCCATGCAAAATCTTGCCTATCCTTTGGCTCTCAGTGCCTTTGCTCAAGCTTATCTGATAGCCACAAACAATGAACTGTAGCATTTTGGGTACGCCGGACCATGATGGTCCCGTAGTTGTCCAGATCTACACTATACCTAATTTGAATATCGGATGGATGATATGTATTATGGTGTGACCATGACAAATAAAAACTAGAACAAAAAACATGATCAAATAATCCACAACATGAAATAAGGGAGAGAGTGAATACCATGCTTGAGGAACTCGGTCTGGAAGCCTTCCTCATCAGAGGAAATAGATAAGAAAAGGATTTCTGCCTCGTCTTCAATCCCTCTCACAAGAGTGAGATCCAAGAAAGAGCTCATAGAACAACAAACTGAAAGAAACAAAGCCTTCAGAGCTCATAGTACCTTAATTGCATCATTCAACAGCCAGAGAGGTTGAATTGAAATTTCCCTCCAACTTTGTAAAAGGTTATATCCTCATTTTGCTTGCTGTTAAGAAACAAAACCTTTAGATCTCAGAGTAACTTTGCTGCATCATCAACAGCCAGAAAGTTTGAATTGAAATTGCTCTCCAACTCTCTAAAAGGTTATGTCCTGTTTTTGTTTGATGTTATTAAACGAGTTTGTAAGGCAATACTCAGGCCAAATTAATAGAGAAGCAAAGTCTGTTAGTAAAATTTGTAAGCACTCTCACATAGCTCTGGGAACGACGTTCAATTTAGAAACCGGAATCCCCGAGAAGTATGCACTCTCAACCTACAAGTAAAGATGATGTCTATAGGAATTTTGGTAAAAAAACATATCTTTAATTAAACAGGACACTTGCTTGAAAACAAAAAAATTGAGAGAACTTGCTGTTGATGTAGGTCATTAAAAAGGGACAATACAACCGCATATAACATCACTAGAAGACATTGTTGGTTATGTGTAGTTGAAAACTCAATAAAGAAAACTTGAAAAGCATTTGGAACAACATAAAGAATGTTCTACATATGACGATTCTTTAAATGTTTTATTTTTAAAGACAAAACAGAAATTGCTTAGAAACTAGTTGTCGTGAAGCTAAATCAAGCAAAGTAGTGAATATGTATTGGCCATGGAGAGTACATAGGCAAGAACTATGTAAAAATGACACAGTTTAATATTTACAGTGAGGAGAAAGATACTCACGCCATAGACAATGTTGCAGAACCTTTTCCAGGTTTTTCTTCGACAACTTCAGTTCCTCCATCTTGAGTACGCTTTGTCAGAGCTTTGATATCCTCATCTGAAAGATTGGTATTTGGTTTTGGATTAGCCTAGAAAAATTGGAACAAGAAAATGTCAATCCCCATCCTAAACGTCTGTGGGAAGTTGGGAATTCATATACATTGCAAACAGAAAACATAGGTAACTACTATCGATTATCAAATCCCTTTTACAGACCACAGTTTGCTACTGTCAGTACTCAGGACTCAGAACAATGCACTGAAGAAAAGGACCATATGAAGTACTAATATAAATATGGCAGAAACCATATATGACTGACTCCTAACATGACTGACTCCTAACAGGATATCAACAGTATTCAACTCAGGACTGATCTTGGGTTATCCAACAATTATTGCTACTAACAGAACTATAAATATATTAGACATCATTGCTAACAATGTGCTAAGAAACTGATCAAAATCGTTTTAAACTCTTAAAAGGTAAGAAAATATACAGCTATTACTACCTGAGAAAAGAGAGGAAGAATAATGACACCCGCATGTCCTCCTACAACAGGGACATCCACTTCTGCAAACACATACAAAATATTCCAAAAAGACCAACACGGTAAAATTTAAAACCAATAAAACACATTAAAATTTAAAAGCAACCAAAGGAAGATACTAGTATGTATGTATGTATTTATGTATGTAGAATGCTGGAAACAACCTGCTTAGAAATCTACAACACTGAAAACAAGGACCAAAAAGAATTGATAACATTGCATACCTTCCACAGAGACATGTGCCTTGGCAGCATAGAAAGTCTTTGCTCAAACAACATCAAGGATGGTGACACCAAAGAGTTTTTTTCATTGTAGGTTCCAGCCTTCTTGAAAACCTCAGCAGCAATGGGTACAGTTGAATTAACAGGATTGCTGATCATGTTTGCTATAGCCTGCCATAATAAATTTAGAGCATGTGTATCAGGCTAACTACTTCATATTCAAACTTCTAACAGCTCACCACCCTCACATAAACTGAAGCATACATTATAGGATTGTCACTTTCAAACCTTCAATCTAGTTCACAGGTAGTGTAAAGTGAGTAAATAATGTAATTAGAATACAAACATCCTATAGATCTGGCTTGGATTACAATCTGTACCAATTTTAAAAGAACAATAGTTGAGTTGTAATATGAGACTTGTGTACATGGTAGTACCATAAGAAGTGAATTAGTGACTGACTCGCAGTGAACACATACAGCAACTGAGCTACTGGATTTAAACCAGTTTCATAAAAATATATCTGCCAAACTAGAGTTGGTTTCAAGTTCAAGTTCTTATTGGAACCTTTTTGGCTTCAGTACCTAACTGTACTCCATTCAAGCATAATTCCAATTAAGGAATTAAACAATCAATTGTGAAAAGCAATGTCAAGGGCTCCTAAAAAGGGGCAAAGAATGCTAGAAGTTCTTTTGGAAATTGGAAGAGCAGTTCAAAATGGGACAGAGAAACAACCTTTGGCTTAAGGGTTTTTGTGTAAGCAATGTAACGCCAGATTTGAGCAGTAGTAAACGATGGAGATAATGCCTCTGCATGCTTTTGGTGAACTCAAACAATATGATCTGCAATATGGTGATATTTCTGATCATCTGGCTCATCTATCATGACATACACAAGGTCAAACCTAGAGAGAATCGTAGGAGTAAGTCCCACATTGTACTGCAAAACCAAACAACATTATGAGAAAGACCAAAAAAACATGCTGCAAATATCAATCAAGTTTGAATGATGCTTTGGATTTAAAATGACCCGTAGACATAACCTTTAGCAGCTTTGATTTATCATAATGTCCACCAGTAGGATTTGCAACTGCTAAGATAGAGGTACGAGCATTGAGAGTTGCTTGAATGCCAGCTTTTGTAATGCTTATTGTTTGTTGCTCCATAGCCTCATGAATTGCAACCTTTAATAGTAAAAGTATATATATTGTTATAGGTTTGGATCAATGGAATTCCAATATAATCAAAATGTAATTGAAAAGGCCAAGTGCAATACAAATTCCATAGCATTCACTAGAATATACATGGTCTTTTACGTGCATTTTATCAAATTCATACATACAGCAAATACCGTTGTCAGCTAGAATAAAAGATCCAGCCTGGATAGCATCACACATACTAGATTTTAATACCAAGTGGCTCATATTGTAAATAGAAACAGTGGCTACAAAAATTACAAGAATAAAAATCAAATACCCATGGGCTGTATCCCCTACTGAAACCCACAATCTAGATGCTACGTACCCCTAATTAGACTATACAGGAAATGACAAGGAGATAAACCACAACTTATATTCAAGGCTGATGAAATTTCTCTATTTTATGAAGGTCAATATCAAATTTATAAGGCTTGGAAATATTAACATTCCTTGGTAGCTTCACAATAAAATGCTAATCCTCATTCAATTCAAGGGAACCGATTTTCAAATTCGTTGCTGTTAATTCATAGGCATTCCAAAATGCTTCTCAATTTTTTGTTTCATTTAATCTGATTTGAATAGAATGAACTTCTTGCTGGAAAACTTCTATAGATTTATTAGCACAAGGACCATATAAATCAAAGCCTTGTAAGAATGGAAATCAAATAGACTACATTTCAAAGGCATGAACCATGGATTCTAGCATAAAATTAACATGATCAAACATTTGCCAGCATGACCTGTTAGCAATATTTACATGGGTTTACTAATTTATTCCCAAGAGTGGTCTAACTAACAAATATCACATATACCTGACTTTAATAACAAGTGGTTCACATAGTAAATAGATATGGCACCTTCCAAAATTACACTCTCAAGAAAATGAAGAGTAAGGTGATATGACCTTAAAAGTTTCATTTTCTAGGTTTTAGGAAGTTAAATATCACCTTAAAAAGTCTTGGAAAGTCCACATTCCTAGGTAGCTTCGACATAATAATGCTAACACTCGTTCAATTTAAGGGAACCAGTATTCAAATACGCTGTCGTTAATTCAGAGGAATTGCAAAATGCTTCTCAAACTTTGGTTTTATTGATCTGATTTGAATGGAATGAACTACTTGTTGGGGAACACCTGTAAGTTTATTAAGACAAGGACCATATAAATCAAATACTTGTAGGAAAGGAAGTCAAACAGACTATAGTTGATTGGCATGAACAATGGATTCTAGCAGAAAATTAACAGGATCAAACATTTGCCAGTAGGACCTATTGGCAATATCTACACAGGTTGACTAATTTATTCCCATGAGTGATCTACCTAAAAAATACAAGTTTCCTTAGCCAAAGGCTAGGTTTAGACATGGATGCCCAAGAAAGTTGTGTTATGCCTACAGGTTCTTGATGAAGGAAAGCTGACTACTCCAGAAGAATCTTGGAAACCTCCAAAGGAAGGCCACATAAAGATCAACTTCAATGGGGCAACAAAAGAAACCCCAGAAATCATGCCGTGGAGGAGACTTTCTTCTAGATCAAAAAAATATGAGTTCAAAACAATCTAAGAGAAAGGAATAGGGGGACTATACAAACAAGCAATACAAAGCCAATGCCTTGACTGCAGGGATGAAATTTTGCAAATGTTTGGTTTCAAGATATTGTGGTAGAAGAACTCTTAAATAATCATAAACACAATAAAAAGCAAGGCTTATCCCCAAAATCAACTCTTTAAACAATTGAAATCATTAAAATAGGCCGGCTACTCATTCAAAAATAGTGAATTTCATCATATTAGAAGCACTGCCATCACAGGAACAGATTGGGTGGAAAATCAGGAAATCGAGGTGGAAGATAGATATCTGAGAGTATTTAAGACTCCAGATATGAACAAGGAACAAAGATGAGATGGAATTTTAGAGAAGATCTTGGAGAGAGAATCTGAATCAAATCAGATGACAATAAAACCCATAACAAAAAAGAAATAATTGCAGAATAATTACCTTTAACAATTGACTAGTTTTGATAAACTTAGCATCCCCTTGCGAGTATGAATTATTATCTTGTCTTCCTTGAAAGGTTGGTTTCAAAATATGTTTACATACTAACTTTCAAATGAAACCTATGCACAACAATAATTAAGATAGCACAAGGTTTTTCCCAAATATGAGGATACGGGGCATTCTAGACCACCTGTATCATTGAATCTGCACCTTGGATTCAAGACCTAATAGGAGAAAGAAAACATGACCCCAACACTCCTTCAGTTGTTTCTTGCACTGTCTTTCTACAGAAAAATTTACCCCGTGTATAAATTTTCCTGGCACATGATAGAAATCACTTTTAAAGTTTTAAATTTATTACAAAATAGTGAACATCTCATCCTTAAAATAGTGGAATTTGCATTATGCAGCGTAAGTACAAGATACATCAGGAGATTCACTCGACAGTATTTCCACCAGTTTAAAATCAAGAAGATAAGAGACTAGTGCATATGAATGAAAGCAACACAAATTTGGTTAGAGGTAAATTCATGGTTCAAGAAACAATTATGTGATGCCACAAACATATCATAAAGGGTCTCATGGCTCTAGGGCTCTGCTTTGCTGGCGTTTTTTTGTGGAATGTGGAATTTACCTCAGATCCAGATAGAGGTTTAAAAAGAAAAGTGTCGATTGGGACCCCAATAGGAAGAGCCACATGATGCATTCCTCCTCATCTGGGAATAATGGTGTTGAACAAATAAATAAAGTAAATCCAAGCCATAGGATGCACTTGGAGGGGAAACACAATTGATTCCCAAATGATTTCTCCATTTCATTTTTTAAATTATACCTAAAACCTCCCCATTGCTTATTGACTAGGCACATATAATTATATCATACAACTTCNTTTTAAATTATATCTGAAACCTCCCCATTGCTTGTTGACTAGGCGCATATAATTATATCATACAACTGCTAAATCATGGGCGCATATAGGTCTCCAGGTTAAGATATCAATTAAGGTCAAATTAAGGAGACATATAGAGAAAGAAATTGTCTTCTACACTTCTGGATGATCTTAAGGAGGCTCCATGAGTTAAGGCTAATAGGTGTCTTCAAATCCATCATTGGAACAAGAAATGAATACAATGGAGGGCATTCAATCAAATCCCTATATCGAGTTTATATTTTTTAGCAAAATTTGACAATTGATAAAATGGGTATCCAGAGCACTTACAAGNTCCCTATATCGAGTTTATATTTTTTAGCAAAATTTGACAATTGATAAAATGGGTATCTAGAGCACTAACAAGAGTTGTAGATTTTTAACGAAATAGCGTGTTAACAAACTCTCCTCGATTTTCATGTAGCTCACCATTCGCTTGTGATATATGATCTGCTAGAAATACATTAAATTTATCTACTTCTAATGCCTCCACCTCCTGCCTCTGCGCCAAGTAAAACCAACAATGGAATAACGCAATGAAACCCTAGTTCACTAGCATTTAGAATCAGTAAAAAAGAAAATTAATTAAGCATTCAGGATCAAAATTTACCCTATTTCCTTTGTAAGGAACCTGCCCTACTCCTTTCCTCCTCTTTGATAATCATCATGAATGCATCCATCAATCATAATAAGGAGCAATTCCGCAACCCTTCCCACAGTGCACACTGGTGTGGTATGTCTTTCTGTTATTAATCTCTCCTTGCTCCGATTATTCTTGTTTTCTTTGTTCTTCGGAGAGGGTCTGTGCGCTTCTTCAGTCACTTGCTAAAATAAACTTATTACTTTCTTAGTTGTTTTTTTTTGCATTTGTATGTGGGTTGGAATCACAACAAACTAAAATAGAGAGAAGATGATTTCACCACACATTTCCGAGTTCTCTCTTACCCCATTGGTTTTGGGTTTGTATGTTTATAAATAAGGTTGAGAGATTAAAAAAATCATGTAAATACCTCCAATCCATATCACTTGTAGGTTACAAGCGATGCTTTTGTAATGCAATCCCAATTATGAAAGTTTTTTCATTCAATACGGATGACAAACACAATATCTCCCATCAATAGCACCATGGTTATCGCGAGTGATAGTGCCATTGTCACTATAAGTTTCCTCTTATTTCTACAAATTCGTTGTTAGTGTTGCCGCAACTAATGGTATAGAGGATCACTCCTCGAAAGATCACTATCATTGAAAGTGATTTACTTTAGGCCTATGTATTGAGATATAAAGTTTT
>LPNX010825801.1:8344-38149 GCA_001517045.1 Pseudotsuga menziesii | reverse complement strand
AACACCCTTGTCTAGAAGATAGAGAATTCTCTTCATGGTGATTTCACATTGATGCTCCATTGGCTTATTGTAATCTGGAAGAACATATAATTTCCCACCAATTATCTTCGGACAAAAGAGAACACTGCCAGCCATCAAGTTGAATATCCAGTCCCGATCTTCAATATTGTGACCATCAATCAATTTTCTCATATCACCAATGTCAAAAGTCAGTTTCCCTGGATAGAAATGAAAAGGAAAGCATCATCAAAAGATCCAGACAATAGCTCAAAGTAATTTAGAGTTAATAAGTGGATATGATGGCTAATTTTATTAATATAGTTTTCACATATTAGAAAAATGCCTATTCTGTGGGAGGATATTGTGTCTCTACTCAGAAAATATCAGCTACACAACCATTGGCCCAGTAAATTATATTTGCTACACAACCGTTGAAGCTTCAGCTTCAGAAGTATTTTATGTATCAAGAAATTTAAAGCTCAAGCTTGCTTGAAGCCAATATTTTAGCTTAAAAACTGCTACTCAATTTACTTGCTCACATATCATGGGTGCATGCCCAAATGTCCATTCTATAAATGATTTTTTTGATGAGATACTTCTTGTTTGAAATAGTAGCAGATTCACATTTACTTTTATTTGTGCCCTACTTCAAAAGATTGTTTGTAGCATCATGCTTTTTGTATCTTCTCTTCAGATGTAGTCTATGCTGTCTGTGGGGCCTTGAATCTTACACTATAAATTTTACTCAACTTTTGATCTGTTAGAAGTGTCTATAATAGTTAATTTACATTTTCTATCTTTATGTAGAGTGCAGCTTGGGGAGTGCATTAAAACTATTATTAATGCAGACAATCTAGAGCATTGGCCTGCCCTTCTTATCTAGGTCAAGCGTAATTTGCAAGAACAGCAAGTATATGGTGCTTTATATGTGCTGAGAATTCTTTCAAGGAAGTATGAGTAAGTATTCTGCTGCAATATAGCGCATTGTTCTGGCTTTCATAATTACCTTCCATTATTTATACTAAACTAATTAAAGGTTTGTCAGCATGCAAAGTATTTGTCTCAATTTTCAATACAGTTTATATATCCTCTTACTTTGTGTATGTCAAGGTTCAAGTCAGAGGATGAGCAAACTCCTGTATATCTCATCATTGATGAGGCTTTCCCACCTTTACTTAACATTTACAACCGCCTTGTTCAAATTCCGAGCCCTATGATAGAGATAGCAGAGCTAATCAAGCTCATCTGTAAAATCTTCTGGTCATCCATTTATGTATGCAAGCTGTTACTTTCAACACCCAGAAAGCCTCTTCTGTATTTATATCTAAATATAGCTTATTCGATTTGGATGTTGAATTAAGGTTGATGACATTGTTGTGCAGCTAGAGGTCCCTAAGCAATTGTTTGATCCCAATGTCTTTAATGCTTGGATGGTCCTATTTTTAGCTATGCTGGAAAGGCCAGTTCCTCCCGAGGGACAACCAACTGACCCAGAGCAATGGAAGTCTTGGGAATGGTGGAAAGTAAAGAAGTGGACTGTGCATATCATGAACCGCTTGTACACTCGGTGAGTTAAGGGAAGACAATTAGGATTGTGTTTCTGTATACAATAAGTTACATGGATTTAAAGTTGTTATTGGACATATAGATGTGAGTTCACAGCTTTTGGTAATTGACAGAAAGCCTTCTTATGATTCCGAACTTGATTCACAAGATTTGTGGTAGTAATCCATTTAGATGATCTAAGGGCACTTTTGATGAAAGTTCTGCATTAGATAATGGCATCAGCATCACAACAAGGATTTACTGAAAAAGTTTATTTGTATTATTATATTTTGGTCACAATCTATAGGTCTCTGATAAAAATGTAATCATCAGCTGTAAATAGATGCCTCAAATTTTCTTAATAATGATGCCAAATTATGCTATATCACTATGGTTATTGTGTCGCAGATTTGGAGACCCAAAGCTTTTAAAACCAGAGAACAAGCCTTTTGCTCAGATGTTTCAAAAGCATTATGCAAGGAAGATTTTAGAGTGTCATTTGATTATGTTGAATGTCATTCGACAGGGTGGCTACCTTCCAAACAGGGTGACCAATCTTGTCCTTCAATATTTGAGTAGCAGGTAGGTCTTTCAATTATTTTCGTCTGTATAAATGGTCTCTTATTGGAAGCTTGTTACTATCCAAGTTGAGACACAGGTAGGATATGTTGTCTAGCAAATGTACTTGTGTTCAGGATCTGCTTCTTGTTTTTGTCAACACCAAATGCTTTTCTAATGGATTTTTGGCTGCTTTTATTTACCAGGATTCCTCTGTTTTGGCTCAACTGGGTTTGCCAGATATGCGATTGCCAATACTGTATACAATGTCATGGCCTGAAAGAATATCATGCTCGGAGATAACCTAGCCACGGCTTGATCTTTGCAAGTATGTATTCTTACTAATAAGCTGGTTTGCTTGTATTTCTGATTAGAATGGAAAGGACTGGTTATGAGAAACTGTTTTTCTGGAAATTTGAATTGTTAATGATTTAACATAGTTACAATTGTCTTCTATTGTCTCTTTTGCTGAGTGGCCTGTAAATCTGTACACACATACTGACTTTGTTATTGAAGTTGTTTTAGTAAGTTATGAGAGCTTGAGTCTAGAGTAAGGAATCGAGATTTTGGTGCTGACTTTATTATTGAAGTTGTTTTAGTGAGCAAAGGGGCATAAATGCAAAGACCAAGTCAGCAGTCTTGGATGCAAAATCTTGTTGTGGCATAGGCAAATCCTTTATATACTTTGGTGTTTCCTTTTTTCTCAACATATCTAATTTCTAAAGTTCCATCTTCAGAGGACATTGATATTTTTCGAAGAAAAGTCCATTCTTTAATGAGAAATCTTTGTTCGATTGCCCCATCGATCTTCTCTCCTTTGGATTTTTCCTCCTGCTGCTTGATTTTTTGTTCCCTTTTATTCTTCAAAGTTGTTGCAGAAAAAAATCACTTCGATACTATATTTCTTTGCTATTTAAGGATTTTAGAAGCCAAGAATAGAAAAGGGAAACCCATAGTTAGGGTCTCTAAAAACCACAACTTCTGCCTAGAGAGTTCGCCATAGTCATTTTATTGATTTCTGGAGTAATTTTGTTGTTTACTTGTCTCATTCACGTAGGCCTGTCAAATACATCTTCTATCAGCACTCTAACCCTCAGCAGTCATTTGTTATCTATCCATTTCTACACATGGTATCCTACAGATTTGTCCCTGTGACATGTTTACACCAGTTGTATGTGGGTGCTTTACCTCATTTTTGGCAGAGCATATCAGAGATGGATCAGTCCTTTACATTGAGCACAGAGATTTTATATTTGTATGTGATGGTTGCCATGGATTTCCTTACTTGCAATGGAGGTAGTGGTCTAGATCTCGTGAATGGTAGTGTAAAGAGCTGTCCATTGCTACAATATTGCCAAGAGAACGAACTGTCTAACCTCTAAACAGTCTCTGTAAGATGTATACAAAGAAATGCCTCCTCCTTAAACCAAATTGATCCCACTGCTGGGAGAAATAAAAATAATAAAACCCAAAATCCCATAAACTTTGCATGCAGGTCACATGCTCTCGAGAGGGGCAAAGAGCATGCTCTGACAAAGGGACAAAGAGCATGCTCTCGAGAGGGGCAAAGAGCATGCTCTCGAAAGAAGTTATCACACTTATTAAAGGGATTTTTGTGTTTCTGCTGCAGCTTCAGCACTAAGAAATGAAAGCCTTGGCCTATAGATTTCTCCCATTTATTTATATGTTTTTGTATAATATAAGAATTATTTAAAAACACGAAAGAAATTAAATCCCTTCATTAAACAAACCACAGACCACCGCTAATTAGCAACTCATCTGTCAACCTATGCAATTAATTGTTTTAGGTTCTTTTTGGCAAATTTCTAGGCTTTAGTTTAGCAAGTATTTTATGTAATAGTTTGATTGATTTGTTTGCCCATTATTTAATGGTGTATGGTTCTCAACACAAGTTTAACTTATTTTAAATGCTTTGAACTAGTTGGACTATGTGCAACATTTTCAGAATTGGTGGATTTGAACAATTGGGGAATACACAGTTTGTTTGCGGGGCCATGGGATGCCATAGGTGTTTATAATGAAATGGAGAAGCCCATATATTCCAAAATGACAAATAATCATATTATAAATGTGAAGGTACAAGAAATGGTTATATGCACTAAAGAAGACTCATATATATAATCCCTGAGACGAACAAAGTTCACTCACACATAAATTATCCAAAATATATAAAAAATATCTGGAATATAAGGTAATCCATAGTAATATATTGCATAAATGTATATGAATGAATGAGATATGAATACAAGGAGTGCCATATATATATATATAGAAAATCTAGGGGCACTTATCAATTAACTGTTTAACAGAAATCTCTAAACTAACACTACCTACAGTAAGCTACAGAAGTGTTGATAAGACATAGCAGTCAGTTGGAGGTTATATTATATCATCTACACAGGGTGCTAATCAGAATTTTGAAGAACTCTTAGTCACCATGCTAAGCACCTGGTTAAAACACTATGTTCATTGAGTAGGATATTACAATGACAAAGGAGGTGCAAAGTACAACTGGGGCAGAAGACTGCCTGATATGGATGGGGGACTGGAAGGTCCTTGGCTTGATGATGATGTCTTCTATCTAGTGAATACCTTGTGCAGACTTGGTGGTAACAATTACTATAGCCTACACTTGGGGGTTTAGTTCTCAAGGCCATGTTTCAGTTTGAGGCATGCTTTTAAGCCTTGACTCTGTGAGGAGTATGGTAACTGGTTCGTTGGCCATGCCTGAGAGAACACTTTCAGCTTCACTTTTAGGATATCCTGTCGAGGATGCATCTCTTGGGCATGACCATCAGACCCATTTTCCTTTATGGCTCAAAGGTATGGGAACCTAGTTAGCTGTGGTAGGATTTCATGATGAGCCCAAGTTAATCAAGTGAGAGGGTGGTGTTCAGAAACACCTTTAAACAATGAAGCACAACATCCTAAGAAGATCCAAAAAAGTGCAATGCAGTCTGTATTGTGCATGTAGTCCAATAAATAAATTTTGGGGTTTACCCTGAATAACCCAAGGCGTGGGACTGCAATAACCAATAAAGTGGTTAATAAAAAATGAAGGAGTGATCAAGCAGTTCCAAATTTCCAATAAACCCCTCAAATTGGGTATACATTAAATATTCTCACATCCTCGAACACAACATGGAATATCTATCAAAGTGACATTATCTCAACAACCCCCCTTAATGATAGCTTCATGGAGCCTCTATTGTTACTGCAACCTGCCGTGTCCTTCCACTATTGGCTCCTTTAACTCAACTATTTTTCAAAAGGGCTTGAGAAGGTTGTTTGAAGTTGACATAATATAGAATGGAAAATATTAAAAGAATCAGAAAAATTGAGGCTCTAAATTCATTTTTCAATCTTGTCTCAGTAATGAGAAATGATTTGTACCCCTTGATACTGCCGCCACAGCAAAATCTCTGCGCATAGCTGTATAAGGAACACTTGGATGGAGGATTTTTGGCCCTTTGATATTACTTCTGCCCACCAAAAACAAATTTGTGCAAAACAGTCAGCTTTGAAAACCACGAAATATCTTCTTTTCAGAGGCCTCCTGTATATTTCCTGCCTCAGAATGTGCCTTAATCAAAGCCCTATAGGTAATCACATCTGGAATTAAACCTTTGTCCAAGGAATCTTTAAGGAGGTTGCTTGCAACCGATATCCTACCTTTCTTACAAAAGGCATTGATAACTGAATTGTAGTTAGAAATGTTGGGCATAACACCATTTGCAGTTCTTCCTAGAATTCCAAAGCCTCAGGTCACAACATTAAATGCCAAACCCTTCTTCACCATCTGGCCCTGCAGCGCCGCAGTAGCTTCCACATTACCTTGCTTGCAAAACGCATCAATGATGGATGAATATGTGAAAACGCAAGGACAAGAAGGATGACATTGCTATGCAAAATATTGACTCTGAACCAACTAAGAGTGAGATGGCGCTTGTCCAATATAAAACTAGGAAGCAGCATGTGCCATTACAAAGACCAACCTTGACATAAATCCATAAGCTGAGTAGTCTATCCACCCCACTGTAGTATGCCACGCCATTAGATGCACTTGACTTCTTGTTGCACTTGCACCTAAGTAATTTGCACAGCTGAACTTGTCACACTAATGGACTCTAAAGTTACCCCTACCATGTGCACTGTGTCCATGGCACAACTTGACTTGACACTCTAATGGACTCTAAAGCTACCGCTATAATGTGCATGCCCATACTCATACAAGTATTCTAGGTTCAACTTCCTCTAGTGTGACTGCTTTCATCATGGACTTTATTGATCTTTGTCTCTTTCCTGGTTCAGTGGTGCCAGAAAGTTTACTTAGAAAATGAGCACTATATAGGTGTATGGTAGAACATAATTGCATTATAAACAATGTATCTACAATATTGGTGAAAATCTGTGCCCAAGGTATAAAAAATTTGCGTAGAAATTGAGCACAATATATAGAAAATTGTATTATGAAAAATCTGTGGTGGAAATCTGTGCCCATATGCTTGAATATTGGTTAGAAAATGAGTACAATTTCTATTCCCTAACCTACAGATAATATGCTTAGAAGATGAACACAAAATCTGTGCCATTGATGCTACATGAAGGTCTAAAAATTTGCTGCAAGATGTGCAAAAAATGGGTAAGATTGGAGATTTCTTGGTTTACATAGGCATGTGGGTGAGTGGACCTGGTTACAACTTGTCATGTTTGCATAGATTGTCAAGTTTTACAAGTTTTGACTTAAGTCTGATGTAGCAAGCCAATGCTGCCTTGTTCTGGTTAGATTTGACCTAGTTTTGCAGTAAGTTTGAACTCTGAATTGGGATCGGGTGCGTTTCTCCTACCAACCATATGACACGTTTTAAGTATATGGTGTGTAATTTTATTGTATAATTCATGCAGAAGGCTTTAGTAACAATATTGATTTGCATTTGTTTCCCTTATGTCTCTGATATTTACAAACTTTTTCAGGTGAAGAACCCAACGGCCCATGTTGAACATGAAGCAAGTACCTCAAAAATTGGGGAAGATCAGTTATTCTATTTCCAGCAGAGGGGGATTGATCCAGAGAAGGCAGTGGCAGCTATTATTAATGGCTTTTGTAGGGTTTTATTTAACGAGCTCCCACTAGAATTTGCAGCTGAAGTAAATCAGTTGATGAGTTTGAAGCTTGAAGGTAGTGTTGGCTAGATGTTGCAAGGTCTCTCTGTAACACTATCTATGTACATGATTCTAATGGCATGAGATGTCTCGATAACACTACTGTTCAGTGTTGGGTGCTAGATGTTGATAGCTTTCTTGTGTTCTATAGGGAAATCATCTGTATATTTTCTATGAAACCTGGGAACCTTCAAAATTTGTCCCAGTTAAGGTGTAGTGTCCTCTTCCTTTTAGGCCTTGAGGCCCAAAACCGCTAACCTATGTGATTCCTGTGGGTTCGAGCGGTTACAGATAGCTAGGGAATCATATTAGGACTGATGCCATCCATAGAAGATCTAGGGCATCCTCACTTGGTCAAGAAGGGCCACCTGGGCCAAAGGCCACCTTCATGCATGCCATCCAAAGCATTATTTAATGATGCATGCACTTTTTAGGTCTCCATCTACATGCATGCAAGTCAATGGCAAATTAGAAGATAAAGTGACCTAATTAGGTCAAAGATTAGGTTTTGCGTAGTTGAACTTTATAAATAGAGGATAAAGCAAGAGGAGACCTCACTTATGATTATTATTATTTTGGGAAGCTCTTGGATAGCAGCACAGCGTGCAGCACAACAGTTGGGGTTGGAGACGGAGTCTTCAGCTAACAGGATTTCGGCAGTGAAACATCTGTCCTAGTCTTATTCCGGGTAAGCCATACTGGTTCACCACTTGTTCTTCATTCATTCATCAGTTATATAGCACAGTGTATAGATTGTTGCAGGGGCACGCTGCAGCCGTAAGGGGGGGTTTTCAGCTAGAAATCCCTAATCAGTTGTGGGGCCTCCAGATCTCAGTTTCCTTCCGAAAATCTGGCACCAGTCTTATCATCAGCTACATACTCTAGTACTCCATGATTATTAGCTCCATCTGAGCTCATCTGAAGCCGTTATCAGCATTACCGGACTCCCAGGGGCGTGAGCAGCTGCCTCACTGAACCTAGACGCTATCTTGCTTAGAGGTGTCAGAACTTCAGCATACTCCAGCCAATCTCTCTGGCACAGCAAGGCTATCAGCCCTGCAAAATAGTGGATCCATCGGACACCTCCTTCCTTGAGGGCGTCACCTTTTTCTTTGATTGGGCGTCTTGCTGCTGGGGCATTCACCAGAGGCAGGAGAGATCAGTTCCTCTCCGATCCAGTTCTCAGTACTTGCAGACTTTATTTGAAGCAGTCCAGCTAGTTATCAATGGTAAGTGTGTGTTCTATCTCACAAACCCTAACCCTAATTTTTCCTGTAAAATAGGGATTTTTGCATGGCAGTTTGCATGCCCAGTTGTATCAGCATAATTGTTTAGAAATAGAAAATATCGGGATTTGGGATATTACAGTGGTATCAGAGCTATTTTCTTGGCCAGCTGTGGGCTTAAGAGATGAAAAGTAGATGAATACAGAAGGAGATCCTTTTGTAACCTATAGGAGGAGGAAGAGTAGATACATAGAAGAATTTGAAGATATCCAGCTAGAGGATACCAATTCAGAGATGGAACAGACAGGTATTCATTCGGATAGGGGAAAAGGAACGGGAGAAGAGGAGGATCGGATGGAGTTTCGCAGCTTGGTCTCTGCATTGCAAGACTTAGCCAAAGGACAAAAAGAAGTCCTCAATGCAATCAACAGACTATCAACGAAACCAGAACTAGGTATCAGCAGTACACCCCCCTCACCAGTAGAACGGGGATCTTCCAGCGGCAGTGGAAATATGGTGTACACCAACATCCAGAACACTCCCCACATATACAGTAGACCTACTATCAGGCCTACCATGCCTCACTTCTTGGCAGATACAGTAGGGGGCCCGGTCATGCAGGTAGAGCCCAGCGAGCCTTTTGGGGCTTATTTGCAGGAGTACAGGGACTTAGGGGATGAGTTTCATGCTGCTATGTCTTTCTCAGACTTCTGCAACATGAAGAGCAGGAGCAGGCCCAGGAATTTCAACAAGGGTTTCAATCACAACTATGAGCTACAGAAAACCTTGGGCAGGTTAACCATCCCAAACTTTGATGGGACTCGCGGAGGATCAGTGAGAACATGGGTCCAAAAGTTGGATACCTATTTTCAACTCAACCCCATGACAGAGACAGACGCCATTAAGTTGGCTACACTTCACTTGGATGGAGAGGCTCACGAATGGTGGTACCACGGACTGGTGACATTGGGTCACAACACCATACATTCTTACGGCGAGTTCACTCAGAAACTCATGGAGAGGTTCGACAGGAAAGATCCAGAGATCCATTTCAGGGAGTTGGCTCAACTCAAGTAGACTGGTAGCATAGAATCATTCATTTCAGAGTTTCAGAGGCTAGCCATTATGGTAACAGATGTGTCAGAGAGAAGATTGACTATGTTATTCACTGAGGCCCTCGTAGAGCCACTACGGCGATGGGTGAAAGCCTACAAACCCCTCACTCTGTAGGATGCTATTAGTCGGGCAAGGGATCTTTAGGATTCAGTCCCTAAAAACAAATTCCCTCTGAAAACCAATTTTCCTGTTAGGGACAAGGATAGGAAACATTTCTAGCAGGATGTGCCCAAGAAAACCTGGTTAGATGAGGACACCAGGAAATATTTGAGAAGAAAGAAGCTGTGCTTCACCTGCCAGGAACCATGGGTACCAGGACACAGGTGCGCAGGGAAGGCGAAGGCACACTACATTGAGGTGTATTCAGATAGTGATGAATACAACGACGAGCAGGAGGCCACAGAAGAGGAATCACACCAGGGGGATACACCGGAGGGAGTCATTGCTACATTGTCGGGGGTACCAAGATTCCATACTCTCAGGGTCAGGGGAGTAGTGCAGGATCACAGAGTAGGAGTTCTGATTGATGGGGGAGCCACCCACAATTTCATTGACTCCGCTTGGGTAGCCAAACGAGGTATTCAGACTGAGAAGTTCGAGGGATTCACTGTAGCAGTAGCCGGGAACTCCAGCATGGAGGGCAACTACTGGATCCCAAAACTAAATGTTGCCTTGGGTAACTATCAGATGACAGACTCTTTCTATGTAGTGGATGTAGCAGATACTCATGTGGTATTGGGTGTTCAGTGGCTTTACTCTATAGGGAAATACACTACAGACTACAGGGCAATTGAAATGGAGTTTCAGGGGCCAGATGGAAAATGGGTAGTTTTGAGGGGCATGAACACTTATCCCCCAAAACCGGTCTCATCACAGAGAATGGAGGCAGTGCTTTGACAGGATGATATAGAATGGGCTGCAGAATGTTTTGTCACCTTCAGGAAACCCCCAGAGACCAGCTCACAACACCCCAATGACATTCAAGCCTTGCTACAGAAACAAGAAAAGGTTTTTCGGGACCTTCCATCAGGCAGACCACCAGACCGGGGCTTTGAACACATCATCAAGCTAGAGGAGGGAACACAAGTAGTCATCACCACTCCTTACAGGCATCCCAAGAGGTACAAAGATGAGATTGAGAAAACCATCAAAGAATTACTAGAGCTTGGTCATATACGACCCAGTTCTAGCCCCTTTGCATCTTCAGTAGTTCTAGTTAAGAAGAAGGATGGCACTCTGCGTATGTGCATCGATTATCGAGAACTTAAAAAAAGACCATCAAGAACAGGTATCCCATTCCCAGGATTGACGAACTCATGGATGAACTTCGGGGAGCTCAATACTTCTCCAAGATCGATCTTCGCTCGGGATACCATCAGATCAGGGTAAGGGACCAGGACATCCCCAAAACAACTTTTCGCTGTCACTATGGTCACTATGAGTTTTTGGTCATGCCCTTTGGGCTTACCAATGCTCCAACTACTTTCCAGTCATGCATGAACCACACCTTCAGGGCACAACTACGTAAGTTTTTGCTTGTATTCTTTGATGACATCTTGGTTTATAGCAAAACATGGGAAGAGTACTTGAAACACCTGGATGAGACGTTGAGTATTTTAGAAGAACAGTCGCTTTACGCGAAAATGTCCAAGTGTGATTTTGGCATGAAGGAAATGCTGTACTTAGGACATGTGATCAATGCAGAAGGAGTACAGGTTGACATGGAGAAAATACGAGCTATCAGAGATTGGCCCACGCCAAAAACCGTTACAAAATTGAGAGGGTTCCTAGGTCTGTGCACTTATTACCAACGGTACGTTAAGGGATTCTCCCAGTTTGCAGCACCCCTCACAGATCTCACCAAGAAGGGGGCATTCACTTGGACAGACTTAGCGCAGAAAACTTTCGAGGAGATGAAGGTTATCATGAGTTCTTGCCCAGTTTTAGCATTACCAGACTTCTCACAACCCTTTGTAGTAGAATGTGATGCCTCAGGAGAAGGGTTAGGAGCAGTATTGATGCAGAATCATCACCCTATTGCATTTGAGAGCCGTAAACTGAAGAACTACGAGCGCCATTACTCCATATATGACAAAGAGATGCTAGCCATCTTGCATGCTCTCACAAAATTCAGACAGTACCTGGTGGGCAGTAAGTTCAAAATCAAAACCGATCATAACAGCCTCAAGTATTTCTTGGAACAGAAGGAACTGAATGAGCGACAACAGAAATGGGTCAGCAGGGTACAAGCCTATGATTTCGAGATCGAGTATGTGAAGGGTAAGAATAATGTAGTAGTTGATGCATTATCCAGGCGTCCATCCCCATTATCTCTCAATAGTATATCCACGGATTAGAGGGCACTTCTCTTAGTGGAGTACTCCAAAAATAAATTCGCCTGCGAATTATTGGATGGGAAAATTCAGGATGACAGGTACAGGATTGTGGATGACATCATCTACTACAAGGACAGAATATACCTCGTTGCAGAATCCACATTGAGGAAGAAGATCATCCAGACATCCCACGATTCTCCTTTATCAGGGCATCAAGGTTTCTTAAAAACCTACAGGCAGATCAGAGAGAGGTTCTCATGGAACGGCCTCAAGGGGGAGATTATGCAGCATGTCCGGGAATGTAGCATCTGTCAGCAGAACAAGGTTGAGAACACCCATCCAGCAAGGCTACTCCAGCCACTACCGATCCCAGAACAGAAGTGGGAGAGCATCTCCATGGACTTCATTACAGGCTTGCCCAAGGTCCAAGGGAGAGATTGTTTATATGTAGTAGTTGACAGACTGACCAAGTTTGCACATTTCTTCTCGATACCATCAGACTACTCGGCAGCTCAAGTAGCGGAGTTATTTTTCAGGGAGGTTTTTAGGTTACACGGGTTGCCTAAGACCATTGTCAGTGTTCAGGATAGCAGGTTCACGTGTGCCTTTTGGCAGGAACTGTTCATATTGGTGGGGACCGAACTGGCTACTAGTACGAGTTATCACCCCCAGAGTGATGGGAAAACAGAAATAGTCAACAAGTGGATCAAAGGATATCTCAGGAACTACGTAGCAGGGCAGCAGCGAACCTGGATCAAATGGCTACACCTAGGAGAGTATTGCTACAACACTACTTATCACATGTCTATTAGGATGACTCCTTTTAAGGCATTATATGGTTATGAGACCTTGGACTATGCAGATTTGGCATTTGGAGACAGTAGGGCTCCTAAGGCTAAGGATTGGATACAAGACAGTCAGGACATCCTGAAAGTATTGAAAGAGAATTTACGGACAGCCCAGAATCAACAGAAGATGTATGCCGACAAACACAGGATTGAGCAGAGCTTTTAGGTAGGGGATTTATTCTACTTAAGGCTCTAGCCTGACAGATAGTCTTCACTTAAAAAGAAAGGAGCAGAGAAATTAAAACCCCTCTTCTATGGACCATACAAAATAATTCGGAAGGTGGGAGAGGTGGCATATGAACTAGAGCTGTCCCTAGAAAGCAAAATCCACAATGTGTTCCATGTGTCTAGCCTGAAGAAGACCCTTGGGCAACACATTGCTCCATCTACCGAATTACCCCCTTTAGATGATGAAGGACTACTGATATTGATTCCTGAACGAATCATACAAACCAGAGAGAGGAAGCTCAAGAACAGAGTGATCAGGGAATATTTGGTTCAATGGAAAGAACTACCGCCAGAGGATGCCACTTAGGAAGGTGAACAGGTATTGCAGCATCCCAGTTTGAAGTTGCTTGAGGATAAGCAATCTCGAGCGGGGAGGACTGTAATGTCCTCTTCCTTTTAGGCTTTGAGGCCCAAAACCGCTAACCTATGTGATTCCTATGGGTTCAAGCGGTTACTAATAGCTAGGGAATCAGATCAGGACTGATGCCATCCATAGAAGATCTAGGGCATCCTCACTTGGTCAAGAAGGGCCACCTGGGCCAAAGGCCACCTTCATGCATGCCATCCGAAGCATTATTTAATGATGCATGCACTTTTTAGGTCTCCATCCGCATGCATGCAAGTCAACGGCAAATTAGAAGATAAAGTGACCTAATTAGGTCAAAGATTAGGTTTTGCGCAGTTGAACTTTATAAATAGAGGATAAAGCAAGAGGAGACCTCACTTATGATTATTATTATTTTGGGAAGCTCTTGGATAGCAGCACAGCAGTTGGGGTTGGAGATGGAGTCTTTAGTTAATAGAATTTTGGCAATGAAACATCTGTCCTAGTCTTATTCCGAGTAAGCCATACTGGTTCACCACTTGTTCTTCATTCATTCATCAGTTATATAGCACAGGGTATAGATTGTTGCAGGGGCACGGTGCAGTCGTAAGGGGGGGTTTTCAGCCAGAAATCCCTAATCAGCTGTGGGGCCTCCAGATCTCAATTTCCTTCAGAAACTCAGGCACCAGTCTTATCATCAGCTACATACTCCGGTACTCCGTGATTATCAGCTCCATCTGAGCTCATCCGAAGCCGTTATCATCATTTCTGGACTCCCAGGGGCGTGAGCAGCTGCCTCACTGAACCTAGACGCTATCCTGCTTAGAGGTGTCAGAACTTCAGCATACTTTATCCAATCTCTCCGACACAGCAAGGCTATCAGTCCTTCAAAATGGTGGATCCATCAGACACCTCCTTCCTTGAGGGTGTCACCTTTTTCTTTGATTGGGCATCTTGCTGCTGAGGCATTCACCGGAGGCAGGAGAGATCAGTTCCTCTCCGATCCAGTTCTCAGTACTTGCAGACTTTATTTGAAGTAGTCCAGCCAGTTATCAGTGGTAAGTGTGCATTCTATCTCACAAACCCTAACCCTAATTTTTCCTATAAAATAGGGATTTTTGCATGGCAGTTTGCATGCCCAGTTGTATCAGCATAATTGTTTAGAAATAGAAAATATCAGGATTTGGGATATTACATAAGGAACTAAGTTTCTTCCACATTGTTTGTCTTCTATTTCCTCAAGAAAAATCTTCATCTAAAAAGAGTTGAATTCAATGAATGCACTAAAAAATAAACAAATAATATGTAATTGAAAATGTTTGGTAATCTTAAATATTTTTCTTGAATATTTCATATATTATTTCCTATATGGAATAGGAATATATGTCTTAATGAATTTGAATATTTTATATATTATTTTGTATACGCAATAGGAAAATGTTTGGTCATCTTAAATATTTTTCTTAATGAATTTGAATATTTCATATATTATTTTGTATATTGTAGAAAATCTTTTGACATTGAAATAGGTATCTCTCTTGAGTTGTGTTGTTATTAGGTTCCCCTAAAAGGTTAATAGGTTATTGCTAAGAGGAAATATAACAATGAATATTCATTGAGAATTAATTGTAATAAGGGTGTTAAGTATGGTTGTTCTCTTTCTCCTATTTTTTTGGCATTTATATGGATGAAAATGAGCAATTTTTAGAAGATAAGAGGAGGGGTGCATTAGTAATAATATGGTCTGACTCATTATCACTCTCCTCTTATACAATGATGATATTGTTTTTCTTCTAAAAGTTAGGACAGGCTATAGAAGAGGTAGTTTAAAGCTTCCTTTAAATGATAATTCAGACTATAATGTGAGAAGCCAAAGTACCTAAGGTATGATGGATGGAGGGCTAGGATGAGAGGCATTAGAAACTTTAGGTTAGTAAGGAAGTTAGGAAATGGTTTAGGCTTAGGGTGAGCCAAGGTACAAGTAGTTTAAAGCTTCCTTGAATGGCATGACAGTTTGAAAACAAGAGGGCCAAAGCCCTTGTTTCTAATAGGGGTAAGTGTTAGAGTGCTAGCATTAGGGAGTTTTTAGGCTAGGATGAGAGGGTTCTAGCCTAGGAGATAAATGGTAAGGTAGGAAATGGTGAGGGGTTAGTCTTTAGGGCTAGTTCAAGTAGAATGGTAGGGCTGTAGCAGTAGCAAGACGGGCCGAAATTCTAACAGGGCGTCGCTATATATATATATATATATATATATATATATATATATATATATTTTAAACCTATACAGAGCGTCGCTATAGCAACGGCATGACGTGGAACTTTGCCTAGTCTGCTCGTCGCAGGTATAGCATCCCCGTCGTTATTCCTGGGGTTTGCATTTTATTTTTTTAAAACTTATACAAAGCGTGGATACAGCGACGGCTAGGCGTGGATACAGAGACAGCAAGGCATGGATACAGAGACGGCAAGGCGTGGCTATATCGACGTCTTATTCCTGGGTTTGCATTTTTTTTTAAACCTTATATAGAGCGTGGATACAGTGACGGCCAGGCATGGATACAGAGATGGCCAGGTGTGGATATAGCGACGGCTTAGACATCTAATGAAATATAGAACATTGTCACTCTTGCAACACAAATTAGGGGTCGTCTCTATTGCAACATAATTGTTTCCACGAAAAAAAAACACTTAGACGTGGCAATATCCATGCTTTTTCGTGGATATTTCCATGTTTTTCCGTGGCAACATTGATCACTTATACTAGTGACTTCTACCTGTCCCCTCCATCGAATTTCTTGTGCACCAATTTCACTCAGAAATTTCACAAGTAAAGAATGAGCAGCCTTAGATGAATTGAATGGGTAGTTTTATCAGCATGCCTAGGTCTTTTGGGTCAGTTTTTCACTTAATGAGCCACCTGCTCTTGTTCCACTTTCTTGGGGAACATGACCATAAAAATAGGTAAGTTGCCTCCTGCAACAGCTAGAAGTAGTTTGAGGATGCTCCCAAGTGTTAATTTGCTCGCAACCTAGCCTATTCCACCAAGTGGCCAGTAGACACTGTTTTAATAGACTCCTTAAGCTGTTGTCTCATCTTTTATTTATTAATTAATAAAATATTCAGAAATTAAATACAATTATCCATGACCCCACTTGGTCAATAATTACAAACTTTATAATAAAATTAAAACATAATTTCTCCTAAAACATAAAATGTTTTTGCAATTTGGCATATGTGACATACACACCCCCTTAAATATAACATTGTCCTCGATGTTATTTTATTCATCGTCCTCAGAGTTTTCCTGGAATAGAATTGGATATGCTACCCACATATGACTTCCCAATTCCCAGGTTGCTTCTTCGGGACTAAGGTGCTTCCATTGCACCTTCACCTGCCCAATGGTGTGATTCTGAAGTAAGATCTCCCTCTTGTCAAGGATACAATCTGGTTCCACCATAAAATCTCCTTCGGGTTCCACCTGCACATCATTCCAATTTATAACATGAGTAGCATCATGCACATATCCTTTTAAAACATAGATATGAAAAATGTTATGAACTTTTAAGTTTGGTGGTAAAGCCAACTAGTATGCCACCTGTCCCTTTCTGGATAATATTTCGAAAGGCCCACAATATCGGGGTGCCAACTTAGCACAACTTCCTAACTTTAAAGAACTCTTTTTAGGCCTTACCTTTATGAAAACATGTTCACCCACCTGGAACTCTTTCTGAGTTCGTTTAAGATCTTCTTGATTTTTTTCTCTGTCTTGTGCAACCTTCAAATTTCCTTGCACCTGCTTTACAATTAACTCCATCTCTTTTAATAGCTTAGCTCCTAGTACTAACCTGTCAACCGGGTTACTCCATGAGATGGGAGTATTGCACTTTCTTCCATACAGGATTTCAAATGGATTGTACTTTGCTAAAGCTTGGTAGTGGTTGTTATAAGCAAATTCAACCAAGTGTAAGTAATCCTCCCATTTACCTTGTTGTTCTCTAACATGCATTCTTAGCATATCTTCCAATATTTGATTCACTCTTTCAATCTATCCATCCATCTAAGGATGAAAAGATGTACTGAAATCTAAAGTAGTGTTCAAACCTTTAAATAGAGATTTCCAGAAATTGCCTGTAAACTTAGGATATCTGTCAGAAATTATAACTTTCAGTATTCCATGTAAACTAAATATTTGCTTCATGAATATATCAACAATATTAGCAGCCTTATAGGTGGTCTTTACTGGTATAAAATGAGTTGATTTATTGATTTTATCAATGAATACCATTATCGAATCATTCTAATTCTGATTTCTAGGGACCTGTAATAAAATCAAGACTGATTATTTCCCATTTCCAGCTAGGGATGGGTAATGGCTGTAATAAATTGGCTCAATGCTGGTGTTTAGTCTTAACCTATTGACATTCAAAGCACTTGGCAATGTATTATGCCAATTCATTCTTCATATTTGGCCAAAAATAATCTTTCTGTAACATGATTATAGTCTTTTAATAACCAGGATGTCCTGAGTAAGGAGTCTTATGTATTTCATTTAAAATTAGCACCATAATTTTAGGTGCATTAGGTATATACAGCCTATTTTTATAAAGTATTAATCCTTTTTCATTTAAACTATACCATGTACTTAAACTTTCAGTTAAGTTTTCTGCCACTTTAGCTTGTAATTTCTGATAATTTTCATCCACTTTTACTCCTCCCTCCAGCTAATATTCTAAATTTTTTTATAAGTGATGATTTCTGCCACAAAGATCAGTATTGCATTCCTACTTAGAGCATCAATGACTTTATTTTCTTTTCCCTTAATATGTTGGATCTCAAAATCGTACTCGCTAAGGAAAGCTAGCCACCTAGCTTGCCTTGTGTTTAAATTTGGTTGATCCAACAAATATTTAAACCCTTATAATATGTCATTAACATAAATTTTCTTCCGATTAAGTGATGACGCCACATCTTCAAAGCATGTATGACGACATCCAACTCTCAATCGTAAGTAGCGTAGTTTTTCTCATGAATTTTAAGCTTCCTAGACTTGTATGAAATTACGTGTCCTTCTTGCATTAAGACCCCACCTAGACCATCATTGCATGCATTAGTGCGTACAAAAAAGTCCTTATTAGGATCAACAATTCTTAAGATTGGTGCAGTAGCTAATAATGTTTTTAATTTCTTAAAACTTTCTTCACACTTTTGATTCCACTTGAATTTCTTTCCTTTCATCTGTAAATAAGTTATGGAATTTTCGATTCTTGAGAACCCCTCAATGAATCTTCGATAGTAACCAGTAATCCCCATGAATGATTGCATGTCAGTCACATCCTTTGGTAGCGGCCATTTTTCAATTGCTTTTATCTTTTCTGGATCAACCGAGATCCCCTCTTTAGTTATTACATGGCCCAAGTATTGTATTTTATCTTTAAAGAAGTCGCACTTACTAAATTTAGCATAAAGATGATGTTCCCTCAACATTTGTAAAACAATTTTTAAATGCTCCTCGTGTTCTTCTTTAGACTTCAAGTAAATTAGAATGTCATCAATGAAAACCACTACAAATTTATCGAGATACTTATGCAATACATTATTCATTAAACACATGAAGACAGCCGGGGCATTAGTGAGCCCAAATGGCATGACAACAAACTCATAGTGACCATATACGGTCCTAAAAGTTGTTTTAAAAATGTCTTCATCTTTGATCTAAACTTGATGCTAACCAGATCGTAAATAAATCTTTGAAAATCCAATTGCTCCGCCCAGCTGATCGAACAAGTCATCTATGTGGGGCAACGGGTATCTATTTTTTATTTTTTAAGTTAACGGTAGTCAATGCATAAGAGTAGAGTATCATCCTTCTTTTTAACAAAAAATGACAAGTGCTCCCCAAGGAGACATGCTTGATCTTATATACTTTTATCAATAAGTTCCTTTAACTATGATTTTAATTCATCTACTTCCAATATATTCATCTAATAATGAGCTTTTGAGCTGGGCACTTCACTAGGTACCAACTCAATAGTGAAATCTAATTCCCTTTTCGAAGGGAGTCCCAGAATTTATTCCACAAATACATCCGAATACCCCCTCAGAATTGAAATATATTCTAGTTTTAGTTTATCTTCATTATTAATCTATTCTTCATCAGTTATAGTTACAGTAAAGGATTTACAACCCTTCTGAACAACTCTCTTTAATTGCAAGGCATAGATTTGTCTGATAGTTGTTTTCCTAGGAATTCTTGCTACAGTTATTGTTTCTCCTTCATTATTTATGCAAGTAAAAGTTTTATCGAAATAGTTCAAAACTAATCTATGCTCTTAGAATCATTCCATACCAATTAACACGTCATAAGAGCGTAACGGATGTACATTTAGCTTCACAGAAGTTTCAAACTGATTCATAAATATAGTGCAGTCTTTTATAGAATTAATCACTTTTCTTTTTTCTCCTGTAGCTAGTTGAACTAGCCATGACTTTGCAAACTTTTCTACTGATAATTTGCATTTTTCTACTAAACTATGAGAAACATAACTCATGCTAGCCCCTAGGTCAATTAAGATAGAAATGGGTGTTTGATTCAGTTTACCTTATACTTCCACCATGGAATTTTGATAATCAGTGTGCCTGTTTTCCAGCACCACGTTGATCCTAGGAATTTCTCTTTCTAAGTCACCAACAGTCATCTCTTCCTGCATTGTATGAATGTTGCCGATAGTCTTCTTTCTGTTAGGACAAACTAATGCATAATGAGGTCCATTACAATCCCAACACTTTATTGTTTCTTTACGTTCATTATTCTTAACGTAGTTGCTGTGATTATTAGCAGGTTCTTTAATTCTAGGGCCATTAGGGTTTGACTGTGAGTTACCTTTATTTCCTTGGAAATTCTTATTTGGAAAGTTACGTTTGTTATTATTTCCAAAATTGCAGTTAGATGTGAAACCCTTCTTTTTATGTTCAAAATTATTAGACCTCTTGGCCTTCTAGTTTGGCATGCTTTCCCCCTTTTGGGTCTACTCATAGCAAAAAATTTCCTTTTGCATAGCCTCCTCAAGGGTTTTAGGGTTATCGTATTCAATTCTATATTTAATGTGGAAAGGTAAACAACTCAGAAATCGTTGCACCTTGGGATTCTTGTCCACAATGTAAGGGACGTAACGTAGTAAACTTAAAAATTTACTGTTTAATTCCTTCATGTTCATAGTTCCCAACTTCAGTTCATATAATTCTTTAGCTCGCTCTTCATAGTACTGTTCCAACAGAAACTTCTTTTTAAAGTATTTTTTAAAGGTACTCCAGTTAATGTTCTTTTCCTTAATACATTTTACTCATTTTAAATCCTGCCACTAGATATCTGCCTTTCCAGTTAAGTTGTAAATGGCAATTCTTGCTTTTAGCTGATTGGAATAATTATAGATTTGAAAATACTTCTTCATTCCAGAAAGCCATGCTTCGGCTTCCTCCCCTTTCTCAGTTTCATCGTTGAAAGTTGGTGGTTTTATCTTCTTAAATTCTCCCAAAATTTCCTCATAAGGCTTATATTTTCTTTTTCTAGATTGGTAATTATCCTCACTACTATCACAAGAGTACTGGCGACTCTTCCTGTGTGAATCACCATAAATTTCAGAGGACGGACTACTTTCAATTTTTGAATGTTTGGACTTTTTACTTTTATGTTGGTATGACGTATTTTTAGATCCTATATTTTTATCCTTCCCTTCACTCTGAAATTTGTCCATCAATATCTGGTTCAGCTCCTCTTGAGCTCCTAGAATTCTTTCGTTCTCTTTTTTTACCTGTTTCGATTTCAATTCTTAATTCTTTAACAGTTTGTAATAATTCTGAAGAATTGTTCGTTATTTCTTCCTTAATCGGTTCTTTTCTACAATTACTTTGTTCATTCAATGGGGACCCTTCATCTACATATTTCTTGAGTCTTTCCATACCTGCAGTTCTAGCTCACAAAAATTTTCTAGTAATAACATTTCAAAAAAATAAAATCAGTACACATGCATTTTTATTTGTTGTTTGTCTATGTAGGTTGAGCCGTATTTAGACCTAGTGTCTGAATGTGTACTTTGATACCATATGTAATACCCCAAAATTTCATAAAAATTTAAAAATTTTCCTCTGACAATTAATGTTTACAATCGTTGCTTAAGAGAGTAACTTAACTGCTAACAGTTAACATACTAAGGTCTAATCTAGATACTCAAACAAATTCATTTATCAATTTCGATAATTTTCATTTTTCATCAACTGCATTCAAAATTTAGTGTTGAAAGATTGATTTAGTAAGTAAATGATCTAAAGTAGTATGAGCTGAAAAAAACTGTTTGTTTACTATGTACTAAAGTTTGTCACCTGCTTAAATGAAGTAATTTCAGTTCATGCCCGATGCTTACTTAGCTATTGAAGCTAATGCAGTGAAATGATGATTCTTGTACAGGTATTTTTATAGGTAAGATGTTTTGTAATCTAGTTTCAAGATCGAGATTTATTATCTCAACTTGCAAAAGTAAAATGCTAGAATAGTTGTTTAGTTTACAGCTTTGAAAAAAAAAGAAGGTATTGTCAAACCTGTTTCCTTTCCTAATCTTGAAGTTGTTAAGTTGTTACACAACGTTTGAGGTCTAAGTTGTTAACCTTCTTATTCTTGTTTTAAGGACATAATGTTACCTATATAATTTTTTTATATTTATTTAGAGGCATAAGTACTTGAACTTATAAGCAAAGTAGAAGCTTGTGTTCTTAGCCTAACTATGATTATAACTTGCAAATATTATAAATGTCCTATTGTTGGTTAAAAAAAAAGATCTTAATCCCACATGCTACCATATAATATGACAATTCTATAGAAAAAATATTGCAATACCTTATTTACTTTTACCAAGGTAATTACATAAGCTTATTGTATTAACATGTACCACACATGTACCATGATGTTAACTTAACAAGTATTAACCTATGTCTATATATGGTTATAAATTTGAGAATGAACGTATGCATATCCGATATAATGATAAATGAAAAGTATAAATTTGATATTGCCAAGGTATTTAACATGTGTATTGTTCGCAACGCACGTTCTGACGAGGCCATATAGGACTATAGAGAAAACTGTATCCAAACCCATTGTATTTGTGTGTTAGTGGAAACCACGTGGCTAAAGTTTAGAGGATAGGATTTATGTGCTGTAAAACCCTACTACAAAGTCGACCCAACCCTAAATTTTTGCATTTGTTAAACAACATTTCGCTGCTGTGAACAACGCCGCCAGGCTCATGGCCTCTTGGGCCTTTGATGCCCTTGTTTAGCTTGTGAATGACTTATCACACTTATCAGCCGAGCTAAGTCCTCTGATTATTAGTTGTGTGGTTTCTGGTTCTAAAACTCGCATCTTACTTTTTTGATTCAGTTGACAGTGGGGAGATTTGGTTTCGTCGTAGCTTTTGTTGTGGCTTTCTCATTCTCGTCGAAATTTCTAGAGTTTGTTTCTCCTTCGTAGCTACTAGGGTAATAAGTTTTCCTTGACCAGAGTTGTTGTGCAAACAAGATTACTGCACGACCGAGGATAAAATCTCCAAGGAAACTCATTTAAATCCTTTCTGCAAAACCCATAAAAATCACCATTGTAACAAGGTTTTATTTTGAACAAAGAATTCGCATTTCTCAACTTTCTTGTGTAGACTTCTTTATAGGTGAAATCTCGCTACTGTGAGTTGGAAGACTTCAAGAAAAAGGGTTCCGCGCTTCTTAAGCAACCGGGTAAGCCTCAGTTTCATGCCTAAGGCTCTTTCTATGGTGAATGTGTGGGGTTTGGAAGGATATTGTCTCACCGAGACTTGAGCTCCCTTACCATAGCTGCATTTGAACAAAGCTTTTGGTTGTAAAGGTCGTGTGGCTGTAGAACTATTCTACTTGATTGTTTATATTTTTCTCAGGGTTTCGTAGTTTATAAACATTTTGTTTTTAACTTGTAACTAGTTATCAATAGAATGGATGCACCAGCCTGTGTAGAAAATGAGGCTTTGTTAGACTTGGGCATCGTGGTTTTTCTGTGTTGTAAACTTCAGTTTGTTTAAGATTTGATTAATGAAATTTTAAAGAGACCTTGTTGCTAATTACCTATATCTAGTGAATGTTTTGATAAAAGATGATGAAAGGATTTTACTATTGTAAATGTCCATAATTTTTATTTTTGTTAAGAAGGTTATTATGTGGAATTTTAAAGTGAAAACTAGTTTGTGGGTTTTCTTTTTAGTATAAAGATTTATTTATGAAATACTAAAAGAAAAAGGGTTTTTCACTACAACCCGAATATGACTGTGTAAAAATTGATTTAGAATAATTTTATTGATCTTTTGTTATTTATTTTAGTATATAATTGATAAACGGTCTAAACTTTGTTTCTGTGTAAAATTTATTTAATTTAGGGAAATTATAATATAGATAAATTATAATTATATAAAGAAGAATTTGATCCTTGAGGAAACGATAAAACTATAAATACCCTATTCTAGAAAGAGGAAAGAAAAAAAAGACATGGTTGAAAGTTTTCCTCAATTAGGGTTTGTATTTTTATTTTAAATTAAAATCTCTGCATTGTTGTTTTTTACTTTGATGTATTTGATATCTAATTGTTTTACTTACAATATTACTAAAATTACTTAGTTGTTATTTGCAAAACCTGAGTTATTACTATAATTTCATTATAGTGTTTATATAATCTAAGTTGTTCCTATTTACGTTATTTTTCTATTTATGTAATAGTTAATAATTACATGTATTTATAATAGGTTAAGCTTAAAGAGAGTGGTTATTATTGTGTTAAAAAGGACACAGTTACACAAACTGTGTACTGGTTTTTAAGAGACCTCCTTTTATGATAGTTTATGTTTATGTTTTAAGCAAATGTATTTTAACTAAAGGAACTTCTGAAATAGAGGAAGCTTTCTTCTAAATAACTCTATAAATATTAAAAGTAAATAATCATATTCCTGCTTCCTAAAACACATTTGAACAAAATTTATAAATCTTGGAACAATTAAGTATTTAACTAACTAACAAAATAATCAGTCATATATATGCAACAAATCCTAAATTTATACATTCCAGTTCCTATGCTTGCATGAAGAAAATAAAAATAACATTTAGAACCTGGTAATATAGCAGAGGAGACAACAACCTAAGGAGCCCGTTCCTCCCAACCAACTCCTGAAGACAGCTGAGCTGCAAATCTTAGGACCCCAAGAGTGTCTACTAGTCCACCTGGTTGAAAGCACTAGGTGAGAGAATAGGTTTAGAAATCCCTGTAACTCCACAGAGTAATCAGCAATAATACTTCTACCTGTGGCAGTAAGAACTCATCACAAAACAGTTACACTAGTTTAGTAAATTAGCACTTTCCACTCAAACACTTCTTCATGTCCCCTCCATCGAATTTCTTGTGCACCAATTTCACTTAGAAATTTCACAAGTAAAGAATGAGCATCCTCCGCTAAATTCAATGGGTAGTTTTATCAGCATGCCTAGGTCTTTTGAGTCAGTTTTTCACTTAATGAGCCACCTTCTCTTGTTCCACTTTCTTGGGGAACATGACCACAAAAATAGGGAAGTTTCCTCCTGCAAAAGCTAGAAGTAGTTTGAGGATGTTGCCAGGTGTCAATCTTCTCACAACCCAACGTATTCCACCAAGTGGCCAGTAGAGACTCTTTTAACAGCCTCCTTAAGTTGTTGTCCCATCTTTTATTTATTAATTAATAAAATATTCAGCAATTAAATACAATTATCCTTGACCCCACTTGGTCAATAATTACAACTTTATAATAAAATTAAAACATACTGTCTCCTAAAACATAAAATGTTTTTGCAATTTGGGGTATGTGACATAAAAGCATCTACTTAAAACCCTAGATGCTTTTATGGTAAACTAAGCTTCAAGAATAAAGTAGTAAATAACGAGGTTTAGAGATCGATTCGTGTTGAGGGGTTCAGCTAAATAAAGCAAAACTACATTACAAGGGCTCTATGGCCCAACTAAATACAAGTATTTACTTTGTTTAAAAAAAATTACTAAATCGAGATCATCGACGGACCACAACTCTGGTTGTAGGTTGAAGTCCATCTTAGTATTATTATCCGCAAATTTAAACATAAACTTACAGAAGAAAATTAGAAGAGCCTTGTGGATTACTTTAAATAATTATTATGTAAAACATTAGCATCCACTTAAACGTTAAATAGATCTAACAGTGCCCTCACGTCCCTTTCTTAAAGAAAAACGAAACAGAGTAATGGCCTCATGACCGTAAATAGTTTTATATAAAAACGAAGTTACAAACATTAGAGGAAATTTCAACTCAAAATGGGCCTCCTAAGGAAAATTGATAAAATAATAGTTAAAATAATAAAATAATATTTATTAATTTTGGAGGAAGAAAAGAAAATACTACTTTTGTGTTCGTATTTTCAACATATCTCCCAGTGTATTTATTCAAATTTTGATCGGGAGAGCTTGTTGGATGTGGAATTAATTCCGCATCCAATGAGTACCCACTTGGCATACTTTTGGCGGGGCCCGCTTCCCCAAAAATAAGAAATACCTGAAAAAACATGATGATGACATCATCATCACGTTTTTTCAGGTATTTCCTGTTTTTGGGGTAGCAGGGCCCGTCAAAAGTACACCGAGTGGGTACTCATTGGATGCGTAATTTAATTCTGCATCCAACGAGCTGTCCTAATCGAAATTTTAACATAGGGAGATATGTCGAAAATACAAACAAAAAAATAGTTCTTTTTTATGATAGCTATCCCCAAATTTATATTAAAAATTTGTTTAAGAGGTGCTCCCTTTTTGAATTTTAAAGCATTTTGATTACCTAATACATGATGACATGGAATTTGTATTATTTTTGGAAGGCCCATTTTAAATTGAAATTTCCTCTAATGACTATTAAACAAAACATGATTGTGTAAATACATCGACAAAATCCCTCACATGTGTCTTTTTAAGGAAATCAAATATTCACATTTTGTAGTGACACTCATAGGACTGTTCAAACACACCATTACAAACATAAACCATGTCACTGTTTACACTAAACAAACTTTGCACAGTCACTTCAACTCCGTGCTCGAAGAGTCTTCCCTTACAGTTTCAAATGTATATATCTCACAGCTATACGAAAGAGAATTACCACTTCCATGCCACAAAAGACAGACGCAGAGTTGGATTTCCAATCCATGCCAAGAAAATTCAGGAATGGATTCCCATCCAGATACTACAAAGCCACAGAACCCTGTAGCCATGATGCCTCAATAATCAAAGATTTGTGTGTACAAATCTTATCGAAGCCGGGTACGCTTTGCGTACTTGAAGAGTGGCCATACCCTTCTGCCGCAACCATGCATGAAGACTCCTGCATGACACACACACCAGTGGTCATTACTAAACAACAGTTTATAAGCGAAGCAACGAAAATGGAAAATGTAAATCAATTAAAGAGGTAATTACCTGCAAAAGAAAATGATGAAGGAGTTTTCCCAATAGTCTGCAATTGGAGTTAAAATTACATAGAGAAAGTATTTCAACTAGTTGATTCCAACCATGATGGAGACATTTTCCATCGCATACAACATCAAGGAGTATAGAAACAGTCTAGACCTTATCAACAACCTAAATACTCATGCCAAGAACCAGAGTCACAGAAGCCATGGCTCTCACACTAGCAGAAACAAAACAATAAAACGCAAAAAGGAGAAACAAGGTAAGTTAAACCTTAAGGTTTAAAGTTTGACAGGTCTGCGCTCTAGTTGGAGGCTGCAGATTCTTCATGTGGACTCTTTAAGGCTGTCGTATTGAATTTTCTTCAACAAAAACCCAAAGCTCTAATGTTTTCAAACTATCATTCTAATATTGAAATTTATCACAACTTGTGGCTTGGTGCTAGCTTCAAACCAAGGTTAATATGTGTTTCCCCTTGTAGTTATTTTTCATTTCTCTTTGTCCCTTAGGATCCTTGAATGTGGCTTAGTAAGGCAAGGAATCTCCTTCATTGTGTACCTACAAATAAATAAAAGAGTCTATGTGTTAGCTCTCAACATAAGTAAGACCATAACCCAACCCGTTAGCTCAATGAGCAGTTTAAGAAGCAATCTAGAGCATTTTTAACAAGTACACTGTTTATAAAGAAAGAAGAAGGATTATGACACAAATTTCATAACTTGATGCCAATTTAAGGTAATGTCGACATAACATTCAATTCAAGTAAAACTAGAACTTAACCAACAAAGCACAACAACTCTAACTGGCAATAAATAAAAGTGGCATATCAATAAACAAATTAGTGTCATCGTAACAATAAGTTGCATAATATCGTTGTCATAATATGACAATTATGTGCGTTAGATAAACGACTATAAACACAAGCTAAATGATTTTCAAGACTAAACAAAGCTCGAAGTTTTGTCATAACTAGGTTAAGCAAAAATGGATTATTTATTGTTTACAGCTGCAATTAAGACTATTTTAAAATTATTTTTTATTTTCTAAAATTTGGAGATGTTACACTATACAAATGCGCAACATTCTGCTGTATCCATTTTTATTATTTTTATAAATATATGTTCAAAATTCATTTGACATTGGTTCTTAAGGATTTTTTAAAAAATGAGTCTTTTAAAGGGGAATTATTATTACAAGATTTAAGGGAATTATTCTTATTTTGTCATATGTCATTATATATATAAAGTTTAAATTAAAATTTATAGTAAATAAAATTAATATTGTATCGATATCTTTGTAGCATATATATAAAATAAATAATATATGAAATGTCAATATTAGTATAATAGATGAAATAGATATTAGTATAATAGATGAAATAAATTTTAATATATTAGGTTTAATATTCCATGATTTTATTATATTGTATAAATTTGGTTTTCAATAAAGTTTATCATTTTACATTTATTTTATTCAAATTAATTTACGGTAAGTTTCATAATATATTTTAGAAAAGAAACTTATGAAATAGGAGTGTGGGAAAATTACAAATCTCATTGTAAATTATATTGTATAAATTTGATTTTCAATAAAGTTTATCATTTTATATTAATTTTATTCAAATTAATTTATGGTAAGTTCCATAATATATTTTAGAAAAGAAACTTGTGAAATGGGAGTGTGGGAAAATTACAAATCTCAGTGTTACAACGGGTTTCATTTTCGCAAATCAATTTTAAATAAGTTTATTATTGGTATTCAATTGAATATTATAAGGATTTGTAAATTTTGCAATTAAAAGAAGATTTGTAGGATGTTTAATCTAATTTTGTAATTATAATGAGTTTATTTTTCCTATCAAATTATAATGAGTTTATTTTTCATTGTAGTTTGTATTATATATTTAAGTAAAAAAGAAAAGACATAATTTTGCTTTTATGAGTGTATTACGTGATATCTTTTTTACTATGATTTACTAAGTTCTCATTTATATTTTTTATTTTTTTAATATTTACTCTATATACTTATAATATAATAATAATAATAATTTTAAAAAAAAATATGGGATAGATACATTTAGAATGCAAATTATTGGACGATATGCCTATATAGAAGTTAGACAACCATCAGTCACAAGGTATTCATTTAGTGGAGATCTAGTGAAAGCATGTCATAGGGCCCTAGTTTAAATAATATCCCTAATTTCACTAGATGTTGGTAATTACTTACAAAAATCATTTTGTTGATTATCCTCCCAATACTTATTTCCAATTAAAAAATCTATAGTTTTACAATATATTCCTTGTTTTTACTAGAAACCCCTTTTAATCCCCCCACAATTCTTGGCCTCCCAATACCTACAACCCCATGATAGTCATGTAGTTAATTGAAAGAAATCCGAGTTTATGGTATTAACTAAATCCTCAATTATCTTTATCTTCCAAGTGGCCACTCTTGGGTGAGTTAGGTATTAGCTATTAAAGTCCTAGGGAGAGAAAGAGAGAGCATACTTAAACAAGAAAAGAAAACAAAGAAAAGAAGATGGGAAGAGCTGCCAAAGAACACTAGGAATGGTGTAGACTCTAGAAAACTATTGAGAAATAGCACAAAGTTGTGAGTGAACATGAGGGATGCTAGGCTCTCAAGTAGAACTCTTAGTGAGCATGTTCAATAATTAACTCTACTCATGAGACTAGTGGTAACTTAAAGTTGAGGGGTGAGTGCACAAAGATGAGGGTCTCTTTTGGCGCGTTAGATGCAATAGAAAACTGAAAAAACAGACATCCATCAACTTGCATGGATATTTTGAGACACTTACACAATGAATCTTGCGATGAATAAAACACAAGAAATGTAGGAAATTGAATGACCTTTCCAAATATATAATTTTTTTCTATTGAAAATGATGTTAACTA
>LPNX010825792.1:41734-134587 GCA_001517045.1 Pseudotsuga menziesii | reverse complement strand
TGTTTATTTACATGAATTGAACTGGTGATAATAACCATTCAAAAAGGGGCGACAATTAAAATTGTAATAGCCTCTTGTCAACCTTTAAATTCGCTAATGAAATTTACTCTTATAGCTGTTACTAGTACTAGTAATTTCAATAATTTTATAGGCAGTATTGGAAAAGAAAATATATGTAAACTGCCATCCTTATCTCTGAATGTCCTTTCAACTGAAGAGTTCATAGATATATCGGGAAATGACAATTCTTATCTTTAGTGTCTTTTAACCTTTCTCATCATATTTTGCTTTATATCAAAAATGAAATAAAGGAGGCTATACCTGTAGAAGCTGAATAGTCCGTTTATCATGCATTTAGTTCTCTACTGAAAGCACTTGATAACAGCATATGATTTATTTTACTCTAGAATGATCTGTTAGCAGCAATCCTAAAAACTTTACCTGTCAATCTGTAAGATAAAGGAAAACGGTGTGCGTTAGCTTTACAGCTAAGTAAGCCCAGTCTAACGTAGTTATCCACATGCTGTTGCAAACAGAGAACAATCAGAAAACTGGAGAAAGATAAACTCAACTAACATTCCAACCAAGTAATGATCTTACAGTTACAAAGTAAATAGCATTAACTAAACACTATTTAACGATTGTGTTAACATACAATTATGCTATTTAAAAGTTTTTAAATTTTTGAAATTTTGGGGTTTTGACACATATCAAGCTAGAGTTGTTTATCTACATAACACACACATGTTATAGAACTAGATAACGCGCACACATTTTGTAGTTTTATAACGTGCACACATTTTGTAGTTTTATAACGCACATGCGTTTTCCAATTCTATTAGGGTGGGAAATGTAATTTGAATTTAAACATAACACACTCTCATTTTGTGGTGCCTAAACCATGCCAATTGACTTGACCACATGTCATCAATATTCCTATTTGTATGGTTTGGATTTTTCTTCAATAATACCAAACATGTGCTATGGTATGTGATAAACCATAGCTAACTGGGCATTTCTTCCAGTTTATGAAGAAGATTGTGTTTACCCACTCACAGTATGCTACACACAATTATTTTTTACGAAATCTTAAACATAAACATCATTTTTTTCTTCTTCTGCAGATTCTAAATATGTAATTCTTATGTTAGAACTCAATTAACCCATAAAGTTGAGACATATATATATAAATAAAGATAATAGGACGTGTAGGATGAAAGGTAGGTATCCAAAAAACCCTAACCAAGTGAAATGGAGCAAGCCAAGATCTTAATTCACTAACACTTTACGATGTAGGCCTTAACCTTAATATTTTGGAAAACCCCCTTTGGTGTGGAGTTTTGTTTGTCTACTAAGTGGAATTGGTGTTTGGAGCATATATAGTGTAAACTCCTCTTCTAGTAGAACACAGACATTCCATTTTTTTGGAAAAATAAATAATGTGAGTAGGATTATTCAGGCTTCACATATTTATTTTTCTTGTTTCCTTCCCAATAAATCTTAGTTTCATATATTGAAGCGATGTAGCACCCATCCTTATGATGGGTGTTATTTTACTGTACTCCACCAACTATTAAAGGAAGCAAAATTGAACTAATCAACTCAAATCAATTTAAAGAAATTACTCATTTTATTTACTAAGGCTAATATTTTGTGCACATGTCTAATTCTTTACTTATATATTGAAAGTAATAAATACAAAAAAAATCACAGCATAAATCTAAGTGTTGTTTATGTGTGTCTGAGTAAAAAAGACCAAGTAGAACAATATAATACCTTTATAATCTAGTTGTAGGAGAACTTCTATAGTTGTAGTTTCTAGTAAGTCCTTGGTCTAGTGCAAGTATCCCGATGCAACCAATTAGCAACTTTCCTAAACTAGGATTAATCCTCTCAGCGAACTAGTGAGAAAACTGTGAATTCTAAGAAACCTATGGGTTTCTTATCCCTCCATGCCCACAACTATGATAATCACAACAAATACCCTCTTTACTCAATTCACATATGCCAATTGACAATCAAAATAACCATTCCCTAGTCAAAAATATGTTCCCCTAATCAAAATAACCAATCCTCAATCACAAATACTCTCCCAATCTCTAGAACCCCTTTCTTGAGACCCCTAGTATTCTCAAATACTTCTTCATTCCACTACCCTTCCTCAAGGTCAAATATCACCATAAAAATAGTTCACCTTCTTCCTCAATGACCTAACATTAACCCCCCCCTTAACAATTCATGACGAATACATCAATTCCAATCTAGACTCGTAAATCTAAATATTAAAATATCTTTATGCTGATTAAATTTAAACACTCAACTATCATACACATCATTAATTTGTTATCATTCACATCATACATTTTTAGTTAAGTATTAATTGGTCAACCTAACATTATATAAACCAATATTTTATGGATATGCGCTATGATAAACAATGTAATGAGATAACCACTAACTACAATTAATGGATAAAATTAATAATTTTTATTTGAAATCAAGAACACAAGCAAATGTGAGTGGCCTAAAAATACTCAACCTCACTAAAGTAATGCAATTAATAACAACAAATTAATAGTCTAATTATCATCACATAGTCATATTTATACACTCATTGACCACCACACATTATAATACAACAAGCGTTAAGCACCTATACATACTTGAATTTACATCATAACTCTAAGTACTAGAATGCCTGCACAAGGTGTGTGTGCGTGACTTACATACATATAACTTGCATCTGTACTATATGAAACCATCATCACCTCTAATGCATAATTCCTAACTAAAAATCAATAATGACCACACATGTAAGACACGATAACCACACATGCAAGACAACCATTTAGTACGATTAACATTAAACGGTCTTAATAATTAAGTTAGGACACATCAACATTATACTTAGTTTTATATTTACGAATTAAACAACGATTTATAGGTGAAATGTAACAACTATAAATAGTTTGGTGTCTCAAATCCCCAACCCGGTATAGTACTAATCTAATCATCCTTCCTCCCTAACCTACTTCCAAATTCCACTTCCTATCCATTCCTCTACTTGAATATCCTGGAGAATCAACTATATTGACCTAACCTTAGATATAACCCGTAAATGGAGGCATCGACTAAATCAACCTAACCTCCCAAGTAGGAAATTGAAAATAGTCCTCTCACAACTTAAGGAGTGGGAATCAACACAACCTTCCCACAACTCTGAGTTTCAGAGGATGCATAATGGAAATACCTCCACCCCTCCCAATAGGCCGACTAGGATCAACACTCTAACAGAAATCACATGGCTCTACTATTGTGGTTTTCATAGTTGGAATGACCAGTTTGGGAAATTTGGTTTCCTACATATACCTGCACTATCCCACACATCAGGACAAGTATATGGTTATCACTTATCCCCTCTAACCCGTGGGTTAGTCTTATCCAAAACATACATTCATACATAATATTCTTTCATTGTTTCCATTTCAATTGTACCAGTTGACCAATCATAATCCACGAGGGCTTCACTCATGGGATGATAAAAAATACCCCTAATTTCACAAAATATTGAAAAATACCTCCCAAAATCATTTTTTTGAACCCCCCTCCCAATACATCATTCTAATTTAAAAACCCCTATTTTTTACCAAATATCATAGGTATCATTTTTCATGGCATTTTTAATACCCCTATTTATTAGAAAGGTGAATAGAAGCCATATGTAAGGGCACTTCATATTGCTAGAAAGAAACAATTACTCATTGTGAAAACTCTAGAGGCCATCCCATGTTTTTGGTGTTGGTGTGATGAGAGGACCAGAAACTTTTGTCCTTTATTTATTTATGTAACAAAGTGACGTTTATATAAATAAAGTGAATGTGTTTTTATACTTTATAAAAGTGGGTCACAATCAAATGATGTATTTAATGTTTAAAGTTTTTAATTATTAAAAAAGTTATGATGTAGACCCTTGATTTTGTAAATGAATCTCAACCCTATATTAGGTAGTTGATGATTTTGGTTACAAAAGACAAGTATAAAACAAAGAAAGAGGACAATTGAAGATCACTCACCATCAAGAGAGGAAGAGAGGAAGATTGAAGACCAAGAAGAGGTCCCTAGCAAAGAAAGGGCACATTTCCCAAGAGAAGTAGCATCACGCTTCCCAAGACAACCATTAAGAGATTCGTACAACATTATGTCAGAACTGTACAATAGCACGTGTGGGCACAATTTCCAAGGCAGTCACAGGTGCATTTATTGCAGACTGACAGAACCGTATATCAAAGTCTTTTCTGGCATATGTGGGGATATATTTCGAGGAGGAAAAGTGTGCAGGCCGTATAGTACTTTTCTAGCATATATTTCGAGGTAGTGTTTGTTGTTGTTCTATTTTGTGAAATTCTGTCAGGAAGGGTTTAAAAGGAAACATAAATTTATTGTAAAACGTTTCTGAGTTTTTACTCTTCTTAAAGAAAATTTTCTTCTAGGGTTTTCCCCAAGCAGTGGGGTTTTTCCCTGTCATTGACCAAAAATCACTGTGTTCATGTGCTTAAAGATTGTTTCAGTATTTGGTAGAATTTTTTGAAGTATATTTCAAAAGTGTGGTTTTAATTTCCAAGAATTTATGTTAAAAACCTAGTTTCTGGAAATGTTTGACATAATGTGTAAATGAGTAAATTCATTTTCTTAGATCAAATTTTCTTCATGGTATCATAGATGATGGTACCAGATCTCAGTTTAACAGAGATACCAAAAAATAAATTTAGCAGGTGTTCTTTGAAGTTTCAGAAGAGTGTTAGATTTGTCTTCAGTTAATTTTTTGGTTGCAAGTTATTTTCCCTGATGAACATTAGGTATGAGGATCAGTTGGATGGAGTATACAACTACATTCCATGGAAAGTAAGAATTATTGTTGTATTGATAAACTTAGGGTTTGGAGTTTTATTAACAGTGTCATGACCAAGGTAATAGATGCATATGAGCTTGTGGAGTTTGAAGCTCTTAAAGCAAGAGCCCAGAGAATTATCTTGGATGGGGTTAAAGACCATCTCATACCACACTTAACAGAAAATAAAATTGCTAAAGAGATGTGGGGCACATTGACTAAGTTGTTCGAAGCAAAGAATGAAAACTAGAACTTGGCCCTAAAAGACAGGCTACACTGCATTAACCTGAAAAATCATGAGGGTGTAGCCTCCTACTTGACTCATGTCACACAAGTTAAGGACGAGTTGGAAGCAATAAGAGAAACCATTCCCGATTTAGAATTGGCGAGGATAGCCCTGAAGGGATTCACCAAGAAGTGGGAGGTTCTTTTGAAGTGCATTGTGGGAAGAGAAACACTTCCAAGTTGGTCCAGATTATGGGATGATTTTACCCAAGAGGAAATCCGATATGGGTCACAAGTTAGCCAAAACAGTGAGGATGCTGAGTAGGATGTGGCACTTGCAGCCAAATACAAGAAAACGAAGAAGAACGATCTAAGTCTAGAAAAAAAATGTTATCATTGTGGCCAGTTAGCACACTATGCCACACAATGTACTGAGAGTAAGAAAGGTAAGTCAGATAAAGATTCAACAACTACAACAATGGAAGAGTTTGCAGGTAAGTTTGCAAGTGATTTTTGTTGAATTATTGTAACTTCAAAGAATATTTTGAATGTATTTTATTGATGTAAGCTTTCAAAGATGTTATTCTTCCTTCGTCGGGATGATATTATTGTATTAGGTCAGTAGAGAGTCATGAGGAAGACCCTCAGTTGTAATTCAGGTCATCAGCACCCTCCTAAATATAATATTAATTTGTTTTGAGTCCTCCTAGAGAAATCGACCCAATCAATTTTAGTGGGGCTGACTTAGTTGAGTGAAAAGTTAAGTGAGAGGAAGAATATAAATAGAGAGACATGCTCATCATTTAAAACACACAGACACACACTTGTGTAGTGCATGAGAGAGAGAGAGTCTTATCTGCAATGAGGAGAAGGATCAGTCTAAAGTCTTATCTTTAATATTTTTATTATCTATATTGAGGAAGCTTTTCTTGTTGGGTTTCTTCCTTTAGGGTTTTCCTAGGGTAAATCTGTGTTGATCTTGTGATACTATTTCTTTCAGTGATCTTGTATTCTATTGTTATTGTGAAATTGAATCGAATGCTGATAATCTAGCTTATCATAGAGAATCTTAACATGGTATCAGAGCTAACCTGAATAGGACATCTTTCACAAGGTGAAAAATCCCTCTCTCCTTCTTCAACAAGAAATTAGGGTTTCAGAGAAAATTGGATTTTTGAAGATCTGACTACATAGAAATTTGAACCCTCCTAGAGTGAATGCACTGAGCCTAAGATCGAATTTTTTGAGTGGGTAGATATCCGGGAAATTAAAACCCTAGTTTGACACTAGACGAGAAAACTGCAGAAATCCAGAAAACCAGAAAACTGCACCGCAGAATCTCGCAAGTCAATTTTGAAAGGTGAAGACTTGAGATCTCCAAAAACCAAGCACACCAGTCAACTCGCCTCACTAAAGTGCATCTCCTCATAAGATTAGTTTCTCATTTTCAAGAATTTCAATTTTTTGTAATCTCCTTACAAGATGGCTCCAAGCACCAAGCTTGAGGACAAACTAGAAGCAAAATAGAATTATCGAGCATGGAAATACATAATTGGACTCATTCTCAAGGAGAATGATATTGAAAAATATATTGAGGAATAAGTTGCAGAACCTGATGAGGTTGAAGCTAAGGAGAAGCATAAAAAGGATCTGATTAGGGAACAAAGGATTATTGCTAACTCTATCAAGGATCACTTGATCCCTCAAATGTCATCCAAGAAGACACTGAAAAAAATATATGATGCCCTAGAAAGGATGTATGGAGGAAGAAACATCAATAGAAAGATGAATCTAAGAGCTCAATTGAAGAGAACCAAGATGAGTCATGGAGAAATCATCCAAGACTATTTCACAAGGGTCTCCGAGTTCAAGGAACAACTAGAAGCCATTGGAGACAACCTTGATGAAGATGAATTGGTTATGACTGCTCTTAATGGTCTCACTAGACCCTGGGATTCATTCATCCAAACTATGTGTGCCAAAAAGGAAAGCATGAAGTTTGATATTGTATGGGAAGATTGTATTCAAAAGGAGGCTAGAGTGGCTAATAGAGAAGCTCTACTAAAGGAATATGATCAAGACCTAGCCACCCATACCAAGAAAAGAATAAGTAAACCCAACTTCAAGAAGGGAAACCACAAGGAGTCTCAACCTCCCATAAGGTTCCAAACAACAGGAGGAAGTTTCCCAAAGAGGGACTACTCCAACTTTCAATGTTTCAATTGTGATAAGATAGGACACATTGCTAGAAATTTTCCTTTGAAGAAAGAAGAATACAATAAGAGGAACAACAACAAAAAACATCATGCACATCTAGCTGAAGATGAGGATGAAGATGAATAAGAAGAAGGACCTCAGAGAAAGCAAGCAAGAGAAGAAGATGCAGAAGAGTATGTACTATTATTTTCACTCTCTGGGTTTGTAACACCTGGAGAAGACACATGGATTATTGATAGTGGTGCTTCAAAGCACATGACGGGACAAAATAAAATTCTGTCAAAACTTGAAGAAAAGAACTCTCCTCAGAAAGTATCTCTAGGAGATGATTATCAATATCCAATCAAAGGAATTAGTGAAGCAAGCTACAAGCTTGATTTAGGAAACCCCCTAAATATGAAGGAAATTTTATATGTACCAAGTCTAAATAAGACCTTACTTTCTATCGCAACATTAGATAAGAAAGGATATAGAGTTGCATTCATAGATGGAAAAGTACTCATGTGGCCCAAAGGAAAGTCAATTGAAGATGCAGTTGTCATCGGTGAAGAAGAAGGAGGCCTGTATAAACTCAAGGGAAATTTAGAAACAACCCTTGTTCATGAGACCACTAACCCTAGTGAACTATGGCATAGGAGGCTTTCCCACATAAATTACAAAGCACTACCTCATGTGAACAAAGTAGTGACAGTATTACCAGACTTGAAGATCAACCATGAAGGCATTTGCAAAAGATGTGCAAAAGGAAAGAATATCAAGAATCCATTTCCAAACAGTGAAACAAAAACTAATGGTACGTTGGAATTAATTCATTCAGATGTATGTGGTACAATGTCCTCCACATCCTTGTGTGGTTTTGAATACTATATTACATTTAGTGATGACTATTCAAGAAAAACATGGATATACTTCTTGAAAGAAAAGAATGAAGTGTTTGAAAAATTCAAGGAATTCAAAGCCTTGATAGAAAACCTTTCAGACAAAAGAATCAAGACACTCTGATCAGATAGAGGCAGAGAATATCCTTCAAAAGAATTTGAATCCTTTTGTAAAGATGCTGGAATCAAGAGGGAAATAACTACTCCCTACAATCCTCAACAAAATGGTGTTGCGGAACTTAATGAATAGAACCATCATGGAGGCAGTGAAGATAATGATATATGATTAAGATCTTCCAATGGGAAGAAGCAATAAGAACTACTGTCTATGTACAAAATAGAATATCTCACACTGCCCTTGGATTCAAGACTCTAGAGGAGATGTTCATGAGAAAGAAGCCTGAAGTAAGTCACCTCAAGATATTCGGTTGTCCAATATATATTCACATACCGAAAGATAAAAGAACCAAGTTGGACCCTTCCGGAAAGAATGGAATATTTGTTGGATACTGTGAAGTATCCAAGGCATTCAAAATTTATATTCCTGGATTCCATCATATGGAAATCAGTAGAGATGTAACATTCGATGAAGAATCAACTCTCAAGAGATCTAGAAAATGTCAACATGAAGAAGTATATGAGGAAGATGCACCTCCCAGAAATGTAGAGGCTACATTCCTCCCTGAAGATGAAACACCTGAAGATCATGATATGACATAACCACAAGAACCTCCCACAATGGAGATATCACAGAAGAGAATGCTTTCTTGGGAAAGAGAAATTATACAAGAAGCATAAAGATATGGAGCTCCAGAAGGCTCCACAAGGATAAGCAATAATCCCAAGCCATTTTCCAACTATGTAGCTTTAATGTGTGATCTTGTAGATCAAGAACCTACAAACTATGAAGAAGTTGTACAAAAGAAAGAATGGGTAGAAGCAAAGATGGAAGAATAACAATCAATAATGAAGAATGATGTTTGGGATATAGTTCCCAAACCAAAAGACAAGAGTCTGGTATCTTCCAAGTGGATCTACAAGATAAAACATGCAGATGATGGAAGTATAGAGAAACACAAGGCAAGATTTATGGCTAGAGTTTTCTCTCATAAAGAGGGAATTGATTGTGAAGAAACATTTGCACCAGTAGCAATGTATACTTTGATTAGAGCGATCATGGCACTTTCATCCATGATGAAGTGGAACTTACACTAGATGGATGTAAAGACAACCTTCCTGAATTGTGTGATTGAGGAAGAAGTATACATAGAAGAACCACACAGATTTGAAGGTGAATATAGACAGACTCACGTATGCAAGTTGAAGAAGGCCTTGTACAGCCTGAAGCAAGCTCCTAGAGCTTGGTATGGAAGGATAGATAGTTTCCTGACAAGCTTGGACTTTACCAAGAGTAAAGGTGACCCTAAACTTTACTTCAAGGTTATAGAAGATGAACTTGTCATACTATTACTATATGTAGATGACCTATTTCTGACAAGGAATGAGAAACAGATTGTAGAATGAAAGAAGAAGCTCGCTGAGGAATTTGAAATGAAGGACATTGGGTTAATGCATTATTTTCTAGGTCTAGAGGTATGGCAGAACTCAGAAGGAATCTTTCTCAATCAGGGAAAGTATGCAGTAGAAATTTTGAAAAGATTTGATATGTTGGAATGTAAAGCCATGGCCACACCCATGGATACCAACCTGAAGTTGTTGGCTAATGAATCATTAGAATTAGTGGATGTGACTCAATACAGACAGATTATTGGGTCGCTGATGTATCCAACAAATACCTGACTAGACATTTGTTTTACTGTGAACACCTTGAGTCAGTATCTAGTTAAACCTATACGTGTTTACCTAGTAGGTGCAAAACATGTGATGAGATATATGAAAGGAAATATAGACTTTAGTCTATACTATGATGGAAACCATGAATACAGAATGTATGACTATACATATGCATATTGGGTTGGAAGTGTCTCAGACAGAAAAAGCACATCAGGTGGATTTTATTGTCTGGGGTCTGCTATGATTTCATGGTTTAGCAGGAAACAGTCCAGTGTTGCTCTTAGCATGGCTGAAGCAGAATACATAGGAAATTTCTCTACTAGTTGTGAAGCCATATGGCTTCGTAAACTGATGTCAGGTCTATTTAACTTGGAGTTGGATACCACAATGATTCTATGTGATACCAGATTTGTATAAACTAGATGACATAGAACCCATTGTTCCATGATAAATCAAAGCACATAGAAATCCGGTATTTATACATTTGAGATATGATACAGAAGGGAGCCATAAAACTCCAGTATGTGAGTAATAATGAACAAGTTGCTGATGTGTTGACAAATCCTCTATCTCGAATAAAGTTCGAATACTTTCGAGACAAGCTTGGTGTTGTTCGACAAGACCTTCCCTAAAAGGGGGAACAGTAATGTTGCAGTGTGATTGTATCATCCCTGGAAACTTTTCTTAAAGTGATCCATAGACTTGCATTTCTGAAAAAGAAGTAGGATTGTATCATCCCTGGACCTAAGTCCTAAAGTGACAGGGAGTGATTATCGCATAATAGTATCTAGAGACTTCGGTCTTTGAGAATGTGGTAGGATTGCATCATCCTTGGACCTAAGTCCTAAAGCGATAGGGAGTGATTATCCCATAATAGTATCCAGAGACTTCGGTCTTCGAGAATGTGGTAGGATTGCATCATCCTTGGACCTAAGTACTAAAGTGATAGGGAGTGATTATCTTGTTATAGTATCCGAAGACTTCAGTCCTCGATAATGTGGTAGGATTCTATCATCCCTAGAATTAGGTCCTAAAGTGACATGTAGAATTTCATTTAGATATTAGGTGCGCTTATGACACTCAATTCACCCTAGAATTGCTCCCCGATTGAAGGAGGAAGCCCAGTTAGCCTCCCTGATTGAAGGAGGAAGCCCAGTTAACCTCCCTGATTGAAGGAGAAGGCTTAGTTGGCATCCTTGATTCAAGGAAGGCATGGGTGTGGTCATGTTGATGTCATGGTGTGCTCATATTATGCCATTTAAGTCAACTAAACTTAGTATAGTGGGTAAATAGGCCAAAATTGATCAAATAAGTGTGTATGTTGGGTAAATGACTCCAACACTTGGTGTGATCCCAAGTGCAACAGAGCTTGGGGAAGGGGTGTCTGCACAGGATGCAGTCAATCAAGTAAAATTCCATATAGAATTCTGACTTTCTTTGAGTCATCCCACCATGTGTAGTAGTTATGCATGATGACATGTTATTGGATATGAATGATCAGCCCAATTGAAAACTGTGCCTTCAAAGGCCACATAGTATATTAATGGGATCCAACTTACCCTATACAATCTCCCATTTTCTCGGTTGAAAATTCTGTTCAACATTAAGGCTATGACTCTGTAAGGAGGGCACATGCTTCCAGTCTCATATTCACCAGTTTCCTTCTGGAACACATGTTTTCCTGCTAACATAATCCTTTTGGCACATTTAAAGATGTCAAAATTCACTGTTTTAACCCACTCATCCATCATCATAACCTATGGGGGTGGTAGTTTGCAGGCCATGTCTATGTACGCCGGAGCAAAAAGAAGCAAAATATTCCCCGTCTATGTTGGAAATAATCATCAAGGCCAGATCTATCTGGGGTAGAATCCATCCGATGACTTCAACACATGGGAACAGTTCAGGGCGCGTGGCTGCCTTAGTAATGCTTAATTTTATTATATTTTCATATAGGGACATAACTTCCAAGCCCACATTCGGGACATTCTGGTCATATGATATATTTCTCCTCGCTTAAACTCTCGATCATCTCCTATGATGGCTTCAGTGTCCTCGAATGTGGTCTCAGTTTTGAAGAGAATCTCCACATCTGAATTGGCCTCAGTGGCCTTATCATAGTAAGAGATGTCTTAGTAATAATATGGTTATTCTAAATAATTTAACACAACATGCATTCACATTAAACACGGAATAACCGAAATGAGAATCCAAGTTACAAAGTATATGAAGCAATGTTCTTTTAAAATCATTTCTCTTTCAAGAGAATAAGATTGCGGCCAATGTATAATATGATAGAAAAAAAAAGACCTTTATTTACCAATTCATTATTATCCACTCAGAAATAATGAAGAGAAATCACTCCCCAAAGGTTGTCCAGTCACTTTATACTTGCAGCAAGGGTGTATGTTTGCAAAAATTGAACGAAAAATTATCAATGTGTGTGTATATATCATTATGTAGGTTATACCTCTATTGTTATATATTTATTTTCATGTTCCTAAACAAGTCAACATACTAAAGGATGATTATTTTTTCACTGGTTCTTCAAAGCATCGATATTAACTGCCTTTTGTTCTAATCCATAGAGTTTACAAGTCTTACTATTATTCTCTTGTTTATTAAGCTCGAAACTATGAATGATCAAGGTTTATGCCCAAAGTAATGACTCAAGGTACTATGAATTCATGGTTTGTGTTTAAAACCCTTAAAAACCTTTTACAAAAAGACACCAACCCTAAAGAGGATTGTGAGCAATACTTCCTTCTACACACTGTTTGTAGGAAAAACCTATCCCAAAGTTCCAAGACGCAGTAATACCCAAAGTTAAAATTCACCAAGCGTTTCCCTTTTATTGCAAACTCACCTCTTGAAAAAATCACCCTAAGCAATATGAAAGCCATGGGGCATTCGCCTCAGAGTAGTTTCATCATAAAAACCCCGAGGTTCAATATAAACATATCAATGGCTCGGATAATAAAACCAAATTGTGTGGCGAAGGTTGAGACAAAACCCACGATGGCCGGCTTAGCTGGATGGAAGAGTGCTCGGTGAGGTCGAGGGTTTTCTTGAAACCAAACTTATGAAGACTCTAGCATTCAGCCTGCTATAAAAAACCCTACGGGCTATGGATGTGTTTTACTAGAAAAACGATCGTGCAAAGTGATAGAAAAAACGAACCTTGGTGAATTTTTTTAAAAACCTAGATCCCCATCAACATATAGTCTTTTAAAGCTTCTAGAAGAATACAAGACAAAGGATAGGTTTAAGATCCTACCTAGAAACTGTCGATACAGGTACAATGCTTGGCATAACAATGCGAAAGCTCCAAGTGTCCAGTGGTGGTTCGATGCACTCCAAACAGGGTTTATGATAACAATCCGTAAAAAAACTCACTGCATTTGTTTATAAAATATTCCCCAAATCGTAATTAATGCAGTGGTTAGGTGTAATAAATGTAACATGTTTGAAAACATCATTTCAGCACCAAACTCAAAACTCGTCGTATAACACCGATAGCTTGTTGATAGTTTCCTCCGAGTTTGTCGATACATCGATGGAAAAATCCGTGTTTTTCTCAACAGTGTTGGCTGCAAAAGTTGAGTTTCGCCAACACTATTGGTAGGAACTTATAAAAAATTCTGATGAAATAATTTCAGAAAAAACTCGTAAAAGTCTTCTGATGAAACACTGTCGGCTGCAAAATCTGAGTTTTGCCGATAGTGTCAGCTGTAGAAGCTGGGTTTCGCCGATAGTATCGAAAAAAATTGAGAGAATTTTTGATGAAATACTGTCAAAACTCATAGAATTCTTCCGATAGAAAATGTTGGCAGTGAAAACTAAGTTTTTCTGTGATAGAAATCGGCATGAAATGGTGAATTTTCTTGATAGTGTCAGCATGAAAAGGTGAGTTTTGTTAATAGTGTCAGCTGAACACAACAAGAAATTTCGATGTAACTCATTGGTGAAACTTAGAGAATTCTTCTGATAAGATTTTCTACTTGGTTAAAAAACTTAAAAACTTGGCCATCGAAACAACCTCAGCAAAAAAGAATCGGAAGCAACTCGCCAGTGAGCTGCGACCGTTTTGGCAGAACTGGCTATGTTCTTCTGATACGCTGGTAAGAATGGATAAGTTGACCTGATGCGTCAGATAAAATCATTGAGATCTTCTGATGTGTCGGTGAAACTCGCCGAGTTCTGCCGATGTGTCGATGAAACTCATTGAGCTCTACCGACACATCAGGAGGGAAACTTGAGTTTTTTAACTTAGTCAAAAAATTTTATATCTCAAATCAAAGAAAAAACCAAGTGTTTGAATGAAACCTTCAAGCAGTAAAACTAGTCTAAGGGAGGATTAAGATAAAAAAAAATGTAAGGAGGGCCCCTAAAAATGTAATTTTTTGGGGGGAAGCAGTTACAGCAGCAACACCAACTTTACCGCATTTCCAACACTTCCTTAAGTATTTTCTTGGGGATTTAGATCTACACTTAGATTTATATCTCCCCCCAAATCCCCTATTTTCATTTCTATCTTGGGTATGACCTCTCATAGACATGGTATCCATTGTATGATTATCCATGGCTTTTCTCCTCATCTCTTTTGATAGAAATGATGCCACTATTTCATCAAATTTTAAGGTCGCTTTACTGGCACTACCTATTGCTACAATCAAGTTATCCCAGTAATCTGGAAAAGAACATAATAATGTAATAAATTTATATTCTTCAACCATTGTAATACCAATATAGGCTATTTGACTTACCATATTATTTTATACATTAATATGCTCTGTCACTGTGTCGTTATCATCCATTATAAGGTGGTACAATTTATTTTGCAGAAACAACTTGTTTACTACGAATTTTAATTAATACAAACTCCATGGCTTATTCCAAATATTTAATGCACTATCTTCTCTAGACAGGTTCAAAAACGAAGAGTCCAATAAGTACAGTCAGATTTTACTCCTCTCCTTTCTTTTTAATTATCCCAACCTTCTTTCTTCGATCCAGTGGGTTTTGTACCCGGATCCACAACAATCCATTATTCCTGATATACAAGAAGATCCTCCATTTTAAGCTTACATACCTCAAAGTTATGGCCGTTAAACTTCTTAATCTCGATTCTAGAATTTCTTGCCATTATCTTTCAATGCACAAATCACTGTTGTGAATATCCCACTAAACCAAGGTTTATCACAAACCCAATATCTATCAACTGTGTTGAACCCTTAGCAACAAAGGAATCCCCTTGAATCCAATAATTGAGCTTTGATACCACATGCAAGTTTTAAAATTATGTAGAGAAGAAAATAATATAGATTATTTTAAGAAAAATAGAGATTACAGTGACAACATTAACACATAATACACAGGTATTTACCCTAGAAAACCTTAACCATGAAAACCAACAAAAGTTAGAGCCACACCTCTCAATTTATCATTATGATTATTATTCACTCACAATACAATATGTAATTATTGTGCAACATCCAAACCCTAATCCATTAAACCATATTAGAAATAAACCCTATTCACTTAACCAGGATTAAATTACATTTTTTTCAGAAAAAATCCTAAAAATAGCCCAAATTTTTTTGAACTTGCCATTGGCTCTTATCGGCAGTGCTACAGGAAACACTTGACATAAATGCTAGATCACTAGTTGAGGGATCCAAAAAAAACATTGATATAGATGATAAATCCCACACACACATGAAAAGAATATAACACATACCCAACGAGTAGCGGGTGCCTCAAACTCTTGCAAGTGTTGTTAGAAGTTCTACTAGGTTAAGTATACCTCGAGAACGATACTCTCCTTCATTGTATTATTTGTTGTTGAATAATTTTAGTGAACTAGAAAGTTATGAAAAGGAAATGCATGTAGAAACTAGAAAGAAGCGAGAGAAAGGCATGAAAGAGGAGATGGGATCCTTGGTAAGTAACCAAACTTGGGACTTGGTTCAATTTCCTACAAGTAAAAGGGTATTGCAGAATAAATGGGTTTATAGGTTGAAGGAAGAAGATGGAGGAATTTTTTTTTACAAGCCCAGACTTGTTGTAAAGGGGTTTGCACAAACTAAAGGTATATATTTTGATGAAATATTTTTTCATGTTGTTAAAATGACTTCAATTAGGACTATTTTAAGTCTAGTGGCTGCAGAAGATTTGCATCTTGAACCACAAGGGTATGAGGTCAAATGGAAGGATAATTTAGTATGCATGTTGAAGAAGAGTTTTTATGGACTAAAGAAAACTGCAAGGAAATGATATTTGAAATTTGATAGGTTTATGAAAAAACAAAGTTATAGTAGATGTCATTCTAACCACTATGTTTATTTTAGGAGGTTAGATAATGGAATCTATACTATAATGTTGTTGTATGTAGATGATATGTTTGTTGTAGGGCCTAAGATGCAATATATAAATGTGCTAAAAAGGAAATTAGCTAATTCATTTGTGATGAAGAATTTAACTGTTGCAAAGCAAATCCTTGGTATGAGAATAACAAGAGTGAGGAAACATAAAAAGTTGTCCTTGTCTCAAGGTGAGTACATAGAGAAGGTGTTGGATAGGTTTAGAATGCAGGATGCAAAACTAGAATAACAAGAGTGAGGAAACATAAAAATTTGTCCTTGTCTCAAGGTGAGTACATAGAGAAGGTGTTGGAGAGGTTTAGAATGCAGGATGCAAAACTAGTTAGTACACATTTGGCCAACCATTTTAAATTAACTAATGATATGTGTACCAATATACATGAGTAGTTAGGATACATGTATAAGATCACATATTCATCAAAATTTGGTAGCTTGATGTATGATATGGTGTGCACAACATCATATATTGCACATGTAGTGGGAGTTGTGAGAAGGTATATGAACAATCTAGGTAAAGATAATTGGGAGACAATAAAGTGGATTCTTAGGTATTTGAGAGACACTACTACATATGCATTATGTTTTGAAGGTTTAGACATTGTTCTACAAGGATATGTTGATTCAAATATGGCAGGTGATAAATATAGCAGGAGGAGAACCACAGGGTATGTTTTTATTGTAGCTGGAACAATGGTAAGTTGGATTTGACATTGCAAAAATTTGTTGCACTTTCAACAATGCAAGTAGAGTATGTTGTTTCTATAGAGGCTAGTAAAGAGATGGTTTGGATATAGAGGTTCATAAAGGAATTGGGTAAGAAGCAAGAGAATTGCAGGTTGATAGTGATATCCATAGTGCCATTCATCTTGCAAAGAACTCAACCTTCCATTATAAGACTAAACATATGCAACTCAAGTACAATTTCATACGATCTATTTTGGAATATGAACAGTTGAAGTTGGAAAAGATACATACTAGTCAGAATCTTGTAAACATGTTAACAAAGGTAATAACTAGGTAGAAATTAAGTCACTGCTCAGTTTCAATTTTCCTTCAAGCATGAATCGAAAAATGAGAAACTTGTTAGGTCTAAGATGGACCATAGTCCAGTAGGTGTAGTAATGGTGGAGTTGTTGTAATCAGTATCCAAGTGGGAGTTTGTTCCTAATTATATTCCTAATTCATAGGTCTTGTTTCAGATGTGTTTAGATCCCAGTTCCAAATGGGTTGTATTGGGGTTGTGGGGGGGGAGATCTCCCCTCCCAGTCAAGGTTCAGGGGTATATCCCTCAAAGATTATTTTTAATAAAAATGTCTTGTAAAGTATTGTCATTTCATAGTCAATCTAAATTGTTCATCATTAAGTCGAATATTTGAAAGTAGAATTTATGTTAGGTTTTTTTTCCTAGAAGGAAACCCTCTTTTATGTATGAGGGAATTGTCTTGTGGCTATTTTTTTTGAAATAGCATTGTGATTGATTTAGAGAGATCGTGAGAGAGTGAATATCTTGCATTAGATGTGTTGTGGGTTGTAACCATTCATTTCGTTGGACATAATAAAATAAAGAATTGGTTGTTTCTCTATGTATATAGCCCATATTAGGTGAACCACACATATTGGTGTCTACATTGTATTGTTCTCTTATTTGTTTTATTTCAACATTTATTTTATTATATTGCGTTGCAATCCTATTTTCCAACAAGATGGATCTATGACGTAATTGATATTGAACACCTCCTTATTTTACCGGGGCCAGGCTCTCAGATTTAGGGCCTTGTAATGACCCAAAAGATATTGGGATACTCTGATCCCAATATCAATGTCTTTAACTAAATTTGACACTTGATTTCTTGGTGGAAACTGACTCTAAAGGGTTGAAGGATCTCCCAAAGGAAGGATTGAGTGTTGACACAACAAGTCAGGCTCAATATCTTGCAATGGGGCCTATTTGATATGACATGAAGTATTTATTTCCAATGAATACTCTATATCATAATAAGGGATAGTCCCATCTTTAATAAGGATTGAGCTCTTCTTCTATATTTAATCATTGTTTTGCAGTTGAGAGTTAGAGACATTCCAATAATTTTGGTGTCATAGGGAGGGGGGAGACATATCGCTCCATAGTGATATTTAGGGTTCCAACCTAAAATTCCTCCCTTATGGTTAAATATACCTTAGGAACATCTACATTTGTATCCTTCTTCTTATAAAAGTTAACATTTTTCACAACGGAGGAAGTAGGAAGCTCCATATAAGGAGAGGTATTCTTGTTCTAACTTAACGAGACTGTAGGGTATTTTAACCTCCATACCTTCTTAACAAAGGGTTTATCATAGTCTTTACCGATTTGGCCATAATTGTGGCATCAGACACATCAAGAGGGGAAATTCTCATAGGCTAATGCATGAAATTATTTAGAAGACCCCACATCAATTCCCATGACCTCATAAAACCATATATTAACATTTATATCGACCAATATTTTGGTGACTAACAAACCTTGTTTGTTTTATAAGAATCATCAACAAGGATGAACTTACCAAACTTAGTTCCAATATATTGTAGTGATTGATTGTTCCATAATTCCATAAGGAGTCTTGGTTGTTTGACCCAGACCGAAAATGATTTAACAAACTCTTCATGTTCATCAAATCCTAGATGCCAAGGATTTATTGACAAGAACGATTTATCACATAACCATTGAATTTTCATAATTTGGTTTGTATAATCTGTCAATCGAAATATAAAGTTGAACCATCTATTCTATAAAAGTTGTAAGATATGTTTGTAATCAATGGAATGGAACCAATGAATGTAGATCCAGTTCCTTAAACTATTTGGGTTCATTTTAAGACCAAGAAAATTACCTGCTAGGGTTTTACCCAGTATAATATGAACTTAATCCAATTGGATTTCCTTACCCGCAATTAGGGTAATGTAACTACCTTGGAATTTAATAACCTTTCATCACTTTTTATTTGCATTTACCTCTTCCTTCATTGAGAACTCCTTGATCGAAGTAATCTCTGCCTTCTTGAATTATTCAGTCCCTGAACCTCCCAATCCTCCTTTGGCAGTCAATGAAAACTCCAAAAACCCCAATTCCATTGTAGTCAAGGAATGGGGCGATAATACTTTGTTACTCATTAGCTTGTCACCCTTCAAACAACAACTAGACTCAACTTGGGCAATAGATGAAGGTGTCTCATGCATGGTCTCCTTTGAAATGTTAACCGATCCATTCAAAATATATTTCCCTTTGACAAGACCCGATCCCTCGCATGAAGGATAAATTGGAACCATTGAAGAGCCCATGTGTACTGACCCATCTGAGGAGATATGGAAGCAGGAAAAACCTTCCACGTGTCTAATGGAACTCTCCACCAGGCCGAATATTTCATCCTTTAATAAAGTTTCCTCACTATAGTCGACTAGTGACTCGTACTTTACCATGAGGACCAACTTCAACTTCGCACAAGATTTCATTGCCACCTACAACATAGATCCTAAGTAGGGTTTTTCGAAAGACTTATGTCTTTTTATCTCAACCAAAATCTAAATAAAGAAAATAAAAAAATGTTAAACAATTCCAAGTGAAAGTTTTGATATTGTTTGCGGTAGGAGAAAGAGGCGAAGTTTGTTGTAGGCATGAGAGGAGAGAAGAATTTCAAAGCACTCAGTTCACTGCAGTTCTTTGTCTGGTCTTTTGTTCTCCTCTACAATTTGACCATTCCACCTTTTCAAAAATTGGTGGTCCACTTCCTTTTGGTTGAGTTTCATCCAAAAACAAATTCACCACATTATGTATAATGGAATATTGGAAATAAAATATAGCCCCTTGGAAGATCAAATTTTTTTCTCAAAAGTTTGTAGAATTTTAATTTCTCATTTATAAGAGGACATGTTAGGTACCTATATGAAACATGTTTTGTACATGAGTTATTTTGTTTATAAACTCATAAATACAATCGTTGAATTATTAATGACTCATCGCTAAGTTATATAAAAAAATGTTATTTATAATTCATATAGACGTACCACTAAATTAGTTGAGATTTATTAGTTAATTACATCGATGGCCAACCACTAAGTTAATCTAGAGTTGTTTGTTGAATTTTATAATAAAATATTCTGGATGACTATTTACCCAACCTTTATTCGTCTTTCATTGTTTCCTTTTTCATTTCATTATTGTTTAATATTTCAATAGTTCCATTTCCAATAATAAGATTCTTTATAATTTGGGAATGGGAATTAAGAAATAATATTAATGATATTTAAGAGACAAAGTATAGTAGAATGAAGAATTTATGGGGCTAATACACTACATATACATGTTAACTGTATAACTTAAAATAGAAAACAAATGGCACCTGCTTATAAATTCCATAAAACAAGCCCATTTAAATTCCATTCAAGTAATTTGAGGGGCGTTCTATAATTTATGAAAAATAATTCATAATTTTAGTGTTTTTATAAACACTCACTTTTGCTTATAAAGGAAAATCCTCATGAACCAGAAATAAGTCAATTTTCTACAAGGAGGCAGAGGAGTATCTTCATTTAATGTTTCAATATCCCACATGCAAACACTCAAAGTTTGTATCTCACTCAAATGAACCACATTGCACTAGGTAAACTCTTTATCCACCATATTTTTGTTTCTAATCCTCTTCTTACTCAATTTGGTCCCTTAAAACAAGGAATTTCTACAACACATGTGCATTGCACCTTCCAACTAAGTTATCATACATCTTTCACTACACTAAACCATCTACCTTCCTCCATGATGTCTAGATACTTTTGTAAATAAAATATCTTGAGACTTGGAACCTATAGGGAGATTAAATTTTATTACACAATCCAAATGATCCCTTGGTCCTACCAATATGTTTTTCCATGAGAAGACGAGGCCTAAAAATTACCTGACCATGAGAGCATCCCTCTATACACCAAACAACCATTTGGTAGAAAATATGTTACCTTGGGTGAAAATATCAATCAATTTAAGACCTCCCTCATCCATGGGCATAATGAAAACATCCCAAGTGACCATAAGGAGGCCAAAACCTTGGACCACAAGTATGAATGCAGGAGTTTACCCAATATATGAAACTAAGACTTACTGGGAATCCAACAATAAACATAATAAATATGTGAATTCTGAATAATCATACTCACATTAGTTATTTTCCCAACAAATAGAAGGGGTTTTCTCTACTATAATATGAGTTTACCCTACAAATCCTCTAAACATCAATTCCACATAGATTTTATATAAAGCCCCACACCAAAGGGGATTCCAAGATATCTCATTATTAAACCTGGAAGAGTGAAGGTCCAAGTGAGAGGAATCCATTATGGAGTCTCATCTACATCAATCAACAAGTATTTAGTCTTATGTTCACTAATATTATCCCAACATCCTAGCAAAATATATATAAGAATTCTCTAGCACTAACCACTAACTCTTGCTCAGGTTGAACCTATAATAAAGAATCATTTACCATGCAAAGTGATTATTCACCATCTCATAATCATCTAGAAGTGAGATCCACCTAATATTCCCCTGCAAATGAGAAACATCCAACAAATAACCAAGGGCATCAACAGTCACAACATGGGATAAGGTGTGAGGGTTATCCCAACTTAATCAACTAGTGAACAAAAATACATGGAGAAAGTGTATTATCAAATATAATAGGGTTTTGACAATCCCCACATAGTTTAAACGAAATTTGAAACACATAAAAATATATGTAATGAAGGGTCAGTTAATTCAATTGTATGCTTGATCAAAATTAATATTAAGGAAAAGAGCTTGATTCCTAGATTCCCTAGCCCACTTCATGTCCTCCCAATAAGAAACCATTGTTTCTAGAATAAACTATTTTTAAAGAAAACCTATTATATCTATGCATAATCTTCCTCGCAATATCCTAGATCCTCAAGGGCCAATGCTTTAACCATGATTTTGTAAGAAACACTCAATAAAGTTATTTGTCACCATCCCCCAAGGTGTCCTTGACATAATTTTTTAGAATTATCTTGATCAAGCCTTGGTTAATGGATTTTTCCAAACATTCTATGTCAAAGTCCTATGATGCCACGTAATTTAATACATCTCTAGTAGTATCCCACTAAGTCTTGTATAACCCACAAGATAGTCCATCAATCAGTATAAATTTACCATTATGCATCCAACTAAGTTTTTCAAATAGTTTATCCTTTGGGAAATCCCTATCCAACCTATCATATTCAACAATAGAGAGCTTGTGTAGAACCACACTATAGCAAGCATTCATAGAAAATACCACAACCTTTGTCAATCGACAAGGTGGAAAAACGTTCTAAAATAAATCACCAAACGTACCTCATATTTCAATGGGATCTTCCTCAAGCTAACCATATTTTCTATGAAGTCCAAGTACTTTGTTAGCAACCATTTTATTCTTTAGAAATTCAAAGAATAAATTTGATCCATAATATCCCTCTTGAATCATCTATATCTTGACACACACCCTGGAACCTATGGCTATATACTCCTCACCCATATGCACTACAAATTCCAAATGTGTTGCATCCTCTTGAAGGATGACATTATGTAGGTCCTCCTCAAGGAGGATAAAAATCTCTTCCAACTTCTGCCTAGCTTCTCAAATATTCCATCTACATTTGTAGGAAATCATATGGCCCCAACCATTCATGAATTCAATAGTGCTTTGATTGGACACCTCCCACTATAGAATCCAAGCCATATCCCCATCAATATGAGGAACGAGGTTCCAAACATGATACGCCAAAACACAAAAACAAAGGGGATCCAAATGAGAAACATTTAGCTTGAACAGGGAATAAGGCTTTGAGTCATTCACACAGCCCACTAAAATGGAATGGTTAGATGATCTGAGCCAATCATCTCTATCAACACTTTAACCGGTTGAATCCTTCTTAAAAATGAAATATCATCTTGAGGTCCATATACACTATCAAGTATTGCATGAACCATTTCCGTCCCCTAGATAAAATAGAACAATTGAATTAGTCCTCACTTGAGGTTAAAGAGTTAAATGGAAGCCTTACACCTCACCATGCTTTCTTTTTCGCACCACACAACATTGAAGTTGAGACACCACCATGAGCACCAACCCATTCCACCATGTGAAAGTCACTTGCCACTATTCATTATACATCTAAAAAATAAGAAGACATCCATTCCCAAGGGTTGGTTCCAACAAAAGGGATATTGGGCACATACACTAAATAAAATCTAAGATTATCTCATGTATCAAAAGATTAACCCAGATGCATAGGTTATCTGGGTCATAACCATATGATGTAACAAAATTTTGTATGAAATGGGATATATCAAGCACTACCCCTCCTACCCCTAGAATGTGATATGAGGCCCAAAAGGGACCATTCCACACATAGTTCATGCAATTGTGAATCTCATAACCAGGAGACGTCACCTCTTGGAGAAATACCAGATTTGAATAGTCTTTTGTAAAAGTGCCCAAATAAATATTTACTACATAGGATTTTCATCCTTCTCATCATTCAAATAGTATAGGGTTTGTGACAGTATTGAACTTGTTTCTAACTGCTACATTGCCCAAGGAGAAGGTACCCTTTTCAAGGGAAAGGGACACAACTTCCTTGAAAGACTTTGATTAAGGACCAAGACTCATTTCTATACAGCATTGTCCATTCGAGTTGGATATGAAACCCCCTTCCTCTTGTTATACTTGAACTTCAAACCTTCATCTTCATTCGTACCTTGGTCCTGGACATTGAAACATAAAATAGAATATGACAGAGTACTCTTACCTCATGAGTTATCAATATAACTGGGTCAGAATATTATAGTGGTTCTGAAATAGGAACCCTGGTACTCTTGGAATGGTCATGAGATACCCCCCACTAGCACTACCTCCCAATCCTTACAACATATGAGAAATAGAGTCACCAACCTAATTTTGTGTACAAACCTCCTTGGTCAATTGGCTTAAGCTAGTTGACACTCCACCCTTGCTATATTTGGTGGTTTATTTTGTAGCACTTATACCCTTAGAAGATACTGAGGGTGGTTTATGAAGTGGGAATTCATGAATAAGGAGGTCCTGATATTGATAAGAAAAACAAGATTCTCATAAAAAACTTTATGTTGATGAACCCCATCCATCATTATAACTAAAATGAAAGGAAGCAATTTCTTATTTAGATTAACTTCTACAAACACCCTTAGGATAGCTCAGAATGACTTTTTTCCATCCATTTGGGATCAACACTTTTCCAAATATATTGGAAAACAAGTCTAAAAAAGTTTGTCCAATGGAATAGAAGGGAACTCCAACCACAAAGGGTAGTGTGCATGTTGTTGATCCTCCAGATTAAATAGTCCCCCCATGAGTAAACATAGGATAGATAACCAACAAAGTTCCATGTACCATATTGCAACACGTATATTCTTGAAGCCTTAGAATTAAACAACATATAATAATATTTAAACCCCAATCCCCAATAGGATTTCAATGACAACCTTTTTTCTTCCCAACTAAGAAAATACCATTTATTAAATGTAGCTTCATTTAGCATTCGAAAAACAAAGTACAGGATCACTCCTCTGTGCTCAATATTTTTTAACCCTTGATAATACTCTTTCTTTATCACCAAATTAAAGAAATTAAACTTGTCTTCTTCAAGTTCATTGATAGCGTGTGGCTTAGACTCACTTGTTTCTAGAATCAAGGGATCCTCAAAAGGAGAGGAAGGATTGTATATATTAGCACCAATATTATTCCCATTTAAAGGCTCCCCATTAATATAAATACTTTTAAAAGGGGATTCACTATAATCTACTTGTTGGGCCCGAGATAGAAGGGAATAATTTACATAGAATTCTACCTAAGTAAGGAAAGAGGAGTACAAGGAAGAAGAGGAAGGGCCTGCGGCATGGTAGATAGCATCGAAGAAGAATAGAAGGATGTTGCAATGGAAGAGGGAAGATAAGGAGAAAGGTAAGGAGAAGGTGTGGGATAAGGAAGCTAAGCTAGTTTTGTAAGCTATGACAAAAGTATAGAGCTCGAGATGTGATGACATGGTCGAATACTCATGGAAGCAGGAATGCAGATAAGGTAACGTCTAGAAAGTGACAGTAAGGCATGATGTTGAGGAAGCAATGACCCTTAGAAATCGTGGGTACAAGCTTGGATGGAGCTAGAAAAAACCACACGTGTAAAGGAATTTTTGTAAGTCAGGCTGATAACAACTTTTTGGTCATATATTGCTAGAATAGGAAAGACAACCTCTGGGATGAGGATAGTAAGTCGGTTGGGATAATGAATGAAGCTGAGTCTATTAGAGTCTGTATCGAGTCATTATTGATTCTGTAACAATCATGTATGGGAATATATTGATTATGTAATAAGGACATAAGAGGAGAAACCCAAGCTGTAAATGGGTTAGTTGGTCAATCAGTTAGCCTATTAGCTAGTTCTTGTTTAGACTCTTTTTGAGCTAAGTAGAGGATACAACAGTTTTGAGTAGATAAATCTGGATCACTAAGTGCATTAGAGTAGTGGATCTGCAGCTAAGTACCCAGACAGATAGAGAAGTTTGAGTCGATCCAGTTTTTCTGGAGATCGCTGAGTAGGAGTAGAGTAGAGCGATAAAGATAGAGAAGAACAGAGAGCATGAGAGGGAAAATAATTCTATAGAGATAGAAGAGAATATCTTGAATAGATTCTGTATCTTTATGTACAGATAAAAGGTACATCTATTTTCTCATGCCAATGCCAAATGGAGAGCACCTTGTGGTTTTTTACCGGATGGGTTTCCACGTTACATGCTGTGTATATGTGTGAATAATGAGTAGCTTAGACAAATGTATATTTACTGTGTTAAATGATTGATTTGATATTGTGCTTTAAAATAGATAAATATATGAATGTTGTATGTTGAGTTATGAATATGTCTGCATTGTATTTCCACTGCACATTTGCGTAAGATTGCATTAGAAGAGCACATCATATCCCGTGTTGACTGAGTACGTTCAAAACACCAACTCACTTCCCAGTATTTGTTGGAAAAACATTGGTGCAGAGTGAAGGACATAAGACACCCTCTCACAAAAACTATGGAAAGATGGTTCTAGAAGTTACCCATAAGAAATGAGATATCTTGGGTGAGACGACATTTGTGTCGGAGGTGCTGCCAGTTGGGCTCTGCTCTGTCGGGTCGATATCTTAGGATTTGTTGCACTAACCAAAGAGAGGGCGATGAACCTGGGTTGTAGGAGGAAAAAGGAAAATAAATGGTTTTTTTGTTTGGGACCCTAAAGTGTGTGTTGAGGTACATGTTCTGGCATCCCACGAAACTAGATATCCAAAGTTGGGTGGATGCAAAAGAGCTAGAGTTTGCACAGAAAGAAAGTGAAGGATATCGATGGATGGTGACGAAGTGGTTACAATGGTACATATATCCATACATCCATGATATTTTCTTTACCGAGTTCCCCATTGTGTTGTATGAATGGTTGTCTAAGTTGAAAACCCAGAAAAAGAATTTTCAAGGAGGAGAAACGACATAGTGGACTCCGTTTTTTATTGAGCGGCTGAAAAGAATCAACAATCCTATATCAAGAGCTATGGAATTATGGGTAGAAAGTATCATAGAGGGATATATCACTAAGTTCCCTGTTGATACAATAACTTCATATAGTGAGTCCGAGAGAAATATTTTTCAAGTACCGCGCAGTCGATATCTGTCATCTTGGAATAGGTGGATCAAAATGTTCATATGTGAAAAGGGAATTCTACGACTTATAGATTGAATAACAAAGAATGGCTATGTCTCAGTAGAACCCTACAGTGAGATGTTCCTAGGAGAATGTGGAACTGGACTAGAATCTGGATTTTTGAGAAGCGAAAGAAGATTTCGGTCCGGCAAAAGACGAAAAACTATGTTTGGACAAGGTAGTAGTAGCACAGAGCAAGAAGAATAAGGCTACGAGTTCACATCATACCTCGACGAAGGATCGTGTGATGAGGAAGAAGAGTATCAACCAATCTCAGAAGGAGAAGAAGAGTCCAAAGAGTCGACCAAAGCTCTGGAACAAGAACTTGTACACAACTCCCCTACAATACCAAAGGTAAGATCGTGAGAACTGTCTCCAAGTATTTCTATAAATACAAGTAGTACTAACACTGTAAATAGATGGAAAGGAAGCTTAACTAGCCCACATTTTGTTCATACTGTACCAGCAGTTAATATAGTACCAGTCAATCCAATGGCTGGAACCGACATTAAGCTCCCAATATTCAATGGGAATGGGCTAGAAGACCCAGAAAAACACTGGTTTATGTGTGACGCCATCTGGACTATATGACAGATCCATGACGACAATATCAAGAAAGCAGAGATGATCATGACTCTACGGGGTTGTGCATTAGACTGGTATATGAAGTTTTCCATAGTACCAATAGGAGTGGTCCCAAAGATACTTAATGAGATTCGACTTGGGTTGATTGATGGATTTAAGAAACCGAAGTCTGAATCATAGTGCATCACTGAGATCAAGTAGCTACCAGCAAAATCTGTTTGGGATTTTGACCAGAGATTTAAGACATTAATGGCCAAAGTGAGTTTCCAAATGTCGGATGTGCAACACAAGGAATGGTTCATTGCTATCTTGTTGCCACACATCCGAACATAGTTTATGAAACAAAAACTCATGTCACATATAGAGGCTCTGGAGATATCCATGAAGTTGGAATCCTCGCTAATTGGAGACACTGGCTCGGGCATGATGCAAATTCATTCGTAGTTGGCCAATATTACGGTGCAGCTCTAGGACATCAAAAGAGGAAAATAATTTTAGGAAGAGCTATGCTGTACCAGGTGTAGAATAGATGGAAACCATAACGATAATTACCCGATGCTAATGAATTATGTCGCAACAGGTGCACCGGACCCGTTGAACACCCAAGGAATGCCTTGGTGCAGGGTATGCCAGACTAGAGGTCACAAGTACAAGGAATGATTGTACTTACAAAATATTGTAAGTGCACCTCCTAGTCTGTATAGTAAGTTTTGTAGATCGGTAGGTCATGACAAAAAGGATTCCAAAGCACTTCAGCTGCTCCAAGAGAAAACGATGGATACCTACCTAATGACGAATGAGGAACAAAAGCAAGCTAAACGAGCTCAACCTTAGTGTCCTCCTGCACAATTTCAAAAACAATACCCTCAAATGCAATATCATCCAAACAAGTATCCTAAACAACAACAATACCCTCCACAAAGGGGGGGTGGGAACTTTAGAGGTCGAGGACAACAACCAGGAGGTGTATTTGGTCGAGGAAGAGGCCAAGTTGTATGCTATAATTGTGGGAATCCAAGACATTTTTCCTGAGATTGTCAAAGTCCTGCAAAAAATCGTACATATTGTAAAACATTTGATCACACTGTTGAATAGTACCCATAGCTTATTGAAAAATGGAAGGCTAAAACTATCGTCAACCCTAACCTAGTGCAGAATTAGAATCCAAACCCCAATCTGAATATACAAATGATTTATGTCGAACCAAGATGACCCTAACTTGTTGTAGTTACAAGAGGAGGTGTTGCGACTGGAGCAGACCAAAACACACTGCAAGTGCGACCTGCGGCTTAAAAGAAAGCTCCGCTAGATTTCCAACAAAAGAAGGAAGTCTTCTTGGAGGTGCAACAAGACAATGTTGATACCGATCAACCGTTGACATTAGGACAAGTGAGAGATATGCATGAAATATTTGAACAACTAATCAAAAGACCACCCACTAAAAAGGTTAGTAAGCTTAAGGACCTTTTCAAAAGTTGTTTAGCACTAATCCATGATAAAGATGCTATCGCAGAGTTCACAGCACTCATAGAAGACAACACAACAGATATGCGCCCTGATAGAAGAGTTAACCAAGTCAGAAGAAAATGGAAGATAGGTCGAGAATTGTGAATGACTGCACAGACAGGAGATTATGATATGGACTATATCATACTCGAATTGGGCTTAGATGTCAATATATTGACAAGACATACATGGGAAAGCATGAACAAGCCACGACTAGATTGGTCCCCTATTCAGCTAAGGATTGCAAACCAGTCGAAGGTGCTACCAATTGGTAGACTATCCCAAGTACCTATGGATGTCAAAGGCTTGAGAACATATGCTGACTTTGGGGTCATTGACGTTGTTGATGACACAAACCCCTATTCGATGCTTCTATGGATTAACTAGGAAATAGAAAACCAAACCATCATAAAATTGAAGAAAAGGATCTTGTCTTTTGAAGATTCTGAAATGAGAGTGGTTGCTCCCATTGATCCCCTTGAAGGGCAACGATATGTGGAGCCTGTGCATAGTGAAGGGAAAGAAAGCTATCTGGACCAACTGTATAACATTATGTATGCAAAGGAAGATTATATTAACCCTACATCTGATGGAAACTTGAGTTGGTGAAACATGAGTTCGTGTACGTCTGACTCAGGCAAAGCCCTAGAAAACTGGAAGAACACACTACATGAAGTCTCCATGCGTAGATGTGCAAGAGTTACAAAATTTGTTCGCAAGGTAGAATCCAAAGAAGGATTTCCCAACCTTGCATCCTTCTTGGAAGAATTTGAAGAAAAGGTCACAGAATCACAATGAATGTTCGCTCTGGACCATGAGATGAAAGCTACGCCCACTAGATGATGGGGTACACATAAACAGTCCATCGCTAAATTGCTGCAATGTAGAAGACTGATGGAGATCAGATTTGGAGATCAGATCAGCTACGCTGATAAAAAATACACAGGATTGTTAGATCCTAGAAACTGAGCATAGTCGCATGGCTTGGAAAGCATACCCACAATAGGAATGGGCTCACCAATTCATCCACACCTTGGAAATGGTGCCAAGAGGCTGGTATACCTCAAAGGAGATGCGACGAGGGATCGTCGAATGGGAAATTTTAACTATCAACTTTACCCGGACATTTGAATTTGCAAGCGAACATCCAACAGTCGATGTTTCACTATAGATAATAAAGAAGAAGATCTTTGAAGAAATATCGACTGTAGAGGCACATTGCCACCAATGCCCCATGACTACATATAACTGGATGGAGTGCTACAATATCACAGGAGAACTGGATGATGATGACCGACCAGAAATAAATATACTTGATTCAGAAGGTATACGTGCAGTAGAAGGCGCTCTTATAATTATCAATCAGTTCCTAAAACGACTTAAAATTAAGAAAGTAAATATTGGGTCTGAGGAAAACTCAAAGTTCACCAATATCAAGGATTATTGGGATAAGGAGACCGTGGTTAAAATCATCGATTTATTACATGAGTTTCAGGATTTGTTCCCTACTAAGTTCTATGAAATGAAAGGCATAGTTTGAGACCTTAGCGAAATGAAGATACCCTTGAGACCTGATGCAAAATTGGTCAGACAACGACCATATTGATTGAACCCACGTTATAAGGAGAAATTTAAAGTGGAACTTGACCGAATGTCAAAAGAAGGAGTCATAGAACCAGTTGAGGAATCCGAATGGATCATCCCAATTGTGGCACAAGACAAGAACACTTCAAGGCAAGTCAGAATTTACGTTTATCTTCGAAAAGTTGATGATGCCTTCTTGCATGATCCATTCCCAACTCTGTTTACAGATGAACTATTGGAAAATGTTGGAGGACAAGAGATGTATTCATTTGCAGATGGATTCTTGGGTTACCATCATGTCCGCATTGCCAAAGAATACCGCTACAAGAGTACCTTTTCAATAGAGTGGGGATGCTACCAATACACGGTAATTCCCTTTGGACTAAAAAATGCACCTACAATTTTCTCCAGAATTGTAGTAGCTGCTGTTAAAGAATATATACAAAAATTTCTTGAAGTCTATTTTGATGATTGGACAGTTTTTGGTCTTATAAAAGATCACATATAAATTCTTAGACTGGTGTTGGAACGATGTCATCAGTACCAGATTTCCCTCAATTTGAGGAAGTGTATTTTTTGTGCGCATTTCGGGGCTCTGTTAGGTCATGTGATCTGTCATGATGGGATTTTGGTTGATCCATCTAAAATTTCCATCATCTTGGACTTTCCACCACATACCACAGTTAAACAATTAAGAGCAACACTAGTGAATACAGGATATTACAAAAAGTTTATCAAAGGATATGCAGAAGTGACTGCCCTGATGGAGAAATTGTTGAAAACAGATACTAAGTTCCAATGGATGGATGAATGTTAGGAAAGTCTGGATAAGTTAAAAGGAAAAATGGACACTACACCTATACTCATATTTCCATATTGGAAAAAATATTTCTATGTTCATGTATATGCATCTTCCATGGCACTAGGATTGGTATTGATACAACTAGGATAAGGAGATATTGATCACCCCATTTCTTTTGCTAGCCGAAAGCTATCAACTGCAAAAATGAATTACACTACAACAGAGAGAGAAGGACTTCCGATGGTCTATGCATTGCATAAATTCAGACATTACTTGTTGGTGGGGGATTTTAAAATATACATTGGTCATTCTGCATTGAAATATTTGGTTAACAAGCCAATGTTGGGAAGGAATATCTGTCGGTGGCTCCTCCTCTTCCAGGAATTTGATTTTTATATTATTGTCAAACTGGGCCGATTAAACTTAGGACCAGACCACTTATCCAAAATAGAAAGTGTAGATGAACCTACTAGTCTGGAAGACAATCTCCTGGATGCACAACTATTTGTGCTAACCTCCTTTGATAACAAGTGTGAGGATATCATACAGTTCCTAACTACAGGGTTTGCACTAGTCGATTTTACAATTGCATGTAAAAAAAAGTTAGTAATGCGGGCTGCAAATTTCCATCTTATTGATGGCCACTTGTACAAACTGGGCCCAGATGAAATATTGAGACACTGTGTTTTTGAACATGAGTGGCCTATTATATTAAGTGAAGCCCATGATGGTGTTGTAGGAGGACACTATGTAGGAAAGGCGATGGTTCGCAAGATATTACAAGCGGGGCTATGGTGTTCCACCATGCATGTTGATGCTAGAGATTATTGTCGCATCTGTGATGTTTTTCAACGCACATGAAATCCATCCAGAGGAGATGAGATGCATTTAGTCCCACAAATTACACTGCAGTCATTTGATAAATGGGTTGTCAATTTTGTGGGGTGCATTAGCCCAGTAGGGAAGCGCACAGGAGCTAGATACATTATCACTGCGACAAATTACCTAACTCGATGGGAAGAGGCTATGCCTGTAAGGGATTGTACTACTGCGACAACAGCAAAGTTTCTATTTGAAAATGTGCTAACCAGGTTTGGATGCCCCAAGATATTGGTTAGTGATTAAGGTACACCTTTTTTTAATCAGTTGATTGAAGAACTAACAAAGGAATTTCAGATATAGCACAGAAAAACAACTCCATATCACCTGCAGGTGAATGGAATACTCGAAGCATTCAATAAGATTCTGGAAAATGCACTCACTAAAGTCTACAACACAAGAACGGATGATTGGGACCAGAAATTTTCTACAATCCTATGGGAAAATCACACAACATGTAAGAAGTTAACCGGCCACACCCCATTCATATTAGTGCATGGACAAGAGGTTGTCATGCCTATGGAATATATTGTCCCAACTTTAAGGGTAGCGACCATTATAGAAATGACTGATGTTGATGTTGTTGAAGAACGATTCCTTCAATTAATCCATTTGGAAGAAGAACACTTTATTGCAGGTTTCCATCAGAACGTACAAAAACAAAGGTAGAAGGTATGGAACGACAGACATATTAAGAACAAGAAATTCTTAGTTAGAGGTATTCTTCTTATGTATGACAGTAAATTTTTCATGCACCCGGGAAAGTTGAAGATGCACTGGTTAGGTCCCTATCTAGTGAAGGAAATCACTGATGGAGGAGCAATGAAGTTGGAAAAACTCAATGGTATGGAAGTCAGAGGACTCATTAATGGGATGCCATTGAAACCTTATTTTGAGAGGTTAAAAAAAAAGATAATGAATTTAATGATGATGATAATAACCATGTTGTTAGGAGAAGGCTGACTGTGACCTCTACACAAGTCATGGCGAGTAGAGGATGGAACTAAAAACAACGATGTGTTGATATAATGATGCAGAAAGATTGTTGAAATGACACATATCTAGTCCACATACCGTAAGGAAATTCAAAGTTGATCGCAAGTGATGTTGAGGGTCACTTCCACCATTAGTATCATGGCCTCACAGGAAAAAGGGGTGGCATAGTTTGCACCTCCACCTATGGAGACAGAGAAAAATCCCACGTGGTGGTTCATGTTGTCATTATGCTACTCGATGGTGGGGTGTGTGAGGATTTGATGGACTCATTGTTGGAATCAACCGCTGGTGGTGATTAAATAATTGCTTGAATCCTTATAATACCATAGTCACAGTCATTCTAAGATGCATGGTGAGTGGAAACTGGTGAAGAGAAAAAGGATGACTAATTATTGTTGTGATAATGACCCTAGGAGTCAAATAAGAAATCTATACTGACTGATATTCTTAGGAAAACTATTGTTCGATGTGTTTTATTGGTCGCTAGTCGCTGCTTGGAAATTCAACCACTTTGGCCTCTTCATGTAGAAGCAACTTGAGCCATTGGCGTAAATATGTTCATCACAGTGGTGAAACCTTCTGATGTCAGGAAAAGCAGTGTTTCCTTAGGGGAGCTGGGCACAGTAGGAGAAGCGGTGGCAATAACGCCCAACCCGGAATACATCCCAACAAAGCCCCCGGATAGGGTTGGAAAAAATTAATTGCCATAGTGCATAGTACCCATTGCTAGGACCGGCTAGTCTGAACAAATGCTCATACTAGGAGATGGAGGAATGAAGGTGTACATCATCACCATCATCACTGGAAATTTCTAAATCTAAGGAAGGTGATGACGAACCCAAATATGTGTTGTGCTAGGCTACCATGGAGGAATGATTTAGTCCATATATGAGACCATGGATCTCACCAGCATTGTACCTACAAAAAATATCGATCCCTTGCTGGTTAGAGTGACAACCATGAGCTCTGAAGCTTACCGGGATGTAGTGGACTCCTTCATGAGTAATTTTGAACAAGATTCTGAAGGGAGGAAGGAAAAACATGGGTTTAGTTGAGGGTTGTATATTGAAATGTGGAAAAGGAACATTGGTGATACCAATAGGTCCTTCAGTCCCTGCGTTCTATCGCTATGTCCTATTCTACCGAGCGGCGACAACCTCGAGAAGCATACAATAATGACAAGCCCATCAAGGATTTAGTACTGTTGATAGGCAGAACTGTCTTCTGGAGGCTTGCAAATTTAACAGTCTTGCCATGAGAAATATGATCTACTCATAAGTAAGATAAACATAGAAGGAACATAAACCTTACTGCCAGCTGCAAACACAAACATAACATATTATCAAACATAGAATGAACATAAAAGTCAGAAGCGAAAAGGGTCACAGGGATAATTCAGTGTGTGCACTAGAAGGTGCACGACATCGTGGACTCAGTTGAAAGCAACATGTTGAAACACGTTAGCTTCGACCTGGTGGAGCACATGTAGAAAGTTGAAGAAGAAGTCCACGCAGAAAAAGAGAACCTTCTGAAAATCATGGAATATTTTCATAACAAAGTTCACACAAGTTAGTTTATGGAGAAGTAGCTCGAGTGGCTGGGGACGAGCCATAAGTGAGTGTTGGGGGCATGTTGGGCCCGAGACAGAAGGAAAGAATTTATATAGAGTTCTTCCTAAGTAAGGAAAGAGGAGTACAAGGAAGAAGAGGAAGGACTTGCGACATGGTAGACAATATCGAAGAAGAAGAGAAGGATGATACGACAGAAGAGGGACAGTAGGGAGAAGGTGCTAGATAAGGAAGCTACACCAGTTTTGTAAGCTATGACAAAATTACAGAGCTCGAGATGTGATGACATGGAAAAATATTTGTGGAAGAAGGCGTGCAGATAAGGTAACAACCGGAAAGCAACAGTAAGGAATGATGACGAGGAAGTAGCAACCCTTAGAGATCATGGCTATGAGATTGGATGGAGCCAACAGAAACCACATGTGTAAAGGAATTTTGGTAAGTCAGACCGATAGTGCCTTTTTGGTCATATATTGCTAGAATAGGAAAGACAACCTGTGGGTTGAGGATAGTAAGTCGGTTGGGATAGTGCCTGAAGTTGAGTCTGTTAGAGTCTATATCGAGTCATTATTGAGTCTGTAACAAGCATGTATGGGAATATATCAAGTCTATAATAAGGCTATAAGAGGATAAAACCAAGCTGTAAATGGGTTAGTCGGTCAATCAGTTATCCTATTAGCTAGTTCTTGTTTAGACGCTTTTTAAGCTAAGTAGAGGATACAACAATTTTGAGTAGGAAACTCTGGATTGTTGAGCGCATCAGAGTAGTGGACTACAGCTGAGTATGCAAACAAATAGAGAAGTTTGAGTTGATTCAAGCTGTGTGCAGATCCCTGAGTAGGAGCAGAGTAGAGCTATAAAGATAAAGAAGAACAGAGAGCATGAGAGGGAAAAGAAGTCAGTAGAGATAGAAGAGAAGATATTGAACAGATTCTGTAGCTTTATGTGCATACAAAAGTTTAATCTATTTTTTCATGACAATGCCAAATGAAGAGCACCTTGTGGTTTTTTCCTGGATGGGTTTCCATGTTACTTGTTGTGTATATTTGTGAATGATGAGTAGCTTAGACAAATACATATATACTGTGTTAAATTATTGATTGGATATTGTGCTTTAAAAGAGATAATTGTATGAATGTTGTATGTTGTGTAATGAATATGTCTGCATTTTCTTTCCACTGCATATTTGCATAAGATTGCATAATAATAGCACATCATATCCTGTGTTGTCCGAGTACATGAAAAACACCAACTCACTTCTCGTTCTTCGTTGGAAAAACCTTGGTGCACAGCGAAGGACATAAAACACCCTCTCACACAATCTGCAGCAACAGGGTTCTGACAGTTACCCATAAGAATTGAGGTATCTCGAGTGATACGACATCTACGTCACAGGTGCTGTCAGCTGGTATCTGCTCCATTGGGCCGATTTTTTGGGCTTTATTGCATTGACCAAAGAGAGGGGGTTGAACCTGGGTTGCAGGGGGGAAAAGGCCAACACTACTCCACCCATAGTCTTGGACACTAGCAATATATATATCTCAATACTACCACTATCTCCTTATAATATCCACTGATTAGGGTTTCCTAGGGTTTCTTTAGCGATATGGGATATTGTATATGCATGAATATTGACCACGAAAACCCACTTAGTATATTTGAAATCTAAATAATTACTTGATGGTGGGGGGGGGGGCACTCTTCTTGTGATATTGGTGCTAAGTATACAACTCCATCAAGTTTTGTATTTAAAGAGTATACCACATTTCTCCTAGAACCAATCATACCTTTGCAATGCAATGGAAAAAAAATCCAATGGGGTTTGATTTTGAGATTGGGTGTTTTTGGAGGAAATCCAACCTTTAAATTCCATTGCTCGAGAGGTGGAACACCCTCTATGAGTAATTGAGACCACCCCTTAAGGATAAAACATATACCTTATCTATGATGATTGAGGTCAACCATGATTGACAACCATATCCATTAAGTCTATATGGTTGTTGGTCCTTTAATGTAAAAATAAAACCTGCAATCTATGCAAAATTACAAGTATAAACCTAATTGCTTCTAAATGAAATATTTAATAAATAATTCGGATTTGAATTGTTCCTTCACAAATTGTAGATACATAGATCCTATAGCAGATATCTCACACAAATCACTCCTCTAGCAAATAACTTAGGTAGATCATTCCTCTAGCAGACAGTTTAGGCAGATCGCCCATCCAAATACATGCAACTCTAACATAAACTCTAAATGCTCACGACTCGTGACTCTCATATAGACTCCAAATGCTCATGACTCTCATATTGATTCCAAATGCTCTTGAATCACTTCCCTCAAACTTTCTTGAACAAGCAAATTATCAAGTCAAATCAATCCACATAAAACATTTTGCACATAACACTTTTTTGATTTTATCAAATCACCTTATTTGATATGCACAAATCTCCCTTGATTGCACAAAACACAAATATATTGATCACATGGAACACATAGACCTTGATTGTACATAACAAATAATAACATAAAAAACATAATGCACATCAAATCAAAACACATAGTACGATAACAAACATAACACATATTCAATCTAGTCATTAGTTGAGATTTATTAGTTATACTCGTTCATAATTCAATTTTTATATTAAGAGGGGTATTAATCCTGGCTTAAAATCATTTCAATATATTATTTATGTTAATATTTCATATGATTAGCTAGATATCAATAGTATTTAATTAAAATTCACAACACTATCATATGCAGAATCACTGAAAGAAACACAATCACAAGATAGACACAAATTTATCCTAGGAAACCCTCAAGGGGAAGAAAACCCTACAAAACTTCCTCTATATAGCTATATAATATAATACCCCAAAACAAGTGATCCTCCTCCTTGTTGGTATGTCTCTCTCTCTCTCTCTTATGTGCAATACACAAGTGAGTGTCTGTGTTCAAATGAGGAACACAACTCCTCTATTTATACTCTTTCTGTCACTTGACTTTTAACCTAACAAGTTGGCCCCACTAAACTGACTGGGTCGACTTCACCTAGGAAGACTCAAAACAGTATTATATTATATTCATTAGGGTACTATTGGCCCGACTTACAATGGAAGTTATACCTCATGACTCTATGATGACCAAATACAATAGTAACATCCCGACAGAGGACTAAGAAATCTCCCTTGGGGTACATCAATAAAATACATTTAAAATATTCTTCAAAGTTACAATATTTCAACTCTCCCCCTTAACAAGAAGGGTATTCTACTGACAACAATATCATCAACTATAGGAGTAACAAGAGAGAGCATCTTCAACAGTATCAAAGTAATACATCTATACGTCATATGAAGTTTTCAATAATCATCAACAACTGTAATAATTACTAGAATATCTTCAATATCTTCAGTATTGGAACATCATCTTCTATAGAACCGAGTATTCATCTTTTGCAGAACTTGACCACTTGATAATTTGTGGAAACACTTTGATCTTTCAATCCCTTGTAGCAGCACCTCGATCTTCTTGATCCTTTGCAGCAACACTTCAATCTTCTGAATCCTTTGCAGCAACACTTCGATCTTCTTGATCATATGTACCATAACTTTGGTCTTCTCGATCCTCTACAATAGCACTTCGATCTTCTCAATCATTTTCCACAACACTACCTTTAGTACACATTATCTCTTTGTGGGATGATCAATCCCTATCACTTTAGGACATAGGTCCAAGGATGATGAAATCCTCATCACCCTTCTCCCCCTTAATGAGGAGGGTCTATAGTATCGACCAACTGGATTGTCCACAAATGAATGAATGACCACATCATCTACAAATGAATGTAGATCTCGTCCACAAATGAATGCAGGGCCTATCATCTGCAACTGAATGCAGGACTCATCGTAGAACATCCTATGCCTGTTAGAGCTAGGACCACTCCCAAGTGAGTGTTATTTTCTACGACATCTACAAGTGAATGTAGGAACACTCTCCATTCAAGACTATCATCTACAACTGAATGTAGTACCTATCTTCTGCAACTGAGTGCAGGACTCATCGTAGACCATCCTCAACTTGTTAAAGCTAGGACCACTCCCAAGCGAGTGTTATTTTATACAGTATCTACAAGTGAATGTAGGTACACTCTCCATGCGAGAATATCATCTGCAACTGAATGCAGATCTTGTCCGTAGCTAAATGTATGACTTGTCATCCGTAACTGAGTGCAGGAATCATCATATATCATCCTCAACTTATTAAAGGTAGAACCAATCCCAATCAAGTGTTATTTTCTATGACATGTACAAGTGAATGTAGGTACACTCTCCATGTGAGAGTATCGCCTACAGGACCATCCTCATTTGGTAAGGGTTGGGACGAATCTCAAGAGCAGATTGTTATTGTTTGCAAGACCATCCTCAAAAGAGGATATTATCATCCACAAGTGAATGTCAAGCCTCTTCAACATCTGCAGGTGCACTTGGCCTCTTTTGTACTAGAATGTCACTGTCATCCCACCATCAATGGTATTCTCATCATCACTCCCCCTTTCCATGGAGGTTCGTATCATCATCCTACTCCCCCTTTCCAAGGAGGGTGCATATCATCATCATTACTCCTTGCGAGGAAAGTCTATATCCTCATCATCATTGTTCCTCCTTGCAGGTAAATTATTTAGTATCATCATTGTTGTTCCTCCTTGCGAGGAAATTATTTTGGAACTACACCAATTTTGTCATGGAATTATTCAAACTTTACTCGAGATAGAGGCTTGGTCAACACATCAACAACTTTATCATCAGTACTATCATATTGGATTTTTATAGCTCCCTTCTATACCATACCCTTTATGTAAAAATATTGCATTTCTGTGTGCTTTGATTAATCATGGAACACATGATTCTCTATCATCTTTACATAACTATAATTGTCACATAGTATCATTGTGGTATCCAACTCCATGTCAAATAGACCTGACATCATCTTCTGAAGCCATATCGCTTCACAACTAGTAGAGCAAGTTGTTATTTACTATGCTTCAGTCGTGCTGAGAGAAACACTGGATTGTTTCTTGCTAAACCATGAGATCATGGCAAATCCTAGACAATAACATCCACCTGAGGTGCTCTTTCTATCTATGGCACTTCCTTCCCAATTTGGATCTGTATATCCATACAATTTGTAGTCATGATATCTATCATAGTATAGTCCAAAGTCTGTCGTACCTTTTAGGTACCTCTTCACATGCTTTGCAGCTATCAGGTGAACACATCTACGTTTAAATAGATACTGAATCAGGGTGTTCACACAAAGCACATATCTGGCCTAGTATTTGTGAGATACATTAATGACCCAATACTATGTATATATTGAGTTGCATCCACTAAATTAGATGATTCATCAGATAACTGCTTCAATTTGGTTTCCATGGGTGTGGCTATGAATTTACAATCCAACATATCAAATATTTTTAATATTTACATTGCATACTTTCCCTGGTTTAGAAAGAGTCCTTCTGGGATCTGCCACACTTCCAGCCCGATAAAATAGTGCATCAATCCAAGATCTTTCATCTCAAATTATTTAGGTAGTTTATTCTTGATTTCTTCTATCTGTTTCTCATTTCCTGTCAGAAATAGATCATCCACATATAGTAATAATATGACAAGTTCATCATCCACAACCTTAAGGTAACGCTTAGGATCAGCTTTACTTTTGGTAAATCCCAAGCTTGTCAAGAATCTATATATTCTTCCATACCAAGCTCTAGGGGCTTACTTCATTCCACACAGAGCCTTCTTCAACTTACATACATGAGTCACTCTATCTTCGACTTCAAATCCTTGTGGTTGTTTGATGTATACTTCTTCCTCAATCACAACATTTAGGAATGTTGTCTTTACATCCATGTGGTGTATATTCCACTTCATCATGGAAGTAAGTGCCATGATGGTTCTAATGGGAGTGTACCTTGCTACTGGCGCAAATGTCTCTTCATAATCAATTCTCTCTCTCTGAGAGAATCCTCTAGCCACAAATCTTTCTTGTATTTTTCGATACTTCCATCAACTGCATGTTTTATCTTGTAGATCCACTTGGAATATACCACACTATTGTTTTCTGGTTTGGGTACTATATCCAAAAAATCATTCTTCATTAGTGATTGGTATTCTTTCATCATTGCTTATACCCATTCTTACTTTTGTACGACTTCCTCGTAAATGGTGGGTTCTTGATCTACAATATCACACATCAAAGCTATATAGTTGGAGACTGGATTTGATCTCTTTCTTGTTCTTGTGGATCCTTCTGGAGCTCCATACTTTTATGCTTCTTGTATGATTTCTCTTACCCAAGCAGGTTTTCTCTTTTGAGATATATCCATAGTATGGGGTTCCTAAGGTTCTAACATATCATGATCTTCTGATGCTACTATTTCAAGAGAGGGTTCAACTTCTACTTTTCTGGGCGGTACATCCTCTTCATGTACTTATTCAATCTAACACCTTATGGATTTATTAAGAGATGTTTCTTTGTCAAATTTCACAACCCTACTAGTTTCTATACGATGGAATCCTGAAATTTATATACTAAAGGATTTGTATACAAGTCACAATATCCAACAAATATTCCCTTCTTTCTGGAAGGATCCAACTTGGTTCTATTTTCTTTTAGAATTTGAACATATACTAGACATCTAAATATCTTGAGATGGCTCACTTCAGTTTTCATTCATGTATACATTTATTTAGGAATCTTGAATCCAAGAGCACTATGAGATAATCTATTATGCACATACACAGTTTTTCTTGTTGCTTTAGCCCATAAGTGCATGGGAAGGTCTTGATCATGAATCATTGTCTTCATTGCTTCCATAACGGTTCTATTCTCTCTTTCTACAACACCATTCTGTTGGGGGTTGTAGGGAGTGTTTAGTTCCCTCTTAATTCTAGCTTCTTTGTAGAAGGTTTCAAATTCTTTTGAAGTATATTCTCTACCATTATTTTTCTCGAGTGTCTCGATTCTTCTTTATGAATGGTTATCTATCAAGGATTTGAATTCCTTGAATTTATGGAACACTTCACTCTTTGTCTTCAAGAAGTATATCCATGTCTTTCTTGAATAGTCATCATTAAATGTAACATAATATTCATATCCACTTAAATATGTGGAGGGCATAGGACCACATACATCATAATGAATTAATTCCAACGTACCTTTAGTATTTGTTCACTCTTCGAAAATGGATTCTTGATGTTCTTTTCTCTTGCACATCCTTTGCAAGTAACTTCATGATCGTTCTTCAAATCTGGTAAACCTGTTACCACCTTGCTCACATAGGGTAATGCTTTGCAATTGATGTGATCAAGCCTTCTATGCCATATTTCACTTGAGCTAGTGATCTCATGGACAAGGGTTATTTCTGGATGTCCCTTGAGTTTGATCTCATGCCATATTTCACTATCAAAAATAAATTTCCGATCTCATTCATTGATGAGATGTTGGATGAAATTCATAGGGCCAAGTACTTCTCAAAATTGGATCTCCGATATGGATATTATCAAATCAAAGTTAGAGTGGAAGACATAGAAAAAACCACTTTTTGCACTCATGAAGACCATTATGAGTTCAAAGTAATTCCCTTCGGATTGACTAACGCTCCAGCTACGTTTCAAGCCGCGATGAACGAATTGTTCCAACCATTTTTAAGAAAATTCATACTAGTATTTGTTTATGTCATCCTCATATATAGAAGAACATGGAAGGAGCATCTGGGACACTAAAGTTAAGTACTTACCATTTTTGAAGAAAACCAATTCTATGCAAAGAGGTCTAAATACACCTTTGGAAAATAAGAAGTGGACTACCTGGGTCATAAGATATTGAAGGAAGGAGTAAAATTCGATCCAAGTAAAATCAAGGCAACCATGGAATGGAAAAAAATCGATAACATATTGAAGCTAAGGGGATTTCTATTCCTAATAGGATACTATCGAATATTTGTAAAGAATTGTGCCCATAAAAGCGCCTCTCTCACAAATTTATTGAAGAAAAATTCCTTCCAATGGAATAGTGAAGCAAAAAAATGTTTTGAAACATTAAAATGCATGATGTATTCAACGTCTATATTAGCCACTCCATACTTCACAAAACCTTTTGTAGTCGAATGCGACGCATCAGGTTTTGGACTAGGAGCAGTTTTGATGTAGGAAGGTCACCCAATAGCATTCGAAAGTAGAAAGCTCAACAAGAGAGAAAGTTTGAAGTCCACTTATGATAAAGAGATGCTAGCCATTATACATGCTTTAGAAAAATGGCGACAATACCTTCTAGGGAGAAAAATAATGATAAGAACAGACCAAAACAGTCTTCAATATCTCCTTTAGCAAAAAACATTGTCAACATAACACCAAAAGTGGATAGAAAAAATCTCTACCTTTGATTTGAAGATATTACATAAAAGAGGGAAAGACAATCTAGTCATCAATGCTCTATCTAGGAAGGATGAAGTCTAGGCATATGCAATTTCAATAGTTATTCCATAATGGTTGGACTAAATACGAAGAGAATACGCTAAATAGCCAAACACTTGCGCCTTAATCGAAGATCCAAATAGAGGTCCAAAATTCGACTGGAGAAATGACATCTTGTGGTACAAAGGAAGGATCTATTTAAACCCAACATCAAGGTTTAAAACTAAGGTGATGATAGAATCTTATGATTCACCCACCACGGGACATGCACATTTTTTCAAGACATATTACAATGCCATAGAATCGTTCTATTGGAAATAAATGCATAAATACATTAAACAATATGTAGCTGAGTGCAACATGTGTCAAAGGAATAAAAGTGAAAACGTCATGACTCCAGGGCTACTCCACCCACTGCACATTTCGAAGAAAAAGTGGTAGGAAATTTCTATGGATTTTATTGAAGGGCTACCCTTATCAGATGGTAAGGATAAAATCCTTGTGGTAGTAGATCGACTAACGAAATCTCCACATTTTATGGGCATAAAGAAAACTGACTCCGCTAATCAATTCGCTAAAACGTTTTGTAAAAGTATTTACAAATTACATGGTTTTCCAAAAATTATAGTCAGCGACAGAGACGCCAAATTCACAAGCAAAATTTGGAAGGAATTCTCGAAGCAAGCAAGGATCACTCTTAATATGAGCTCAGCATATCACCCACAAACAGATGGGAAAACAGAAGTGTTCAACAAATGTTTAGAAACCTATCTCCCACGGGGGCTTCACTTGTTGACCAATATCCTATCACGTTAGTTCATATTGTGGGTTTTAAAATTATCAAAAATCGAACCAATATATTGCAGGTATTGGGGGGATGAGGGGTTTAAGGTGGGGCGGGGTAGGGTGGTTTATAAGGATTGAGGTATAAAAGGGGGTGGGGAGGAGGTTTTAAGTATTGGGAGGGGGTTTCAACAAAAATATTTTGGGTCAATATCTCTCAAAATTAAGGGTATTCTTTAATATCCCACGATCGCACGTGCTATGTAAGAGGTTCACTAAGTGAAGTCCCCATGCTATCTCCATAGTTTCGTCAAAGACAAACATAACAAATGGTTACAATGGTTACACCTTGAAGAATGGTGGTATAACGCTACATATCACACATCGCCTAAGATGACTCCATTTCAAGCATTATATAGTTATGAACCACCCAAATGGAAGGAAATCATTCAAGGAAGCACAAAATTACCCACTGTAAAAGATCAACTAGAAGATAACCAATGAATCATGTAAACACTCAAAGATAATTTAACTATGGAACAAAATCGTATGAAACAACAAGCATTCCAACATAGAACCAAGAGAGATTTTGAATTAGCAGATTGAGTATTCGTAAGACTTCGACCATACAAACAATTATCACTAAAACAACAAGGAAAGAACAAATTAGCACCTAAGTTCTATGGTCCATACCAAATTATACAGAAGATTAGCCACATAGCATATGAGCTAAAGTTACGAGAGATAAGTCGAATTAACAACGTATTCCATGTATCAAATCTAAAAACGTTGTTGGGTCAACATCAATCAGTTCAAACAACACTTCTCGCTCTAGATGAAGAAGGAAAACTTATCTTAGAACCAGAAGCTATCATCAGCATCAGAGAACGAAGATTACACACTAGAATGATCAAGGAATACCTCATTAAATGGAAGAATTACCCAGAAGAAGACGCATCATGGGAAAAAGAGAAATTCGTTCAGCGCTATCCGTCATTACCCTGCTCATTTTAAAAAGAGAAGGAAAAGTTATAAATACTAAATTTAAAACACCAAACTAGGTTAATTTAGGATATTTTAATAATTAATGTAATTAAATGAAAGAGGTGACTTGAAAAGTCACCTCCCTTCTCCACTTAGGGTATAAATTACTTGGGGCACTTCTTATGTAACCATCTTATACATTATCATATACATATTTTCTACACTACGTTCTTCTTCACCCACTTTTTGTCCTTTCATAAAGTTTGTTGGTCAATAATTGTTTTTCATTTGATTAGTTCCATTTCAAATATTCAAACACTTAAGAAATATTTGTTAGATTTATGGTTTAAAAAGTGTATTACTAAAGCATAGGTGCAATGCATGGGTTTTGTCACTTTAACTATATCATTAAAAGTCAGGAGTTTTACAAATAAATCTATTGGATTTATGGTTTAAAAAGTGTATTATTCAAGCATAGGTGTAATGCATGAGTTTAATCACTTTAATTATATCATTAAAAGTTAGGAGTTTTACAAATAAATCTAATCATGAGTACATTTAAATTTTAATTATACTATAAAGAAGTTCATATACATACATTTTAAATTTCTAAATCAAATTACATCAAATTTAAACTTGCAAAACCATTAGAGATGTGTTTTCAACCTATTAGGTTATTATGCTTAAAATTTCTAACAAATACTCAAGTTTAAACTTGGAAATGTTATGATCATTAGATTTGATAGGAAGCTCAAGTTAATTAGTTTTCACATAATCACCTTTCACATTTGATAAAATAAACTCATAAAACTTAAATTAAAAAAGAATAGCAATATGTGTACACTTCAAGAGTGTTTATGTTTATTTGTAACAAGTCCAAGAGTGTTTATGTTTATTTGTAACAAGTCCAAATCAATGGGAATTTCAAATAACTGATCATTTTTGCATAATGATGAAATGTGGTTAAAATCAAGGCAAGCTTATTACTTATTTGGTTGCAACTTCGGATGGTCAAAATTTTAATTTGTTCTCATTCATGTGGAGGTAGGTTATTTACATCATTATATCTGTGAAATGATGTTTCTAATATTTTCTATGTTGATAAATGCAAATCAAATAGATATTTATTCACCATATAAATTTATGTTTTCACATGGTAAAATTATAATTAAGTTATGTTTTTACTTTCCTTATTTACAAAATAAATATTTTGAACAAAAAATCTAAGTAATGAATAAATAATCTTAATAGTGTTTTCAAATATAAACCATTTTAAAAATAATAAAAACAATATTGTGTAAATGTTATTTTTACAAGTAAATGAGTATTTAGAGTTAAGAAAAAACAATAATTATTATAATCATCTTAAAGAAATAATATTATAAAATATTTAAGTGAAATAATTTTTGGAGAGTAAAACATAAGGTATCAATAATGTAGCTTACATAATAAGCTTATTTATAAAGTTGATTGAAACTTGTTTTTACAATTATATGAGTTTGTAAGTAGCTAAAATAGAATATTCATTTTGAGAATTATTTAAAAAATAATATCAATAAAATATAATGTATTATCCTGATTTCATCTTTATTGCATTAAATTGTACATGATGTAAATATCGTATTTAATCATGGTGAGGATCTTAAGGCCAAGGATCCATCATCAATTTAGAGTTCTATGTATCGACAATTAAAATCGATACCTATGGTTGTCGTGCTAACTGGGAACATTATAGATCGAGAGATCATGTAAAAATGCAATTTAATAAAAATACCCACAACTAGCTATGCAATGCAACAAAGAGATGTGGGCATGATTTCACAAGGAATGGGGAGGAAAATTATTCAAACTATTGAGCCAATAGTGTTGAGCCAAATGTCAATGAGAGAACCCATAAAGATCTCAACTACCCATTTTTTCTTATGCACCCAGTCATTTTTAATTCTTAGTTGGGGTAGTTAATGCCTTGGGAATGGAAGAGATATGATAGTCAAATTCGTATTGGAGAAAGCCATCATTTTTTAAAAACGTATTTTTGTGTATGGGGCAAGAAAACACCGAGAAAACGATGCCCATTCCATTCCTCACACATGTGTTTCTCTTCCTCACGTAGTTGGAGCTTGCTAGGCATTTTTCCCTCACGTTTTCTGCAGTTTTCTTCATCTTTCCATGCTGTGAAACCCATTTTGTATTGCTCAATCAATGGGCAGAAGAGAACCACGATTTGGTGGTTTATAGAGGTATTTTTTTCCCTTGTAGTGCCCAAGAACGTTTTCTGAAATCGAATTGCTCGCCCAAGGTTGATTTCCCCATCTACAATTTTGTTTTTGGTTGCCAAACGTTTTTCTACATACCCATCATTTGTATTTTGTTGTTATGTGCATCCCTGTTTTGGTCTGAAAGACTTAGGAGTGGAAGAGGCCTAGAATTGGCTTGATAAACCTACTGACGAGAGGAACCTCACAAAGAGATCAAGAGGGGATGGCTAATCTTCTATTCATGCCCTGAAGAACACTGGAAGAGAAGCTATGGCCTGAGGGACTATGTAGCAGTGAAGGGAATAATTCCTTGTGTTGGGTCTGTACGTATTATGGAGGCCAAGCTAGAGAGATCTTGTGCAGGTGTCCATAGCTTTGTGGTTGAGCTAACTAGCTTAGCAATTCCACCTTTCCACTGCCTTAGTAGCCTGATAAACCCAACTGTAGATTGGTTTGGTTGAACCTTGGTGTGTTTTTGGCTATGTGTGAGCCTGTAGTTCCCCTTTTCCTTGTGGAAATCATGCCCATCTCGGGGGTGGTAGTTGTGTTGAGATATTGATGAGCACAACTAGCCTATGGTTGGGTGGAATGTTGTAGCGACATAACTAGTTGTAGGATAGCTCATTTACAAGATAAGTTCTCTCTTGTATTTTCTGTATTAATCCTGCAATGAATTTTTTTATGAATTAATATGAACATAATGAATGTGTTGAAATGTATTTTCTTCTGGTGCATTTGCATTTGTTATACATATGCATATGTTTGTTTTTATTTCAATGCATTTTTGTTTATGATCATGGGGCTAGATCCTCAGTTATGATGGTAGAGCGCAACAGTAATCGTGTCCTCTCCTTGGAGAGATGAGGGAGGGGACGCGACATATAAGAATAAACTTATTATCATATATATATATAGGGGTAAATATTATAAAGGCATTATACGAATAATTTTTTTTTAAAATCAATCTGAAATAAACTTTGAGGAATACTTTGACATTGTTATGTTTTGATGAGAATAGAAGGATAGGTATCTTGGAGTGGGACCTTTATTTGGGTATATATAGATATTTTTAAGTTAATAAGACATTTGTCCACTTTGAAGGTGGACCTAGTCTAGGTAATCTATATTTCCATGGCTAAAAATAAAAGATTCACAACAAAATATGTAGTTATGTTGTGATGAGGCTAGAAGGATGGATACCCTTGGAGTTGGACCTTCATTTGGATATGTATAACCTTTTTTAAGTTAATAAGACGTCAGCTTTAAAAATGGACCTAGTCTAATTAATTTCGATTTCCATAGCTAAAAATAAAAGATTCAAAACAAAAATATGCTCCTTTGCAAAAATGAAAATACATAAGTTATGACGAATTAAAAGAAATGTCGGCTTAAAAATGTATGTTTGTGGTCTTTTTCAATGTTCTTCGTATATATATATATATATATATATATATATATTAATTGAATAATTTGTTTTATTAAGTATATACATTGATAACAAAGAACTAAATATTTTGATCTCGAGCTTAACCTTATGTGTAACCTTATTTGTAAAGAGACAAACGATGGCTCATACATGTGAAGAAATCTTCGACTTGGAATTTGTTCCTAGGAGAAACGCACTTATTGGAGCTTTTACTGAAGGTAAGTTCTCTTTTTAACAAGTCCTTAATGCTTCTTAAACATATTCGGCTCTCATTTAACCTATTATGTTTGCCATCCTTACTGCAGATTTGGAATTTTTAGTGCAGAAATGCTATCCAAGTAAGTATTTTCAAGCCCTTTTTTAAAGGAAACAAAGTGATTTTTTACTTTGTAAATGAAGATGGTTTCTTAATGTTTCATAAAGACAAAATTCGACACCCTAATTCCTTGAATTAGCGTTCGAGTGAGGGTTTTGATGAGATCTGTGTCGATCCAAAATTCAAATACAATAAAAGTTTAAACCTTGAACCTTTTGTTTTTACCTTGTCCGATTTCTTTCTGAGCTATGTTCCGCAGGCGGCGATGAAGCTGTATGCCTATACAGTTACCCGAATGGCAAATGGGAAGTAAGGGAACCGGAAAAGGAGGTTCCGTGTGACGAGCCCGAGCCGTGTTGTGGCATAAACTGGCAGATGAAAAGCATGAGCATAGACGAATGGATCAATTCCTTGGCTATTCGCTCAGATGCTTGGCTAGCGCGCGTTATATCTGTTAAGATCGGACATTATCGTTTCGATCGCGGGCAAAGGTTAGGTCTACTTATATTTAATTTTTTTCTAAATTTCGAAAGCTTTACGAGTCCTATCAATCTATGATTTTAGTAAAACCTGTTTGATAATATGAATCTGGCGTCAGCTAATCTCATGTTTATACCATCACAACCCCACAATTGGATAGGGAATTAATGAAATTAGCGTTCGAGGTTGAGATCGGTATTAGCTCAATATTTTGAATAATAAACTGTAAAATGCACCTGGCTCTTCTTATGCAATAAGACCTGGATGTATATCTTAAAGCAATATTATGAATCCTCTCATTTTGAAGTTTTTTTTTGCAGAGGTATACTGTATGAAAAGATTTTCAGCTTGGACAGTATTTCGGAGGAGGTAACGCGCTATTATAGAAGAAATAATGTACCTAACAATGTGAAAGTAATTTACGACACGAGGTGTCTGATAAGCGCGGGAGGATCCCTTCCGAAATTGATCTCGGAGAGAGATAATGTAGATCGGCCACATAAAGAAAGAAGTGATAAGTGTTATCCCGAGAAGGAGCATGTCCAGGAAAGAAGTGAGAAGCACGAGGAAGAAAAACTAGATGTTCAAGGTGAAAGAAGTGATCGGCCACATAAGAGAAGAAGTGATAAATGTTGCCCTGAGAAGGAGCATGTCCAAGAAAGAAGTGAGAAGCACAAGGAAGAAAAACTAGATGTTCAAGCTGAAAGAAGTGATCGGCCACATAAAAGAAGAAGTGATAAATGTTGCCCTGAGAAGGAGCATGTCCAAGAAAGAAGTGAGAAGCACAAGGAAGAAAAACTAGGTGTTCAAGCTGAAAGAAGTGATCGGCCACATAAAAGAAGAAGTGATAAGAAGGAGCATGTCCAAGAAAGAAGCGAGAAGCACAAGGTTGAAAAACTAGATGTTCAAGCTGGTGAAAACAGTGATGATATCTGCGGTCTGTGCGGCAGAAAATACAAAGTAGGTGAATTTTGGATTTTCTGTGACTTTTGTGAAAGATGGTTCCATGGAGACTGTGTTAGTGTCACTGAGGAAAAGGCAGACTTTATTAAGAAATTCAAGTGCCCTCTATGTAAACAAAAGGAACGTCACAGAGGAAAACGAAAAAAAACATGAACTCTTTGAGGAAAAATGGGTTTTCCTGGAACCCTGATTCATATTCAAATTTTGTATTATTCTTGTGCTGTCTCTAGATCCGTCTGTATTTTTCTTATTTTATCCATTTGTATCATTCTGATTTTATTATTATTATACTGAGATATATGCATGGAAGATCCCTTTCAACATATTATCTTCATTTTCCTCAAATTTTCTGTAAAAACATCACTGCTGAAGACGTGTTCTGCAATAGAGACGGTAATCAGAATCATACTTGCCAAATTCTTTCACTTCAATAGAACGGTAATAGGTTAGTTTTATTCTTTTTTCTAAATTAATAGAACGATATGTTAATTTTCTTCCTTTTTCTAAAAGAAATTAACAATGTTTTAAATAGATGATACACACTGAATTGATTATAGAATCTGGATCACTAAGAGATGCGAGACTGTGAACTTTACTGCTTCTAAGAACCAGGAACTTACTTTCTTCATTAGGACGTGCGTGGCCAAAGGAGAATGGCCTGGTCAGGTCTCTTTCGTATTTTTTTATTGCAGAGGTGCGGTGGTTATAATTGATACTTCAACACTCTCTCTGCTGCTGTAGGGAATTGGACCTGAGACCTGAGATCTCAGCGCTAGGGGGGTCTAGTTCAATGTAAAAAATGAAAAATGGTATAAATGATGAAATACAATTGGGATGCTTAGCCCAATCTCCTCATGATCTCCTCACATAGTTGTAGTGTCCATTCTCATCAGTTGTGATTCGACATGGTCATCCTCCCTCGAAGACCTGCTTCCTTCCATTCCTCTCTTAACCGTATTTCAAGCAACTGGTACAGACGCGCCCTCGTCACTAAACCGAGATTCCAGTAATTTTATCCACATTGTTTACATGAGATCGGTGACCAAGATGGGTTAAATGGGATGTCGAGCTGGTCGAGCTCAAGAATTATATTTTTCCATTTCGCATGCAATAGCTTTTATACTGGGCTTGTCTTTTCATAGTAAGTGTTTTTCCATTTTTTTAGTTTGTGGCTTAGGGTTATGGGAAAGTTAAATTGGGGTTTTGAGATTTGAATGGTTGCTTGGATATTGACAATGCCCTATGTTTTGGACAGGCATGAATATTGGAAAGGCGGACTGGGATTTCCTACTGAATTCTCTTCCTCTTCATCCTCTCGAAACATTGATTTCCCCACCAAGTAGCAACTAGGTTATGCATTAGCCACCAATGTACTACATGAATAAAGAGTACATCTAATAAGGGCGGCAACATGTTTCGTGTCATTTTAGTGTCTCAAACATTATGGATAACCTAAAAAAATATGTTTATGTTTATTTCCCAATATGCAAGAAGACTTAGCTAGATTTATCATAGATTGTATTTTATGTTGTACCTCAAGCAAATTTACAGAACTTAATAACTATACAATCCACTTTCAACCCCTACAAGGCAAAGGAAAATAAAAATAATATCCATGCATTTCTTAGGGTGTTATAGAGGACAAGATGAGTATGTGGTAGTAGATAAGTTCAACAAGCTATGAATGTTAATGGCTTGTAAGAAGACCATCGCATTGCATGAATCTATGATCTTGTTCTTTCAAAGGGTGTAGTTGCACTCTGGGATTCCAAGTCGCATTGTTTATGATAGAGATACTATGTTTCTTCATGTATTTTGGACTAAATTATGGGATAAGTGCACACTAAATTAAAGAAATCCACACCCTTTTCCCTATAGATCAATGGGTAGACAAAGGTAGTGAATATAACTTTGGTTCAAAATTTCAAGTTGTTACAGTTAAAAGCATCCAAGGACCTATATGAGAATTTGGTTTGCATAATACATTCTTCTAATATAGTTGTCCACAGTTCCACCAATAAGTATCATTTTGAAATTGGTTTTGTATATTTGCCACCATCACCATTGAATAGCATATATGGGTACTCTGAAACAATGGCAACAAGCTCAAGTGATGCATTGAATGTAGAAAAATTCATTGTCAAGACAAGGCAAATAAACTTACACATTCAAGAGAAAGTGAAGAAGTCTTAGGAGAAATACAAGAACATACATGATAAATGGCCTAGATTTGTTCAACTACTTAGCTAGGTTTCTTATGGACATTGTGTTGACTGGGCTTGTATCACTTTGTCCCTATGTCACATCATCTTCATCACTGTCTTTTCCACTTCCTCTAGGTGGCTTATATGGAACAATGTTTACTAATATCCCTTTTCTAAAATAGATCCCCCTCCAATGTGGATGTAGCCTATCCAATATAGTAAGAAGTAGTGTTCATTCTCTATCTACAATTAGTTGCATATTTAACAAGTTCTACTACTTTGTTCCTTCTTGGGAACCTTTCATTTAATCAACTCATAACCTCTCCCTAATGGGGGTAGTTCTAAGTTGATCCATCACATGTTTTTCCCTTCGAGGCATATTTAGGGTGAGGTATGTTTGTACTTTTATCTCCCTTAATGGGTTGAAGTGTTTGATATAATCATGTTTTCTTTTGTTCTCTTCTTATCCATATGTACTACCTATAAAATTGGTGTATGTAGGCTCTCAACCCCTTTGCTTCTATATGATTAGTCTCCTCACTTCTTCATTAGGTAAAGCCCCATCTGTTAGAACACTCTTTGTATTGGGTGGAAGATATTTGTAAGCCCTTGTTCTATATCCATTCGATCTAGACCCATCTATTTTTTAAATGCTTGGGACTTATACCTCACATCAATATAGAATCATTGGAGTTACTAATGTCCTCAACAAGGAACAATTATTACCCCAACCCACATTTTTTTCAACCATCCTACACATATTGTGAAGAATGTAGGTTGCATTCCATTCTCCATATAATATTTTGTAATGTGTGTCCCAAATTAGCGTTTTGTTGAATTATAAACCAAGATACTTGTAGTCAAATCTTTAAATTTCATATTTGTTGGGATTTTCTTCCTCTTTAGACACAATATAATTATCAGCTTTGTCTTGTTTGTGTTTGCTTCCATAGGAACCTTGGTGTGGAATGATTCCTAGGACAAAAGATGTTCTTTCACGCTATAAATTCTTCTTATTGGTAGTGTAGCCATCATTGACATAAAAGAGGATCTTTATTATCAACCCCACAATATGTATTCATATACATCTTTTAATGTTGATCCATACCTCCAGTTTATCGCCAAACAATGCCGATGATAAAGGGAACCCTTGTTTATCATCTAGAACTCCAACCTATCTTATGATTTCTCTCTTGGGGTTGTGTCAAAAGAATTTTGAAAGTAAACAAAGCAACATGAAGACTCGTCCTCTAACACTTACTGATGTTGAGAACCCCACATATTACAATAACCATTGTAAAAATTTATGGTTTGGTACTTAGAAGTCATTGGAATGTGCTTCCCAGACCTCTCTCCATGTACATGTAGAGTTGAACTGAAAGAGTGAATGATATGAAAGTAGTTGCAATATTCATGTAGGATACAGGTTACAGAAGTGCCAATATATTATATTGTGAGGCTCTACATTGTGGAAAGATGGCTCAAAAGCATGGAAGAGTTGGCAGTTACTAAAGCAGTATGTTACTTAGCATGGCAAGAAGTAAATCAATAGAAGGGAAAGGAAGAGAGGGGTTCCATCAATAAAAGAAAATTGTGCATCTATAGTGACTTGAATGTTTCAAAACAATCCATGCTCTTAGGCTTGAAATTTGACTCCAAGTATTTATGAAGAATTGTCACATTGTCCACTCCAAAAATAAATATTTGTAACAAAATGAAAAACACATATAACCTAATATGTGAGATGTGTCCCATTTGTGACATTGTGAGATCCAAAAATAGATCTACATAATAATATATTAGTAGTAGAATTCGATTGCTTGAGTAGTAAAAAGAAAAATTATAAAACCAAGAACTTATAAAATTTAATTTTAAATTAGCTAAATTGTAAAACACATTATGTAATTATATATCAAATTTCAATTTAAAATTTAGTTCACTTGAAACCTAAGCACACATCATGTTAGGAATAAAATATTTCATAGAAAAGCATCTATCCTGCTCACTTTGGCACATTACAATGGAGGATTACCATTTTCCCGAAATCACTTACATCCTTGCTCATTCCCAAGTCGAGGTTAACCCTAACATGTAAATTTTCATTGTTAGTTATAGAGAAAAACAAGTCATTTCTAAAAAATATTTGGATATATGCTTAAAATTTTCATTTGATGGTAAATATGTTTTTCAAATTCCAATTTATTGTGGAAATCTAGATTTTAGAATTTTAGATGGGTTATTTTGTTCATTAACTACTCTTAATATTCATTATTAGTTAAAAAAAATATAAGTAATTTTTGAAAATCTATTTGATTATATGATTATTAATGCTACTCATCTCATTCTTATGCTGATATTTACTCTATTTTGAAATTACTTAAGCAAGGCGATCTCTTGGGAGCTTGGTAGAGCCATAGTTAAGATGGAATTATACTGGTATTAATATCAATCTTAATCCTTATTCTTTTAGGTAAACTATATAAATACAACACTACAATATGGCCTCATGGAGAATGTTTAAGAGAAAATTAATGAGGCTGATCTGAAATTTCTATAAATAAGGTATGTGAGTGCTAATTGACGTTGATTTAGATAAGGTTATGATGTAGTAAACTATTAAAGAACATTTAACCTATGAGTGAGACTAGGTCACAAATAGGGCCTAGGGATTGAACTTCCAACATCCACCTGAGGTGCTCTTTCTATCTGTGGCACTTCCTTCCCAATTTGGATCTGTATATCCATACAATTTGTAGTCATGATATCTATCATAGTATAGTCCAAAGTCTGTCGTACCTTTTAGGTACCTCTTCACATGCTTTGCAGCTATCAGGTGAACACGTCTACGTTTAACTAGATACTGAATCAGGGTGTTCACACAAAGCACATATCTGGCCTAGTATTTGTGAGATACATTAATGACCCAATAATATGTATATATTGAGTTGCATCCACTAAATTAGATGATTCATCAGATAACTGCTTCAATTTGGTTTCCATGGGTGTGGCTATGAATTTACAATCCAACATATCAAATATTTTTAATATTTACATTGCATACTTTCCCTGGTTTAGAAAGAGTCCTTCTGGGATCTGCCACACTTCCAGCCCGATAAAATAGTGCATCAATCCAAGATCTTTCATCTCAAATTATTTAGGTAGTTTATTCTTGATTTCTTCTATCTATTTCTCATTTCCTGTCAGAAATAGATCATCCACATATAGTAATAATATGACAAGTTCATCATCCATAACCTTAAGGTAACGCTTAGGATCAGCTTTACTTTTGGTAAATCCCAAGATTGTCAAGAATCTATATATTCTTCCATACCAAGCTCTAGGGGCTTACTTCATTCCACACAGAGCCTTCTTCAACTTACATACATGAGTCACTCTATCTTCGACTTCAAATCCTTATGGTTGTTTGATGTATACTTCTTCCTCAATCACACCATTTAGGAATGTTGTCTTTACATCCATGTGGTGTATATTCCACTTCATCATGGAAGTAAGTGCCATGATGGTTCTAATGGAAGTGTACCTTGCTACTGGCGCAAATGTCTCTTCATAATCAATTCTCTCTATCTGAGAGAATCCTCTAGCCACAAATCTTTCTTGTATTTTTCGATACTTCCATCAACTGCATGTTTTATCTTGTAGATCCACTTGGAATATACCACACTATTGTTTTCTGGTTTGGGTACTATATCCAAAAAATCATTCTTCATTAGTGATTGGTATTCTTCCGTCATTGCTTATACCCATTCTTACTTTTGTACAACTTCCTCGTAAATGGTGGGTTCTTGATCTACAATATCACACATCAAAGCCATATAGTTGGAGACTGGATTTGATCTCTTTCTTGTTCTTGTGGATCCTTCTGGAGCTCCATACTTTTATGCTTCTTGTATGATTTCTCTTACCCAAGCAGGTTTTCTCTTTTGAGATATATCCATAGTATGGGGTTCCTAAGGTTCTAGCATATCATGATCTTCTGATGCTACTATTTCAAGAGAGGGTTCAACTTCTACCTTTCTGGGCGGTACATCCTCTTCATGTACTTATTCAATCTAACACCTTATGGATTTATTAAGAGATGTTTCTTTGTCAAATGTCACAACCCTACTAGTTTCTATACGATGGAATCCTGAAATTTATATACTAAAGGATTTGTATACAAGTCACAATATCCAACAAATATTCCCTTCTTTCTGGAAGGATCCAACTTGGTTCTATTTTCTTTTAGAATTTGAACATATACTAGACATCTAAATATCTTGAGATGGCTCACTTCAATTTTCATTCATGTATACATTTCTTTAGGAATCTTGAATCCAAGAGCACTATGAGATAATCTATTATGCACATACACAGTTTTTCTTGTTGCTTTAGCCCATAAGTGCATGGGAAGGTCTTGATCATGAATCATTGTCTTCATTGCTTCCATAACGGTTCTATTCTTTCTTTCTGCAACACCATTCTGTTGGGGGTTGTAGGGAGTGTTTAGTTCCCTCTTAATTCTAGCTTCTTTGCAGAAGGTTTCAAATTCTTTTGAAGTATATTCTCTACCATTATTTGTCTCGAGTGTCTCGATTCTTCTTTATGAATGGTTCTCTATCAAGGATTTGAATTCCTTGAATTTATGGAACACTTCACTCTTTGTCTTCAAGAAGTATATCCATGTCTTTCTTGAATAGTCATCATTAAATGTAACATAATATTCATATCCACTTAAATATGTGGAGGGCATAGGACCACATACATCATAATGAATTAATTCCAACGTACCTTTAGTATTTGTTCGCTCTTCGAAAATGGATTCTTGATGTTCTTTTCTCTTGCACATCCTTTGCAAGTAACTTCATGATCGTTCTTCAAATCTGGTAAACCTGTTACCACCTTGCTCACATAGGGTAATGATTTGCATTTGATGTGATCAAGCCTTCTATGCCATATTTCACTTGAGCTAGTGACCTCATGGACAAGGGTTATTTCTGGATGTCCCTTGAGTTTGATCTCATGCCATATTTCACTATCAAAAATAAATTTCCGATCTCATTCATCGATGAGATGTTGGATGAACTTCATGGGGCCAAGTACTTCTCAAAATTGGATCTCCAATATGGATATTATCAAATCAAAGTTAGAGTGGAAGACATAGAAAAAACCACTTTTTGCACTCATGAAGACCATTATGAGTTCAAAGTAATTCCCTTCGGATTGACTAACGCTCCAGCTACGTTTCAAGCCGCGATGAACGAATTGTTCCAACCATTTTTAAGAAAATTCATACTAGTATTTGTTTATGTCATCCTCATATATAGAAGAACATGGAAGGAGCATCTGGGACACTAAAGTTAAGTACTTACCATTTTTTAAGAAAACCAATTCTATGCAAAGAGGTCTAAATACACCTTTGGAAAATAAGAAGTGGACTACCTGGGTCATAAGATATCGAAGGAAGGAGTGAAATTCGATCCAAGTAAAATCAAGGCAACCATGGAATGGATAAAAATCGATATCATATTGAAGCTAAGGGGATTTCTAGGCCTAATAGGATACTATCGAATATTTGTAAAGAATTGTACCCATAAAAGCGCCTCTCTCACAAATTTATTGAAGAAAAATTCCTTCCAATGGAATAGTGAAGAAAAAAAATGTTTTGAAACATTAAAATGCATGATGTATTCAACGTCTATATTAGCCACTCCATACTTCACAAAACCTTTTGTAGTCGAATGCGACGCATCAGGTTTTGGACTAGGAGCAGTTTTGATGTAGGAAGGTCACCCAATAGCATTCGAAAGCAGAAAGCTCAACAAGAGAGAAAGTTTGAAGTCCACTTATGATAAAGAGACGCTGGCCATTATACATGCTTTAGAAAAATGGTGACAATACCTTCTAGGGAGAAAAATAATGATAAGAACAGACCAAAACAGTCTTCAATATCTCCTTTAGCAAAAAACATTGTCAACATAACACCAGAAGTGGACAGAAAAAATCTCTACCTTTGATTTGAAGATATTACATAAAAGAGGGAAAGACAATCTAGTCATCAATGCTCTATCTAGGAAGGATGAAGTCTAGGCATATGCAATTTCAATAGTTATTCCATAATGGTTGGACTAAATACGAAGAGAATACGCTAAATAGCCAAACACTTGCGCCTTAATCGAAGATCCAAATAGATGTCCAAAATTCGACTGGAGAAATGACATCTTGTGGTACAAAGGAAGGATCTATTTAAACCCAACATCAAGGTTTAAAACTAAGGTGATGATATAATCTTATGATTCACCCGCCACAGGACATGCACGTTTTTTCAAGACATATTACAATGCCATAGAATCGTTCTATTGGAAATAAATGCATAAATACATTAAACAATATGTAGCTGAGTGCAACATGTGTCAAAGGAATAAAAGTGAAAACATCATGACTCCAGGGCTACTCCACCCACTGCACATTTTGAAGAAAAAGTGGTAGGAAATTTCTATGGATTTTATTGAAGGGCTACCCTTATCAGATGGTAAGGATAAAATCCTTGTGGTAGTAGATCGACTAACGAAATCTCCACATTTTATGGGCATAAAGAAAACTGACTCCGCTAATCAAATCGCTAAAACGTTTTGTAAAAGTATTTACAAATTACATGGTTTTCCAAAAATTATAGTCAGCGACAGAGACGCCAAATTCACAAGCAAAATTTGGAAGGAATTCTCAAAGCAAACAAGGATCACTCTTAATATGAGCTCAGCATATCACCCACAAACAGATGGGAAAACAGAAGTGTTCAACAAATGTTTGGAAACCTATCTCCATAGTTTCATCAGAGACAAACATAACAAATGGTTACAATGGTTACACCTTGAAGAATGGTGGTATAACGCTACATATCACACATCGCCTAAGATTACTCCATTTCAAGCATTATATAGTTATGAACCACCCAAATGGAAGGAAATCATTCAAGGAAGCACAAAAGTACCGACTGTAAAAGATCAACTAGAAGATAACCAATGAATCATGTAAACACTCAAAGATAATTTAACTATGGAACAAAATCGTATGAAACAACAAGCATTCCAACATAGAACCAAGAGAGATTTTGAATTAGCAGATTGAGTATTTGTAAGACTTCAACCTTACAAACAATTATCACTAAAACAACAAGGAAAGAACAAATTAGCACCTAAGTTCTATGGTCCATACCAAATTATACAGAAGATTAGCCACATAGCATATGAGCTAAAGTTACGAGAGACAAGTCGAATTAACAACGTATTCCATGTATCAAATCTAAAAACGTTGTTGGGTCAACATCAATCAGTTCAAACAACACTTCTCGCTCTGGATGAAGAAGGAAAACTTATCTTAGAACCAAAAGCTATCATCATCATCAGAGAACGGAGATTACACACTAGAATGATCAAGGAATACCTCATTAAATGGAAGAATTGCCCAGAAGAAGATGCATCATGGGAAAAAGAGAAATTCGTTCAGCGCTATCCGTCATTACCCTCCTCATTTTAAAAAGAGAAGGAAAAGTTATAAATACTAAATTTAAAACACCAAACTAGGTTAATTTAGGATAATTTTAGTAATTAATGTAATTAAATGAAAGAGGTGACTTGAAAAGTCACCTCCCTTCTCCACTTAGGGTATAAATTACTTGGGGCACTTCTTATGTAACCATCTTATACATTATCATATAAATATTTTCTACACTACGTTCTTCTTCAGCCACTTTTTGTCCTTTCATAAAGTTTGTTGGTCAATAATTGTTTTTCATTTGATTAGTTCCATTTCAAATATTCAAACACTCAAGAAATATTTGTTAGATTTATGGTTTAAAAAGTGTATTACTAAAGCATAGGTGCAATGCATGGCTTTTGTTTGAATCTCATAAACATATTAATTAATCATTCATAAAGATTCAGAATGCAGAGACCATATAGTCATACTTTACAAGGGTCTCTCAAATCAAAGAACAACTTGAAGCAATGGATGAAGAAGTAGAGAATGCATAAATTGTGATAACCAACTTGAATGGCCTCCCAGGATCATGGGATTCATTCATTCAAGGAATGTGTACCAAAAGGAAGTGATTACCTTCAGCAGACTCTGGAAAGAGTGCACACAAGAAGAAACTCGATTCATAATAAGAGAAGAAAAGATGGGAACAACTGAAGATTAAGCACTCACGATTCAAAGAAGATCCCTCGAGCAATGAGGAATATGAAGAACTCAATTCTTGAAGAACCTCTTATCTATCTTAGAATTTGGATAAGAAATGATGTTGTAATGAATGAAGAAGATGATGAAGCTGAAAGAAGGAGTCTACCCATGAAACAAATAAAGATAAGTATTGAATTGTCATTTCATGATATTGTTTTGTTATGCATTTGTTTATATTCAATTGATGTGTTATGCATGATAGAATGTTTGCATTGATGACAGTATCCTACTAATATGCATGTGATGGGTAAGTATCTCATGGTGCTATACAACTCTCCACTGCTACTTATCTAGAATGAAACCTCTTTGCTGACATATTGGATTAGTGCACAATCTCAATGATGTCATGGTAGAGATGGAAGGCATATAGAAAGTTTCCGTGAGATATGGATGAATGTTGTATTGGCTAAAATAGTTGCATGATTATATATTTATGCATAAGAATTTGCCACTATGAATATTCCTTATGAAATGTTTCTAACCATACAAATGGTGCATTTGACTTGTAGGAAATATTGCGTACAAAAAAAGAAGGATGAGACTTGTTCCAAAGAACAAGTGACGACAGTTCAAGATTCACTCTACTAATCCAAAATGAAGAATGATGACTAGAATGTGATATTGAGACCTGAAGGGAAGTCTATAGTATCTTCCATATGGATCTGCAAGATCTAGCATGCAGTAGATGGAAACATCGTGGGATACAAGGCAAGATTCCTAGCATGAGGCTTCTCACGGAAAGAAGGCATAGACTACTAAGAGACATTTGCATCCACTGGGAGTTGAGATACATGACATGCAGACTCGTGTCTACAAATTAAAGAAGGCCTTTTACGGGCTCAGAAGGAACCCATGGTATAACACATACATGAGGAGCTTGAAGATCACCTAGAGTGATGAAGATATTAACCTTTGCTACAAGGTTGAAGATGAAATCCTATAGAGGATGACAAGCTCACAGATGGGTGCGATAAGAACGTTTTCAAGATCGAGGATCTTGGTATCCAGTGATCCTAGATGGATACATAGAATATTAGTAGCAGAGGAAGCTACTTGTCGCTCCATTACATAATGTTTCAATACATAGAGTATGAAAGGCAGAGGGAGAATGATGCTTCGCTTTAGAGGGAGTGACTGTAGAAGATCCCAAGGTTTGACATGGTACAATAGGATGGACATATTACTGATGGCTCTAGGATTTACTGAGACATTTGCGTCAAGGTTGAAGGAGGAAGACCAGTTATGCTCTTGTTACATGTCGATGACTTTTTCCTGACAAGAAAAGAGGAACTCATTAGAGATGCAAGAAGGAGACTTGCTACCGAATTTGAGATGAAGGACTTGGATATGATGCACTACTTTCTAGGCATGGAGGTGTGGCAAAGTGCAGATGGAATCTCCCTGGGACAAGGGAAGTATGCAGTAGAAATCCTGAAGAGGTTCAGGATGATGGACTGCAAGGCCATGACCACACCTATGGCATCAAATTTGAAGCTATTGAGTGATGCTTCATCAGAGTTGGTTGATGCTACGATGTATCGTCAAATGATTGGGTCCTTGATGTACTTGACAAATACAAGACTAGATATTTGCTTTTTTGTGAACACATTGAGCCAGTTCTTGACAGATCCGAGACATGTTCACCTGATTGCTGCAAAGCATATTCTGAGGTACCTAAAGGGTACAATTGACTATGGGCTCAAGTATGAGATGAATCAAAAGATTAACCTGGAGGGTTATGTGGATTCCGATTGGGTAGGAAGTGCCATTGATAGGAAGAGCACTTCAGGGTGCTAATTCAGTATGGGATCAAGTGTGATCTCTTGGTTTAGTAGGAAGCAGTCCTACGTGGCACTGAGTACAGCCGAGGCAAAATATGTTTCCACTTGCTCAACTATTTGGGAGGTAGTATGTTTCTTTTGAAAGCTACTATTTGATTTGATTGATCTGACTTGAATTTTTGTATGATGCAGAGAGGAGAAGTGAAGCTCCAGTATGTGATCTAGATTGAGATCTCTCAAAAGAGTGAGTGATGAGTTCTAGCATAGCCAGTGAGGCAGGTTGTCTGAGCATAAAATCCTGGTGAAGCTCGTAGGTTGCTCAAATGTAAACAGTCCTGTAGGTTGTCCTCGGATGTAATCGGTATTGGCAAAGCTCGCAGGTTATACTTGGACGTAATCAGTCGTGATGTGATTCTATTCTAGAAATGGCTAGAGTGAAGTTTGAGTACTTTAGAAGAGAAGCTTGGTGTTCTCCAGATCGATGTTCCTTCCAAGGGGAACTGATGAGCCCATGAGCCTTTCTGCAATGGATGTTGGATGTGTTCCTCGTATGGTCGGATATAAGTGTTGATCCTTTTTGACATGCTGGCAGGTTGGGCCTCCCATGGTCAGATGTAAGCACTGAGCCTTTTTGACATGGTGGCAGGCTGGGCCTCCCATGGTCGGATGTAAGTGTTGAGCCTTTCCAATATGGTGCAGGTCGGGCCTCCCATGGTCGTATGTAACCACTAATCCTTTCTAACATGGTGGCAGGCTGGGCCTCCCATGGTCAAATATAAGTGTTGAGCCTTTCTGACATGGTGGCAGGATGGGCCTCCCATGGTCAGATGTAAGCGCAGAGCCTTTCCCAGGATTGTAGATGGTGTGTCCTGCCATGCTGGTGGATGTAAGTGTAGAGCCTTTCCTCAGATGGTAGATGGTGTTTCCTACCATGCCGGTGGATGTAAGTGCAAAGCCTTTCCTCGGATGGTAGATGGTGTGTCCTACCATTACTGTGGATTTTAAGTGCAGAGCCTTTCCTCGGATGGTAGATGGTGTGTCCTACCATGCCGATGGATGTAAGTTCATATCCTTTCCTTGGATGGTAGATGGTGTGTCCTACCATGTCGGTGGATGTGAGTGTTGGGCCTTTCTAACATGGTGACAGACTGGGCCTCCCATTGTCAGATGTGAGTGTTGGGCGTGCCTTTCTGACATGGATGCTGGATGTGTTCCTCCCATGGTCAGATATAAGTGCGGGGTGGGCCTTTCTGACATGGATGCTGGATGTGTTCCTCCCATGGTCAGATATAAGTGTTGGGGGGGCCTTTCTGACATGGATGTTGGATTTGTTCCTCCCATGGTTAGATATAAGTGTTGAAGAAGATGAAGACCTACATGGAGGCTAGGCCTACAACCAGCATGAAAAGGGGTTGGCTCTGTAGAACTTCCTGTGACGAGAAGAATTGAGAGATAGCACCATTTGATCGAGATAGAGGGAGCAGTGACAATGATGATGATCCAGTGATGATCTAGCTTTAATGATGATCCGATGATGAAGACTTGTGCTGATGAATTGTGTCAAGAGAATGCCTTCCTAGTTAAGAGGGAGTGTTGATGTATTTGTAATTTCAGAATGTATTCACTTATATATCTTATATTGTACCTTGATGTTCCTATTGAGAGAATCATTTGTATTTCATTGTACCCCGATGTTCCTATTAGGAGAGTCATTAATATAATAAAGTCATGTAAAGTCCCCACAGTTGAGGGGCACTAGGGTTATTATACTCTCCTAGAGAAGTTGGCCCTGGTAAGTGATTGTTAAGTGAGAAACTAGTATAAATAGAGAGTGAGTCTCTCTATTTGTAACACACACTCACCCAGCTATAGCGCATAGGTGAGAGAAGAGGAGCTCACACAATTGAGAGAGAGAATAGTTGTTGGAGATCATCTTTCTGTCTTTGGGTTTTACTGCTGCCATTGGTGCTCATTCTATCTCTGAGGAATCTGTGGGGTTTTCTCCTTTATAGTTTCCCCGAGGAAAATATTTATGTCTATTGTCTCTTGTGATTGATTTTTGTGCATGTTATTCTCTCAGATAAGATCCTAATTTCATATTGCTTAAATGATAAAAATCTAACACAACACTTAACTACATTGCTTACAGATTTTGAAGAAGAGTTGAAGTACTTAGGAGACTGGCCCAAAGTTGAGGACATGCATATTAGGAAAGAAGTTGAGGTAATGAATTAAACTTTAGCAAATCAAATTTTGTAAATAAATGTGAATGTATATTTACCAAAGAGGAAAGAGGAATTGTATTGGAAGATAGTAAAAGGACCTCTCTACAAGAGGATAAGGTGGATGAAGACCATACTAAGTTTGCATGCCAAGACAAGTTCGAGGAAATATTAATTCAACAAAAGAATTGTGTAAACAAACAAAAGAACATTTCTTTGAGGCAAATCAAGCAGCAGGTGGACTTGTGTGACAAGAATATGAGGCAGCCATATTCCATATAAAGTATGAGGAAGAGCTAAGAGAATATGCACAAGGAGGAAATACAAAACAGAAAAATGTTTCAAGGGACGCCCAAAATTTTAAAGATGCTTCTAAAACTAACACAAGTTTAAAGAATATGGATGAGGACAAGACTCAAGGCTATACATATGAAGGATTGTGTGGAGGAGGAAGCAAAATTATAGTTATGACTAAAGAGTAGTTTCAAGAATGTCCTGAAGGGAATGTTTTCGATAATATGTTTAATATGTGTGCAGGTGTAACTACAAAGGAAATATGTGATGCAGAGAGCAGGACAAAATTGGCGCATGAAGATAGCCAAAGGAAAGGTAGAGATTAAAAGCATCATTCAGATGTATTGTTCATAAATTTTATTGAGGAGATCAGATTTATGGGGAAGTGGCTACTCGGTCTAAATATTGAGGAAATCTGCACAAAGATTGCAAATGGAAAGTGTGAAGTGGAAGAGATGGAATTCATAGAAGGATGGTTCACCAACAAAAAGATTGAAGAGTACTACATAGAGTTTGTAAGCCTAATCCAAACTGATTCTAAGAAACATATTGGGAATCCAAACACCGGTGGCATAATTGAGGAGCTAGAAGAAGAAACTTATTGTCTTGAGAGACATTATGGTGGATAAAGCTGCAGAGTATGACCAACAAGTTGTCAAAGAATTATTTGAATCGAAATTTAATAAGAGTCTTGTAACTCTTATGCCAAAGGATATATAACAACAAATGAAAGATGAACAATCAATTTCAGCCAAAGAGCGGTAACATGTACCAGGAAAGGGACAAGCTAGACATATAAATTGATGAAATATGGGTGTTGATGCATAGGAACTACATTGAAGTGAAAATATACATCAAGAAGAAGAAAGTATTCAGTCACAGATTAAAGTTAGATGAGAAAGACTACATTGGCAAGGAAAATGGTAAGAAAGCACATAAAGTATGGGATCTTGGAGTGTTGAAATTGACAGCGGCAGAGGCAATTGAATAGCAGCATAATGAAGTGGATGATCATCTACAGTCACTAAATTTTGGGATCCATGAGGATTGTTACATGAAAGGATTATGACCAAGAGTTCATAAACCTTTTTTTTTCCTTGGGAGTCTGATGCAAGAGCATTAAAGCTCTTGATTTGTTCAACTTTTGGAGGATAAGCTCAGAACAAAGGGTTCTGATTTTTTAGAAGAATTTATATTCTTCTATGTAAGTATTTTAAATTTAATGTTAGATAGGGCAAGTGATAGTCTAGGATGTTTGAATGTAATCAAATATGCACTTGTTAGCATAATTCAAGGAGTCATTAGAAGTTAGGTTAAGATTCAATTATTAGAAACTGTTGTAGTTAGTTACAAGAAGGTAGTTGGACATGTTAGAGATTATATTGTAATTTATTTATATTGTTAGCCCACTAGAAAAATAGAGGTTTGAAAGTTCAAGAAAGAGTTCAAGAGGTATGACCATGGAATCTTGAATTAGGTCCTAGAATATAGGCTAGGGATATTACATGTGTATATTTGCAGTTTATTAATGGAAAAGAGATTCATAAAGTATGTATGTTGCATTTATGTATCTATGTGCATGTTGGACTCTACGAATATTTAAATTGATTAAATGATTTGGGCATACATAACCCTAAGTACAATCCATGCTCTACTATATTTTTTAGGAGAGGATGAGATTGTTGATTCCATTGAAGTAAGAGAATGGGTTAAAATCAATTGTGTGAGATTCTAGTTCCAAAGAATGGAATATGAACTCTTGAAGAAGAATCGATCTTCGAATCGATTAAAGAGCTTGCAGAAGAGTGTGTTGAGCATACTGGTGCCAGAGTAACCCTATTGGATTTTATATATTGATTATTAGTTGTAAGGTATGTTAATGGAGTAAAAAAATACCCATGCGCAGGTCATAAATCAAATGATGACTAACATATGGCCAACCCGTGAGATTGGGAGTCGATGTTTGCAAAATAACCATCGATAATCATAAACTCGATATTTTGGAGTGAAATGTTTGCTTCGGTATATCGTAGTGGGTCTGGAATGAACTTTGTATTTGTTGAAAATGCTACAGGTAAAGTATGTGAAATAAGGGTTTGTTTCTTCTCTTTAAAAGTGTTGAACAACGTCACAGAGTCTAGCTATTGACTGAATACATGAAATTACATGCCTTTGAACTAGTGTCATTAAATCCAATTTAAAGAGCAAACGCTTGGTAGTTTGATAACGTTATTTCTCGTTTGAATGATTTCTTTGTTGAAGAATATCATTGTTTTTTATTTTGTTAACTTGTTTCTCTCAAAAGAGAAGAGATAGTATTTTATTTAACCATGACCAGTCCAATCCATGAGATTCTTGCTCAGTGTTCCCAGGAGAAAAAGTGAAGGCGTTGTGGAAGATTGTAGATGGAAAAATAAAGACAGAGTAATCATGTCCCATATTACAGGCTTGGGGTATTCCTGTAAATCCTTTTAATTTTTAAATTGGTTGTTCAGCTACTGCTGGTTGAAGTTGTGAGCGTCTTCTTGTTATTAGTGGATAAGCGAATCACTGGTTGCCACACTAAAGATTGAACTGAGCAATTGAAATTGGAACTGGTGTGTGTATCCTCCCGAAGCTTGCACCATATGTCCTCCTGTATCACTTCTATTTTGGATTGCAGAGTGAACTAATTTCAGATGGACACAATGGTGGATGATTGCTTAGATATTATTGTTCAACAGTTACAAGGGAAAAGGTGAGTTATGAAATGATGAGTTATATGCTTGTTTTTGTTACTTGTCTCCCTTTAAGGAAAGCCTTTATAATATTTAGTTCAATTATTGATTTCATGTTATTAAAATAACATCTCATCCTACAGGGTTGTAGGCTTCGAAACTCATCTTACATGTTTTTTTCAGGATGCATGTGGTAGCCTATAACCTTGTAGGCTGAGATATCTCAACCTACATGGTTGTAGGTTGCCACATGTAACCTACGGAACTCCTTGCAAGTTATATGTGGCAGCCTACAACCTTGTAAGCTGAGATATCTCAATAGGTTTCATATGAACTTTATCTTACTAGGTATTTTCTTATACAAATTAGAGGACTGATAGGTTCTCCAGTGCAAGAGAGAAGCGGTATGAATTCATTCAAAAACGGTAACATTGCATCTCTCAAGAATTTCTCATTCTTTATAAGGAAGTATGATTATTACAAAATAGATAGAGGTGAATTGGGTTGTCATAAAAACTAAAATTAATTTGGGGAGATCAATCATCTTTCTTTGTTATACACAGGTTTCAATCTATGTTGTTTAAATGATAATTCTTTATCTTTATTACTAAAACACAACTTAACAAAACATATCTTCATATTAAACAAATATACTAACATTATATTAGGTACTTTTTTCCACTGGTGTAGATAACATAAAAGACGCGATTCCTTTCCCTAGACATATAGGTAAAGCACAGCCCTAAATAGTATTTGGTTTCAGTGGTATCTGAATACATATAATTATGATCAATGTGAAAATTTTGTCTTAATATTTTTGTGAAACTGATTCTCTCCTTGATATAGAGAAAATTGTTTCTCTTTTGTTCGTTTTTATAGTGCATTGCATTACAACTATTGGTTTGGTTTGTTGAGATTGCGATTTTTTATTTATTAATATAAATATTTTGTTTATTTAAAATAGTTGTGTAGTGATATATTCATTGTGATCTATTTTGTAATTTAGCATTCAATTCGCATTATCAATGATTGGATCTTGGATCTGTGCTTTTAGCATTATCTGCTTCTTTTGAGTGTGATCTCTTATGGCATTTATGTTAAAGCAAGTATGTATCTTTGATTCCTTGAAACAAATAACCCCACACATATATTTAATAAATCCATTGGTATTAATAATAATTCTTTATTTTAAGTAAGATGAACTCAAATTAACTAATAGCTACCCTCTCTTTCAACAAATTATTGTTTATCTTCACGTCTCTATCTTTGTAATGGTCAATGTTATAACTATTTTACTACTCGATCTTCTTTGTTTTCTTAACCCTTCATCTTTAACGGGTTTAACAACTTGTAACAGTTTGACACTTCAATGATCCATTATTTCTCAACTTCTAATATATGTAATGCTTTTGTGTCAATGCACTCTGCCACATTATTTTGTCTATCATATTTTTTATTCTCTCTTTTATGATCCTTCTCTATAATATCACCTTAATCCTCTAGAACCAAAAGCTCATCATGCATTCTCATATTGATTTCCACTTGCTCCCATGTAGCTATTACAACATCTTTGGATTTCTTGGCTTCTTTATTTTATGATGGCTTCAACCATTTTTTTCATGATTTTTTGATCCAACGTCTATATGGCCCATTAGGTAACTATCATTCAACCTTCCATCATGTGGCCTTCCATATTCCATGAATGTAACTAAAAAATGTATATTCTATGTACTCTATCTCAATGCCTCCTCTTCCTATGTATAATCAATTGAGTGCCTAATGTCTTTCCATGTTTCCCATTCATCTATTTGGATCTAAAGGGTTCTCAAGACCTTGTTGTGTTACTATTTCCATAACACCAATATCCTATGGAGTATTTGTCATTTGATTTTGATCATGTATAATTCGTTACTAGATCAATGGTCCTTATTGTTGCTATCTTCATCGACATAGTGAACACACATCAGTGATACATCCAAGAATGATGCAAAAAATAATTTATTATTGGACATATATTAAAGAACAAACGAAGGATTTATCTTCATGGAGGCATCCATCATGACTACGACACACACATTCATTCTAGATAGTTGGAAAACTCTTATGGCATTCCTAGCACATCAAAACTCTAGTATGCCTAGAAGATTACTTTTATATATGTGCCTAGTAGTGGACACACTCCCCAATAACTTCTCTTGCATTTTCATAAATATATGGTGTGTTCCATATGATCTTGGTGTTTTATGTCCCTTGCCTCTTATTATGACTCGCAATTTACTATTATATGCATATTACTCGTGTCTTTTGTTCGCACTAGTCCTCCAATTGAGCCACAATTCATAGCCCTCTACTTGTATAACACCCCATGACAAGATGTTCAACCCCACTACCAACCCAACCAACATCTTCAAAGAGAAGTACAAATAAATTAAGGACACTACCATCTCATCCAATGATCCATGAGAACAATGAGCCCCCCTTGAATATGTTACAAACGTAGAAAGAAGAGTAGTAGCTTGTTGTTTTCCCACTGCATGAATAAGCATAGTTGCATATTTGAAATGCATATTTTTGTGTTTACTTTATGTTGTTGTTAGTAATTTCCAGCAGTATGTGTAGCATAATTTGTATTTAAGTTAAATCTATTGAGTGAATGTGCAATTCTCACTACCATGGTGTAATGCTCTTCTTGTTGATTTAAACTCTATTGTTTTATTGATGATTCAGGTGAATTGTTGAAACTACCAGATGTGTCCTCTGATGAAAGTATTTTACCAACCTTGTATGGTGAACTTTGGCCTCCAACATCATTTGAAGGTTAGACCTGTGTCAACAAATGTGCTCTATATATGAATCCATGCTAGTATTTTCCTCTTGTTGTATATTCCAGTTTAGGAAGTTGTAATTAATGTTTTAAGTTTATGTAGTGTATATTCCATTTCTATTGGTCATGATAATAGGAACTTATTGTGCTAGTTGAATCATTTGTAGTGCATCTTAAGTGAGAAAGCTTGTAGCATATTTGGATCCAATTCCTCTTATATTCTTTAAATTGCACTAATTAATAGTTGCTCATTGTTTATTTGTAATATTTGTAGATAGTGGACTTCATTGCAATCCCATTGAGGATGGGAAGTGAAGTGGCTCAACAAGAATTGGTCTAGTTGGGTGTTATTCAAAATATTATACAACTATTTTTTGAGTATGTCATATCTACACTTGTTAATTTTGAATTAACTATTATACAATTGATGAAGACATTGGTTATTGAACCTATAAGTGATGCTTGTTTGTAATGGTCTATACAGTTATCCATTTAACAACTCCTTGAATAGTGAAGTGGAGATCATCATAGTAGCATGCTTATAGAGAAATAATACAACTCTTATTAAGCACCTCCTTCAAGATTGCAACTTAGTTAGAAACATTTTGGTAGTAGACAAAAATCCCACTATTCATGTTGATCAAAATAAGGTACTTGCATAACAATGAAAACTAGGTACTACTAATTTAGTATTTTTAGGTATTTACTTTGTAGCTTTAAATATAACATTTATAACATTTCCTTCTATGAAAATGTGATTGACTTATGGCAACTCAAATACCTAGTAGTACTAAGGATCACTTACAATTTTTTAATATTGAGATGAAGGAATAGATGAAGTCATATAAACTTATTGAACAGGTGAAACTAGTTCCTTTATTTCTAAGTGATTTTTTGGATGAATTAGAGCCTATCAATTCATTGAATGTGATATGGAAAAATTGGACAATTCATGTCATCCCATGTTTGATGAATGCCATATGTAGGTTGTATTTTGGAAGTGGATAACACCAAATATTTTGGGACTTGTTATGCAGACTTCAGCCTATCATGGGTCCTTGGAAGGTAACAAATTGGCCCTGTCTCATAATTGCGTTGCTTCACATATTGAACTTATGCATATATTATTTCCCTTTCTTTGAAGCTATGGTATTATCCGTTTCGATACTTGTATCCTTTTTTTTGTGAAGATGGTATTTGAAAGGTAACTATGATACAAGTTTGAATATGGAATAAATTCTTATTTCATTTGCGTTCATGAAGTTGTTGTTCATTATGCAAGAAATGGTATGCATTTTTTTTAGTATTTACACATTGCATTATAGGGGATGTTGAGCCTACAAGAATATTTAATCGAATTGGAAATTTAACTGGTAACCAAATAATAAACTACCAGTGCGATCCATCTGAGAAGTGGCTTGTTTTGATTGGAATTGCTTTTCGGGAACATGAAGTATGGGTTGTCTTATTATTTGTTTTGCTATTGATGAAGATATGATAATGTTTTTCCATTTATATTTCATGGACATATCCTAACCTATGCCAAGTTTTATTGATATAGGCCTCAATTTCTTAAGGGGAACATGCAACTGTTTTTTGTAGCTCAACAACGCAATCACGATTTAGAAGCTTGTGCTGCAACATTTGCATCATTTAAGATGGAAAATTTCTCTCCTCCCCCCGTAATATGCATCACTTTTCTTTCTTCTGGTTATATGTAAGGTTTGGAGCAAAGTAGGTGCTTGTTTCTCAACCTTTGAATTGTCATGTTTACAGTAAATAATATACATCGTTTTATTATATGCAACATTAGATTTGTTTATTTGTAGCTTCTTGGGAATGAAAATCCTTTTATCTTTATTTCATTTGATTCAAAGACCATATCATGTACATGAGGATTACAAGAGCTAAGAATATGGAGGAATTTTTTGGCCTCAAAGTAGGGAATGCCACCCTTTGATTCTAGCAATAGATCCGAGCAGAGAGGATAAACTTCCAAGATCCAATATAGTTGCAAATGGAATCCTCAATCACAGTGAAAGAGCGAATACAATCGCAGATGGCATCCTCATGTTTTTTTTTGGTGACTTGATTTAGAGAACTACAAAAGAAAACTCTTAGTTGGATATCTAACATTATAAATATGTGAAGCATTTCTCATGCTTATGTTGTTATTGATTCCATTTGGGCATTGTGCATATGTTATGTAAATCTTTGTTCCATTGGTTATTGAATATATTTGTTTTATACTCAATTGGATGTCTATGTATCATTTATGCTATGGTCACTTAGTACATGTTTGCTTACTATTCTTTTTTTTTTGGTAAATGGTCATTTGATTTGTGATGAGTTTTTTTTGGTTGGGTTTGTATTTACTTAAATTTTTATCAGCTTATTAAAGCCTAATGGTTTAGTCTTTTAGCTTATGACAACACATCCATCAGAGGACCCAACACTTTGAGGTGAATTTAAATACATGTTTTAGCTTTTGACAAGATTGACAGCCTAACCTCACCCTAACCTTAACCTTGTTTATTCACAAAACTAATCAATACATGTTTTGGATGCTAACAAGATTGACAACATCATGTTGACCTTGTTTATTCTAGGAAATAATGAGGAACCCATGGAAAAGATGATCTTATAAGTTTACAATGTCCACTTGGATGTATTGTTGCCCTATGAGAGGACATGGAGAGGACTAGACCAATTCATTATATTTCTTATAACACTACTCATATGCACATGAATATTGTTCCATGGAATGCTACTAAGGAGCTAGAGGCCTTAAAACCAAGCAATGGAAATTGCCTTGTAAGTTTGTATTTGAATGTCTTAATTACTGTCTCTTATTTCCAAAGACGTATTTAGACAAGGTATGTTACCAAGTTTGGTTTTGGTCATTCATTGGTCACTGATAAAATTATCTTATATTATTTGACCTTATTCAAGCCTTAATCCCAATAAGGCGGATATGATGCATTGTACTACTTTATAACTTCTATATTTTTTACATATTTTATATATTGCTTCTTTTATAATATGGTATGTATTTTCTCAAAAAAACTGGGTTACAAACTCAACTCTAAATTTCATTAACTGGATTATAATTTATAGCAAGATATGAACAACATGAAGTTTTACAACAACTATTAAACCATCTACTCACTATGAACCGACCACCGACCCATTTACACTTTAAATAATCTACTAGGAAATATGAAGTGGTTATTCATTTTAAATTAAATATCTTGACAAATTCATGAAGAGGAAGAGATAGAGAAGATGGTCCATTATGGTTGTTGGGATTTTCAATGTCATTATGAGTTGTCAATTTCCACTAGTGCACTTGCATTGTTTGGTTTGTGTCTATGACAAAGATTAGCTCACCAAGGTAGTGCAGCAAGTATAGCACAACCAAACTTGTTAACTCAACAAACATGGTGTACTACCATAACAGTGCATCTAGGAATATTAGCATGTCTATGGCACTACCAATTTGCTACTTCAATACATGTCAAATTTGTCCAAAATAATGTACACACAATGGCCAAATCTGGGTACCAATGCTTAGCCAATTTCTTAGGGTGAACCTATATTTAGTGTGACAAATTCTTGGGGTAAACCTATCTTTATTGCAACTCCTCTAGTCATGGAATTTCTATGTTAGTTTGTATCCAATGGAAAAACTGGAAGCAGATTCCATTGGATTGGAGGGATCACTCTACAACATTTAAAAAGCATGGTGCAACGAGGACAACAAGAAAGAAACATCTATTCAAAAGAGCAGAGCATAGAAATTATTAGAAGGCTAGAGGTTGATGACAAAACCCTAATGATGGGAAGGATGATCAAAGAATTTAGGGGTAGGGGATCACCCCAACTACTCATTTCAATGAATTGCATGTCTTATATGCACATGACTTGTTATTTTTCTTCCACATGGTTGTCTCACAAAGTGTTGGATCTATGCTACATAATAACAAAATTCAAGAGGAGCTAAGAAAGCTCCAGTTACAATTTCAATAAAGAATGGAGTTGAGTAAGATTATTCTTGTAAAATATGTGAAGTGTTTCTTATGCTTATTAGGTTTCTTATGCTATAAATATGTGAAGCATTTATTATACTTATGATGTTATTACAATTGACATTTGGACATTGTACATATGTTGTGTAAATCTTTTCATCACCTGTTAATGAATAACTTTGTTTTATTCTTAGTTGACTGTTTTTTCTTCATTTAGTACATATCTACTTATTCTTGATGTTATTGTGATAAAATAGTCAATCAATTTGAGGAAAACTTCTTGTTGGGATGTTGTATGTACATTTACTCAAGTGTTTCTTAATTTATAAATATTGGCAGTGCATCCACTAGAAGACCCATGACATATAATATTCACATACCCTCGTTTAACAATATGTAAAGTATTGCTTAGAGGCTACAACAATGTCCTCTTGCTAGAGATGATTACCCTGACAACTTTGAAATTGATGTGATGGTAAGCTATTTATAACCGTCATTTCATGAAATATGACTATGCTCTATTTTTGTTAGAAAATAAGTTAGATTTAATTCAAGTGTGAGTCGTGATTACATTCAAATAGAGCTGTAAATATTTGGAGTAGTGACTTCTGAGATTTAACAAGTTTTCATGTCCGTGAAAAATTCAAAGTACTCCACTAGATGAACTAATGAAAGATCCATCTCTTTGAACATATCTCCTAAATATAGTGACAAGATTAATGGCACTAGAGATTCAAATGAGATTGACATCAGGGAGGAACAAGAGGTTTGTATTATGAAATTTAATCTATATATTGAATAAGAGATCTGTATTTTGTACCAATTTTGTTGGTAGTGTTCTACTGGAGAAAAAAATGAAGTGTAATTTCCTTTTGATTTGACATTTATTTAAGGTTTGGTAGTTATTTTTATCATCCTAACGGTTTTATTAACTCTAAATACAACATCACATTTGGACATTTATATTTCAATTCAGTTTTGTTTCTTTATCACTTGAGTTTTCACAATGAGTAATTTGCTCTCTAGCAATGCGAAGTGCCCTTACAGATGGATTCTATTCACCTTTCTGATAAATAGAGGTATTAAAAATTCCATGAAAAAAATGATACCTATGATATTTTGGAAAAAATAGGGGTTTTTAAAATTAGAATGATGTGTTAGGGGGGGGGTCAAAAAAAGGATTCTGGGATGTATTTTTCAATATTTTGTGAAATTAGGGATATTCTTTAGTATCTCATGAACGAACGCGCTATGGTGCATGTTCACTGAGTGAAACCCCCATTCCTTGAATTAGGGTCTACATAGTGCTTTAGATGGGACCTATTAATTTTTTAAGAGAATAAACTATCATGTTCATCCTTGAGGAGATAATAATTATTACCAACTAAGGATGCAACAACATAAGGTACCAACCATAGTTTATGTAATTTGGTTTATTTTCTTTTGTTGTAATGAGATGAATCCCACAACATGACTTTTTGGACAATTTCAAAGGTGGTAGTCTTTTCCTTCTTATCAAAGTACTTTTTAACAACTTGTTGCCTTCCTTTCATGTTTTCTAAAGCATGTTTCCTCTATTCCTCGACAAATCCAATACCATATGAAACCTTTGAGTTAGTTTAGATGAAATCAATTCCTTCTATTACAAAGTGAGATGAAAAGAATCTAACTCTAGCTCGATAGGCATGATTACATCTTGGCCATATAGCATCTAGAAGAGATTCTCTCAAGTACCAATCTTGGTCATGGAATGATATACTCATAGAGCATAAGGTAGATAGATATATCATTGATGAGGCTTGTCTCCTGTACTTTTATTTACAATTTAATCAAGTTCTTATATATTGACTTAGCCTAACATTTCCATTGATAACAAGTGGAAGAAGTGTAATGCTTTACCTTTAACTTGCTACAAAACTAAGCCAACTACCTAAAGATGAAGTTAGGCCCATTTCCAGAAACTATTTTCAAAGGGAGAGTGAAAAATATTTACTTCAAGAAATTTGATCATTTGATTATATTTTTCATTTTTTAAGGGAACAACTTCTAACAAGTTTTGGTAAAATAACCAATAGTTGTGAGGATAAATATATGGCCAACATAGGAGGGAGGATTAATGGGACCATCAAAGTCTAAACCCCACTTGGAAAAATGGAAAAATAGTTATAATTGGATGCAAAGGAAAAGAAAAAAAAATTTCTCTCCCTATTTCTCATTGACATGCATCACGAGAGAAAAAAACTTAAATGAATTTTAAAAAATTGATCTCCAATAAGAACTAGTGTGGAGAATTTTGTAAGTAGTGGCCCTTGCACCAAAATGTCTAACAATGTGGATGGCCCCAACAACTGTACCTTGTTAAAATCCTAACATGCTCTGCATAATCTCCTCATTAGCACTATGTAAGAGCATACCATTAAGGGACTTACAAAACAAAAAAATACCCAAGGTGAGATACTTGCAGGATTCTGACCTCAATCTTCTTCATTCACTACTTTCAAGGTGAGGAGGACAACATTCATTTCACAAGTAGTAACACATGTCTCAATATTAGGAATGACTCATTACATATGCATCCTCACACTCAATTGAAATCAAGGTTGAGAGAGAATTATATTTTAGATATGTCCCCGGACTTGGTTCAAGATGTTAAGCCAAATGGAGGGTAAAATCCCACACCAAATCCTTTACTTCGATAGTATGAGAAGTATATATAGGGAGTCATGTTCCTAGATATATGTAATCCAATGAGCGAAATGGGAAAGTTTGCATGAGAAAATAGTTTGAGACAATAGAAACTTGACAATAGGAAAGGAAACCTGCTTACCAAAGATAAAGCTTGAAATTGTTCAATAAACTTTCACCGAGAAATATTTGTTTTTTAAATGAAAATATATTTCAACTTGGTGTCCAAAATACTTTGGATAATGAAATCGACTAGTTGTTCAAAACATTTTTCATCATTTTGTAAGAACATAGTTGCAATGGAATATTCAGTATCATATGTATATATGATAAATTCCTTAGAAAAGTTAGGTTTAGCAAATACATGTGCAAATCAGGAGATTGCATATTTTATCTTATATAAGGATTTTTTGTACAAAAATTCCAAGTAAACCCATGGTCCTTCTCAACAACTTATGAATAGTATAACCATTCTATTAAAATATGGGATGAACCTTGAAATAGACTTAATCTTTCCCATGAAGGATTGAATTCCCTTCTTTCAATAAAGGATTAGAAGTTGTTATAGGAAAAATATATCCATTGAGATGGATCCCACCTATCCAACAATCAAGATAGTGACAACCTATTTGGTAGCTCAACACAAGGCATAGGTTACTTGAACGTTAGATGGTCCTATGTTTGAGACAGAAAAAGAGAAAGGACGATAAGTGTAAGATTTTGGTACAAGCCCCCATAGGACCTTTTGAACTGGGTATTTTCCTTCCTCGAATCCCTTGGGGGTTCAAAACATCCAGTAAGTGTGAATTTGGGTGTTATATATGAAATATTATCTCATTGTTTTTTTGTACCAGCAAGATAATAGGAGCGAAAAACAAGTTTTTTGCTCCCTTTTAAGCTCAGAGATTATACTAGATTGGCTCTCAACGTCTACTATAATCTAGGAAAACTTAGTACAAGATTTGGTTATGAAATTGTCTTATGAATATTAACTAAAATGGAAACATAACAACCATAGCCACATTTTGAATGTGGTTTGAAAATCTGGACAGCGAATAAAAGGTGTGAGTAGAAATTTATCCAACTAAAAATGAAGTTGAAAATGAACCTAGACTTGCCTAGAAAGTGCACAAGACAAGTTATAATAGAGGCTAGTTGATTTTACTTGGGTTTGGGAATTAAAAAGAACCAACTAATGTGTCATCATATCCTTACTAATCAGGTTAATAAGGATGTAAATTAAACCATAAATGATTTTGTTAAGATTTCTATATCAAATTAAGGCCTGAAAATTGAAAATATGAAAAGGAAGGGCTGGAGGTATCTCTTTGTTGCATTATTTTTAACTGTTCTAACTGGTGTTGGCTATATTAACATAAGATTGAGTGCTTGATTATGTAAACTTATGATATTGTATCTCTCTTCATCAACAATCAAGGCTTCCATAATATTTTAAGGGTCCTTTGATTGAGGCTCACTATCTTGTAGTACAATATTCGTGGTATTAACAAAGTGAGTTAGCATACATCACATGGTTAGAAACATGAGGGCCTCATATAGTTCAGAGAAAATGGGCTAGCCCAATATCATCACTAGCACTTTCAAGCCCATAAGTTGGTATGGATAGAACAAGGATACTTTCAAAAGGGAAGATGACCCAAGAGACCTATGAGAGATTATAGCTAAGCTTGCCCAAGTAAAGTAATATTCCAATGAAAATTCACTAATCAAGATTCCAAATGTTAAAATTCAAACAAAATACCAAGAAACAAGAGGGAAACATGTAGTTCATAGAAAAAGGGTTAGTCCAGTCTCGTCACTTAGCTTTTGGAGCCATAAAGTGACCTATATGGAAGAACGATACTTGCAAAATGGAAGAATAACTAGGACCCCCATGAGGGACTATAATTAATCTAACCCAAGCATATTCATATTCCAACCAAACTTATAATCAAGATTCAAATTGTTGAAATTCAAATAAAATACCAATCAACAAAGACTCACCCAATGGATACCAAGAAGAGAAAGCTTATGAGGGACTCCCGAGGGGATAATGGAGTTCATAAAAAAGGGGTTATCCCAGTCTTTTCATTAGCACTTTCAATCCCAAGGATACTTACAAAAGGGAATAGGATCCATGACCCCCCTGAGGGAGTATAGTTTTTCTTACCCATGCATAGTCATATTCCAACTAGAATTAGCTAATCAAGATTCAAAATTTTAAAATTTATATAAAGGACCAATAAACAAAGACTCACACAATAGATATCAAGAAGAGAAATATTATGAGGGGCCCTAAGGGGGATTCCCTATCTTTGATTCTTAGTGTTCTAAAAATTGACAATGCAAAGATTAAATGAAGCACCAAACCATACACATGTTGAGATCACAACTTACTCTCACAAGTGTGTTTCTTTGTCAAGAAAAAACAAAAATAATGAAAAAATTAATAATAATAATAAATAAATAAATAAAATGAAAACCATCTCTAATATGTATGCATGCATGTATGTATGTGTGTCTATGTGTATGTATGTGTATATACATACACATACATTTACACACACACACATGCAGGCGTGCATATGTACATATATACATATATGCATATATACTATATATAGTCTTCCATTTGCATTGAAGGTTTTTTTTGGGTAAGATAGTGTTAATTTTAGTGAAGCATGGATCCTCGGGCTTGAATGAAATCTATCTGAAAAGAAGGTTGCAGAATAATTAACAATTCAATGTAAACTGATCAATAGATTCATGGCAGAAATTACACACACATGAGGTAAAAAATTGTCAGAATATCATTACATTAATTATCATTCATGTATCTGTAATACAATAGTCATACAATAAGGAGAATTTGAATTCCTTGGAGAGGATGCATTCAAATTCACCAACTCAAACTGACTCTAGTGCTAACTTAGAGTGGGAAAATCACCAATAGATCTCACTAATGCAACACCAGATCACTGATTCAGTCTACAATCAGTTAGCTTAAGAGGATAGGTGAGTAAATGTGCCCAACCTCCCTTGAATCATGGAAACTAGCACTAGAGTGACTGAGACTGAACTAACTGATTAGAATCAAAGCATAATTGAACATAACTAAGTACCTATTGCAGTCAACTATTGGAGACTGCTAATGGCACTCGGAGTGGGTTCCTAAAATATATGGATTGGTCCCTAGATCTCCTATACTTGTGAAAACAGGCGCAGTGAGTGGTAGGTGGCCCCTAAGTGTATCCCCCATGCACTAGTGAAGTGATGAATACCTCCTAAGCTAGTGGAATGGATAAATAGACTGTGTGGGAAAAGGGAGGATTAATTAATCCTAAAACTCCCTTTAATCCTATATTTGGACAACATGGGCCCTAGAAACTAGGCCAAAGGTCACCCATACCATCTAATGAATAAAATAATAATTGATTAACAAACAAGGAAATGGGGAAAACCTCATGGGAACCCCCCCCCACTCAAAATAAGCAGGTAAATCAAGAACAATATATGAATCAATCCTTTACATCAAGAAGAGATCTGAGATAGAAAAATATCTTTCCAGTGAAGGACTTGGTGAATGTATCTACAATCTACACCTCTATAGGATAGTAATGCAGAGTGATAGATTTACTATGCACTAATTCTTAGATGTAGTGCATGTGTACTTCAATATAATTGGTTTGCTTCTTTTGAACTGGATCATTGGATATCTTGATGGTACATTGATTGTCACAATAGATATCTACTGATGGAGAAGTGTGAATTCCAAACTCTGTCACAATCCCATACAATCAAACTACCTGAATAGTTGCATTCACAGCCCCCCGATACTCTACTTCAGCTGAAGAGAGGGAAATAGTTGCTTACTTCTTGATTGACCAATAGATTGGTCCAGATCCCAACATGAACACAAAACATGATCTATATTTCATGTCAATACTATCACCAACCCAGTCTAAATCGGTAAAACCAATTAGATCTAGTTGTGCATTAGTAGAATAAGGGATCCCAAACTCCCTCGTACCTAACACATAATGCAAGATGCACTTTGTTTCTTTCCAATGCAACTCATGTGGCTCCTGCATGTATATGGCAACAACACTCACAACATAAGACAAATATGGCATCGAATGGGTGAGGTACAATAGGCTACCAATAAGTTTTTTGTAGACTGTACTATTAACAAGAGGTGTGGAACCACCTTCTTCCAACCTAATTCTAGATACGAAGGGGAAGGGTGTTGCTTTGTAGTCCGTCATGTGGAATATTTTGAGAAAGTCTCCAATGTATATAGACTGTGTAATCATGATACTCGAATAATTTGATTAATTTTGAGACTAATGAACTACCTTAACAGTCCTAGAGCAGTCATGGAAAATTATTCGCTCAAGGATGACTTGATGCCTCTCAATCCTGCAGCAGCACTACTAGTAATAAGCAAGTCATCCACATATATAACTATCAACAGTAAGAAGCCCCCTTTCTGCTACATGTAGACATTGCAATTAGATCTACATCTCTCAAATTTATTTGGCATAAGGAAGGCATCCATCTTGGCATACCATGCCCTTGGGGCTTACTTGAGCCCATAGAGAGATTTCCTCAGTTTGCAAACTAAGGATGAATCTTCAATGTACCCCTAAAGTTTTCTCATATAGATCTCCTCCTCCAAGTCACCATAAATGAAGGCACTCTTCACATCCTTGTGATGTACCTCCCACCTCTTTGAGGCTGCAATGGACAAAACTAATCTTATAGAATCCATTCTTGCAATAGGAGTGAATGTCTCATTCACCGAGAGAAGTGAGGTGCTCTCAGCCCAGTATGGGGGATATCCTGTCACGTTAGTCACGTTATCCTAGCCCACATAAAAAAACATTATGTTAACCGACATAAATAAAAATAAATAAATAAATTATATTGTGGATTCACCTATTTATGTCGGGTGAAACAAAAAAGAATATAGATAAAAACATGTCACCTAATTTATCAAATAATAAAACTAAATGAAAAGTAATTAAAAGATCCATGTTAAACTTGGATTTACCAAACACTAAAGGGATCAAAATGTTTGAGGTGTAATTTTTTATGAACATTTAAAAATTTAACATAAAAATAACTTACACCTAAAGAAATTGGATCCCTCTCGGTGCTTTCTAGATCCAGGTTTAAGATGGATCTATGTTGGTTGTAGTCCAACCCATGGACTTGTGAGTACCGCTTTTCCACCAACCAAGCTGTGTACTTGGTTTTAGTTCCATCAATTGCTAGCTTGGTCTTATATATCCATTTGCACTGAACCAAATTCCTGCTAGGAGGCAAAGAGACAAGCTCCAGATTTTTGTTGTCTTGTAGAGAACCAAACACATCATCCATAGTTGCTTTCCACCTTGGATCATGGAAAGATTCCTTGTATGAATGACGATCTAATCCCATCATCATGATATACCTCTCTGGGAGAAGTGGATCTGAATGGGAGAGTGCAACATGATCATCCTAATACTGGGACCTTGTTCTTATTCTGTTATTTGGATCCCCAACACTATTCTCAATTACTTCAATAAGCTTTTGGGCCCATTTAGGCCTCTGATTTGGAATAAGTTTTGGATATAGATTTGGATCATCTTAAGGTTCAATCTCAATCTCAATATCATGATCATATTGGTCCTCATCTTCTAAATATGAAACATTAGTAAAGATATCATCATCTGCAAATGGAAATTGATGAGAAATTATACCTTCTTCTTCTTCGACTAACAGTGGACCATGCACCTGATCTTCTTCAAATTACACAATGTAATCTATGCAGCACTTTTTGGTTGCAAGGTCCATCGGTTTGTGTGCCTTAGCATCATCTGTATATCCCAGTAATATCCATTCGCTACTCTGGGACTGGAAGGATTTTCTCTTGTCAGTGGGAATTCTGACCCATGCTTTGGAGCCAAAAACTCTCAAATGTGAGACATTGAGCTTATGTCCCATCAATGCTTTGAAAGGATTAGCCCAAATCACTAACTTGTGGGGCACCCTGTTCTGGATATACGAAGCACAAATGTCTGCATCATCCCATAGATACGGAGGAAGACTTCTTGCTTCTAGAAGGCATGTAGCCATCTCTTCCAAGGATCTGTTCTTCCTCTCAGCTGCACCATTATGAAGTGGTGTGTATGGGACTGATTGTTGCATTTGAATTCCTGTTGAAAGACAAATCCGCTGGAATTCTCTTTTGACATATTCACTACCATTATCAGATCTAATTTCTTGTATCTTCTTTCTGAGAATGTTCTCATCCGAGGCTTTAAATATTTCGAAGGTCTCAAATACCTCAGAATTTTTCTTCAGAAAGTAGACCCAACAATACCTTGAACAACCATTAATGAAGGTCAAAAAATATATGGATCCATTCATAGATGTTGTAGGCATCAGTCTAGAGACATCATTGTGGATTAGATCTAGTGTGGAGGAAACTCTTCTTTCCTTCCCAACCTCATACCTCTTCTCTGGATGATTCCCTACCAAGCAACCAATACACACTCCTTCAGGGGATTTGATGAGAGGAAATACCTCAACCATCCTTTCATTATGCAGTTGTTGGAGATACTTGAAGTTCATGTGTCCAAATATTTCATGCCACGGATTTCTTGTGTTATTGGCATGAGTCAATAAGGAACTTGAGTATGAATTGGGAAGAAAGTGAGAAAACTCATATGCCTTGAAGCCATGATTAGAAACTCCTTTCGCTATCATATTTCTAGTAGTGACTTCTGATATCTCCACTATGTCAGGATCAAATGTGACTCTCTTGGGAGAGCCGGTATGTGTCATCTGGTACACATACAATAGGTTTGTTGCTAGGGAGGGAACATAGAGCACATTCTGGAAAAATCCATGCTCAAATTTAATGGAACCTTTCTCGAAATATGGGATTTGTGAATCATCTCCCATATGGATGCTTGGTCCTCCAGAGAGATCCGGAGAGGTGAATGATTCCTTGGATGAAACCATATGGTTGGAAGCTCCAAATTCAATGAGATAGACCTTTGACTGAGTGAAGCATGCTTTCAAAGCATGACACTTCTCATGTTCCTCATTCTTGTTTCTAGCATCAAACTTATTTGCACCTTCATGAAGGGCAATGTTGTTTTGTTCAAGGAGGTTAGACATTCGGTTGATGGTCTTCTTCATACATTGGTTCTCTGGATGAAATCCTCTCTTACAGTAAAAGCAATTAGCTTTGTCAAAGTTCTTGTGCTTGTCCTTCTTGGAACCATAGGCTCCATCTATAGGATTTTTCTTGCTTTTAGGATTGAAATAAAAATTCTTCTTCTATTTACCTTTCTTCTTCCCCTTTGCTTGCGCATTCTTAGTCTCTTAAGCTAAGAGATCCTGATTCTTTGAGTTTTTGAGAGCTCCCATCTGAATCAGCTTATCTTGTTCCTTGATTACTGAATTTGTGAATTAATCTAGGGATGGAATTCACCAACTGGGAGTTGTTAGTTTCCTATAATGAAAGGTATATATGAATACTAAGAACTACGGGCCAAGTTTTCTTAGAATTGGGAGCGCCAACTACTCATCCTTTTTATCAATCCTGCATTGCTTGCATTGCATGACAAGGGATTTGAATTTAGTGAAGAACTCTTGTATTGTTTCGAAGTTACTGGGATGTAGTGCTACCATCTCATTCTCTAGAATATGGCCTCTAAGCTCATCTTGCTTCCCAAACAAGGATTTGAGCTTATCCCATACTTCTTTCGGAGTTTTTAGTCCATTGAGATGGAACATGAGCTCCCTAGATATGTGGATGCACATGAAGCCAAAAGCTTCATTAGGCCTATTCAGATACTTTCATTTTTCAAGATATTGTTAGAGTTCGAGTTCTCTACCCATGGTGACCCTATACATACCCTTGTTGAACAAGACAATCTGCATATCTTCCCTCCAATTAATTAATTGAAGGGTGTAAGGATTATGAGAGCCAGAGCTGCTAAATTCTCCATTTCATAGCTTCAAGAACAAAAAATTATTCAAGAAATATTTGAATGTACCTACAAAAACACTGCAAAACACTTCAATTTTCTATCAAACCAGATCAAACACTCTCTGCTTCAACATGTACACTTTCTCTAGATGAATCACACATGGATAGACTTCTCTGGACAGAATCCAGAGGGAGCAAGGCAATAATTCCAGGATTTATGTCGAACCCAATTGCTTCTGGAGCATCAATGGAAGTTTCTAAGGTTTGTTATTGGCCTGAATACCTGCTCTGATACCATGTTAATTTATTGAAACATTAGAGGAATTTTGGGGTCTAAAATGGGCCTCCTAAGGAAAATAATAAAATAATAGTTAAAATAATAAAGTAATAGTTAAAACAATAAAATAATATTGATTAATTTTGGAGGAAGAAAGAAAAAAACTACTTTTTGTGTTCGTATTTTCGACATATCTCCCTGTGTTTTTACTCAAATTTCGATTGGAAGAGCTCGTTGGATGCGGAATTTGATTCCGCATCCAATGAGCTCTCTCGATCGAAATTTGAGTAAAACCACAATGAGATATGTCGAAAATACGAACAAAAAAAGTAGTTTTTTTTAATGACAAATATGGCAATTCAACCATTATGGTTGACTTATTTTATTGAAATTCTATTGGTTCTTGAATTCCAACTCACAAAAACTTATTTTGGCACGTTTTCTTATAAGGCCCATTTTAGACCCCAAATTTCCTCTAATGCATGGATCCTCAGGCCTGAATGGAAGCTATCTAAAAAGAAGGTTGCAGAAGAATTAATAACTCAATGTAAACTGATCAATAGATTCACTGTAGAAATTACACACACATGAGGCAAAAAATGGTCAGAATAGCATTACAATGATTATCATTCATGTCAATGTAATACAATAGTCATACAATAGGGATAATTTGAATGTCTTGGAGAGGATTCAAATTAACCAACTCAAATTGACTCTGGTGCTAACTCGGAGTGGGAAAATCACCACTGGAGCTCACTAATGCAACTTTGGATCATTGATTCAGTCTACAATGAGTTAACTGAAGAGGGAAGGTGAGTAAATGCACCCAACCTCCCTTGAATCATGGAAACTGACGCTAGAGTGGTTGAGAGTGAACTAACTCATGGGAATCAGAGCATAACTGAACATAACTAAGTACCTACTTTAGTCAATTGTTGGAGAATGTTGGTGGCAGTTAGAGTGGGTTACTAAAATATAGGGATTAGTCCATGGAGCTCCTAAACTCATGCAAATAGATGCAGTGAGTGGTAGGTGGCCCCTAGGTGTGTCCCCCGTGCACTAGTGAAGTGATGAAGACCTCCTAATCTAGGAAAATGGACAAAGGGACTATGTGAGCAAAGGGAGGATTAATTAATCCTAACAGATAGATCCTTGCTTTATTTTTTGTTGTATTTATATCATTTTTTTCAAGACATATTGCACAAGCACATTTAGGGGAAGCCACTTAAAAATTAGAAAGAAATGAAAAATATACAACTAAATCAATGCTTGTTCACCCTCCCTAGTGAACTTGACAATAATCTCAGTAGGTATGATGGCAGGGAAACCCAACCATCGCCTAATCTATGGATTATACACCTTTATCCTTCGACTCGGGTGTCATGACACATAAAATTAAAGAAAGAAAATAACTTGAAACCAAACTATTCACAACCCAAGGAATATGGTTGAAGTATTTTATGGGATTGCATAGCCAACATGTGCAAAAGAGAACTTCAATCAGTTCATGAATTAGTGGGTTGGAAATTTAATCTATAAGTAAAAGAAAAGAAATCTAAATGATATATCACAATGAAATTAATCCTAAACTAATGAGATTATTCTAAACAAGAAAATAAGGTATGGATTTCACATTTTAAACCCAACATTACGATGAAGTGTGTGAATGGGTTTCCAAAATTAATAAAACACAAAATAAGCTAAAATGCAGGCAAGAGGTTTTTTTGCACAATTGTCCTATGTTTTTTGCTTACTTCCATGTAGGCATATTTTCCTCAAATAAGTATTTAGGTGGTTCCCTGTTGCTTAGCAGAAGAAACTAGGGTAATCAAGTACTTCTTTAATAGGATAATAAGCTTTTTAGTGCATGCATATCTAAAAAATTAAACATAAATGAAGAAGAAATGTTAATCTACAAGTCAAATCATCCACCAAATATGGTTATCTTAGAAGCATAGACTAACCAGAAATGGTCAATTTGTCTATTGAGGGTCCCAATAGGTGAGTAAGAAGAAAGAAGGGAAAAAAATCAAAGAGGAAAGAGGAAATGAAGAAAAAGGGATCAAGGAAGCTCCAACTAGAAAGGGACAAAGGTCTTGAGGGATATCTTGAAAGGGTCCCTAAACTTCCTGGCTTCCAGCTAAAGATGTTATGCACAATATTTCAAGAAAACTATACAAGAATCATTCACAATACAAATGTAAGGTTGTTACCAAGAAATCAACACATCAGACACCAGGAAACAACAAGGTATCCTATCTAAGCAATATTTACATGCGCATAATTAACATAAGAACTTCTACACTATCCCTCAACCCCTTACTAGTTAATGGTTCAATGGTAACATGAGTTGAATGAGAACAAGTATATACAAACACTAACAATCCTAGATATAAACCAATAGAGATTAGTTGTTTTAGTCCACGAATCCTTCTTGATACAAAGGCCTTACTCTTATTTATAAGAAATGAGGAAGGCTATGGTTAGGTTACAAAACACTTGCCACTTTTACAAAAGTGACAAGTGGACCACCCTAGAATCTTTTTGTTTATTTGGAAAAATACTTCTTAAATCAAACGGATTTTCAAAAAAGAAATTGCAATACTTAATTCACGTAAATAAATGTTTTTTTTATGAGGAAAAAGGACCAAGAATTAAATATTTGTAGAAGATGAAAAAATGCCACTTCATTTTCTTTGCCTTCGGATTGGAGATCCCAAGTGGTATTAAAGTTAGTTGGTCATTGATTTTATATTGTAAATAATGTTGAAAAATGGTGTCAAGAGGTCATTAATGGTTATTTTCCTTACCAAGACTAAGTTTCCATGGTTGGGAAAGGTTTTGGTTTTCTACAGAGTTCAATGGGGCTCAACATTGGTATTTAGAAAGAGAAAATACCTATTATTCAAGCACTTTTAAGAATTGATTTTTGGCCACTGTAGCTACCTATAGGCTTTCCCCAGCCATGGATGATTATAGGATTTAGTCCTAGACCAATTCAGCCAAAAGGGGCCATGGGAATGAAAATTTAGTGGTTTTCCAACCTAACTTAATAACCAAAAATTTGAGATTTTATGCCCCTTCCACAATATTATATCCACTAGTTTCTAAATCCCTTTTAATTGGTGAAAACTGGTTTCAGATTGAGTGATATATGGCCCAAAAGGATTCCAATTAAACCCTCTTTTGTCATTGATTCCAAGGGGAAAGAGGTTTCATGGTCACATATGGATTTTCATTGAATATTAAGGATTTATTTCAGAGTTCGATCATTGTGAACAAGCAGGGTGAAGGGTAGTGCAAAGCCATGGAGTTCGTGGCCACAGGGGGGGGTAGGTCATAGGAGAAGAGAAACCACTTCGAGTGGGAAGGGGTGGTTTTGTAGGTGGATACAAGCCACGGGAGGTGGAGAGGAGGTGGAGCAATGGGTAGGGGACATGGAACCAATGGGAGTCCTTATGCAAGTGGGTGTGCACAAATATGTGTGTTGGTATGTTGATGCATGCATGCCTAGGTGTCAATCATTGATGAGAATTGGGTGCTAACGATCACCTAGGTGTCAAAAATATCTAGGAGAGAACAATAAAAGAGATGAAGGGGAGGGGGAAGTCATGGGTTTAACCTCCTTCGTATATAAAACAAAAAATTGTTAAAAAATTAAAGCTACAGTAGTAATTTTAAAGGGGGGCATTAGAGGAAATTTGGGGTCTAAAATGAGCCTTATAAGAAAATGTGTGAACAATAAATTATTATGAGTTAGAATTCAAGAACCAATAGAATTTCAATAAAATGAGTCAACCATAATAGTTGACTTGACATATTTGTCATAAAAAAAGCTACTTTTTTTGTTCGTATTTTCAACATATGTCCCTGTGTTTTTACTCAAATTTCAATCAGGAGGGCTCGTTGGATGCAGAATTTAATTCCTCATCCAATGAGTACCCACATGGCATACTTTTGATGAACCCTGCTACCCCAAAAACAAGAACTACCTAAAAAAACGTGATGATGATGTGGTATTTCTTGGTTTTGGGGTAGCGGGGTCCGTCAAAAGTATGTCATGTGGGTACTCGTTGGATGAGGAATTAAATTCTACATCCAACGATCCCTCCTTATTGAAATTTGAGTAAAAACACAAGGAGATATGTTCAAAATACGAACAAAAATAGTAGTTTTTTCTTTCTTCCTTCAAAATTAATAAATATTATTTTATTATTTTCCTTTGGAGGCCCATTTTAAACCTCAAATTTCCTCTAATGGATGCTAGAATGGACCTTGTGCCCAAGAGGGGTTCAAATCCCCTTCTTCTTGCATCTTAAAAATTAAGGACAATCATAAACCCAACTATAAACCTAACATCCAAGAAAATGGAACCAATTATTCATTCCTAATCCAAAACCATTCAAACCAACAACAAAACTTACAACCAACAATGTTAATGGATTCAGGACACTGCTAAAATTCTCTAAAATACAAACATTTTAACCTGTTATCTTTAAGAAAATAAGATGGTGATCAAGAGGAAGTAATATCAAGGTACCTATTCATGTAAGGTGGTTGGGTTTCTTGCTACCCACTGCACTAGGTTTTTCGAGTCAATGAACTACAATGTTGATCATCTCCCTGCTTCAACCAATGTTGGGCCAGGAAAGAGCACAAGGAAGAAACTGAAGTGCAAGCACAAGAGGAAAAGCAGGCACGTGATGGAGTAAAGGCAGGTAAAGGAGGAAAATGAAGCGTAGAACAGAGAAAGCTGCGAAGAGGAATGGTATGACGAAGGAATGGCGGGCCTAGAGTCGGTGGAAGATTGTTAAGTAGAAGAGTAAAGGCTAGGAAGAAACATGTCAAAAGACCGTAGGAGTTCGAGTCGGCGGAAGACTAAAGGATGGTTTTTGCGGCTAGTTATGACCTGTACAAATGGGCTGAAAGACGTTTATGTGGCTAGTTATGGCCTGCGATTAATGTAATGAAGGACGTTTTTGCGGCTAGTATGGCCTGTAATAAATATGAAAGATGTTTTTGTGGCTATTTATGAATGTAATAATTGAGTTGTACTCAGTCGACCCTGGGCAGTCTTGTAACATCTATAAATAGGAAAAACCCGCCCTATATAAGGTTTCAGTCAGTTAGGAGGACAATTAGAATTATTTTGAAGAGATCATAGGGAATTCTGATAGTAGTAAAAGGTTGTTGAGCCATGGATCTGTAGCTGTATGCGTAAACCATTTTGTAAGAGTCAATCTGCAGCTGAGTGCGCAGATAGTAGAGTAGAAGAGTCAATACAGGGGCTAAATTATTGGGGCTAAATAAAACATGGAAGTCATCATTTTTTGATTTAGAGCTTTGTCACAACAATTGTCTATCTTTGAACCTCTGATACTATATTACTACTTGAAAATGTGAAGGCTTGTTCTCGACAATTGGGGGTTGAAACATGGCATATAATATATTGCGAGAAAGGTATTAGGCTTCCCTACTTCACCCTTAGGTTTGATTTATTCCTTGGAAAAATATTTAAAACATAATATGACCAAGAAGTGATGACAATAAATTTGGCCATTTAATAGGTGTGCAACTTGCACCCTTCATAAACTAGGCATACAAATTTAGAATTGAAAAACTTATCTAGAGACCTATAAGATAAAACCACTAATTTTTTCTGAAATACGAAGAAGAAAAAAAGGTTCTATTTTTATGTGAAATAACTTGTTCACATAGGACCCACTTGGTGACAACAAAAAAGGGCCAATGATGGAGTTTTCCAAACTATGCTCACTTCTCATGATATATGAACTAATAATCTTGGACATTGGAGATATTCTTATGGGAGGGTTTCAAAAATTGGAAATAACATTGAGGTACCACCCCTGAGTGAAAATTATTGAGGTCCCAAATCAATCCACATGAGGCCATCTTGAGCCTGATTGAACGTCGACAAGAAAATGTTGGGTATTGAGGCTTGAATTGTTTCTAAGTGTTTCATAGGTGATATAAGACAAGAGAACACTGTAAATTTGAAATCCATTTATCCCTACAAGTCTCAACTACAAGACTGTGTCCCTAGCTGAACTAGAAATCGACAACTGATACACTATAATGCCTCATAAGTCACTATATGGAGGAAACAATCAATGCATGCAAGTTTTTGATGCTCTTTGACAAGGTAAGATTCAAAACAACTATGACTCTTATACCTCTCTTTGGTTGGAATCAAAGTTTGAGAGGAATACTCGGAGAAACTCTCCTTATTTAGGGAGGTAACCTCATGAAAAGTCATGTTGAGCCCAAGGTATATTATTGGGTTAGCTAAATGTTAGGAATGGCCTAAACTCTCTTAATATATGTTCTTATTCCAATATTATATTTGATACATCCAATCAATTTCCTTGAAATGACACCAAAAACCAACTTGTATGGGTTAATGGATTTGCCATAATTTCTACAATGCAGAAACACTTACCTAAGGAAATCAAAGTGGTACTATAGTAACTTGGAATGGACGATAAGGTCACTGAGATAAATATGGATTACTGCAAAAATTAAATCATCAAATCCTATGAGCATATCCTTTTAAAAGGTGGTACTCACATTATTTATGCCAAATGGCATACCTTCGTAAGAAAATTTTCCCCACGAAGTGGTATAGGAGGTTTTGTATTGGGTTTCTCTATTGAGGTGAATTTGATTGTAACCTAGTAATCTATCAAGAAGAGATATCATTTGTGATCATGCAACTTGCTGCAAGATCATCTCCATTTTATGGAGAGGAAATTTATGCTTGACACTAGCCTTGTGA